>OY744523.1:115180111-115230111 GCA_963556195.1 Sepiola atlantica | reverse complement strand
TTAATATGTTTTTACTGTTAAAAGTGACCATATCTATATGATTTATTTCGACAACATTTTAAGTATTGAGACACAAATACAACCAAAGAGACTTCCAGAGCGCGTCTTAAATCATCCCTTCCGGGGCCCCCAGCCGGTTTGCCCCTGATTAGTTCTGGTGAAGAGGTGGAACGGAGGTAGGTACCACCGGGGCATCGACGTGTACTTGAAAAGTTAACTTTTCAAGGCATAAAATCTGCGAAATTGGTTAAAATAGAGACGGTCAAATAATTACCTCCGTCAAAAAGTTATTTGTTTGTTTGTCACTATGTTTGTTTGTTTATGTACGGCCTAGCGTCCACATCGTTTGACCAATCGTTTAAAACTTGGTCAAAATATTGGTCATTGACCGACTTAGAACTGATTTAATTTTGGAAGGTCTAGATTAAAGGTTATGGTCATGGTCACGGAAAAGGTGAAAGTCAGACTTTTGGAGATAGCTTCGGTTCTGACCCATATGCTATCAAATGAAGCCCCGCATCTCATATGATCTTGACATTTTACCCTGGCCTTAAAATGTTGGCTAAAGATGAAATCTTTTACAGATTTTCAACATTCGACGTTTCCAAATCTGATGCTCTTTGCAAATCACCATGCTAAAGTTCAGCCTGATCAGATAAATAGTTTTTGAGTTATTAACGTTTGCATTGTATACTTCTTGAATACTTCATACAATCTGGAGAACATTTCAGAGCTCAGAGATCAAGTCAGAGCTCAAGGTCATATTAGATACGGGACTTCATTGGCTAAATAGCTTATGTTTTCGGGCGAGTTAGTTTGTTGATTTGTCAAAATGTTTGTTTGCCTTGTGTTCACATCCACTGACCAATCATTAACGCACTTGGTCAAAATATCTGCCGTGGTTCGAGAACTGATTAATTTTAGGATTTTAGATTGAAGGTCATAAACAACGTCATAGAAAGTGTGAAGTAAGGACCAAAAAATAGCCCATCTTTACATTGTGAGAAGGAGATAAGCGGTCTCACAACTGACTTCTTGTCGCATATTAGGAAAATGGTGAAATCTGATCAAATTACAAAGAACAGAAATAGTTGAATTACAGTAAATAGAAACAATAAAATATGTTTCCAGCAGGGTCGCTGCCAGAGGATATGGCGTCCTAGGAATCCTTTTCGATGCGCGCCTACAGTTTTAATAAGCTCGTGTAGTTACAGGAACTCATTACAATATTACTTCTAAGTCTCGAAAGACCACTGGTAATCTCATTTTCGTCTTGTGATTTTATTGCTACAAAGGCAAGGACGCAAATCAATCCCCCGGGTATTAACTAACAATGTTAAATCACAAACCGCAATCGGCTGATGTCTAACTACCATCGTCGCACAACTTTTCTTTTCAACAAACTTCCCCAACCATTCATTACACTCCCCACCAGAGTTTCCCTCTTATTTTTCATTTTATCTAAGTTTTCCAAAATTCGTGGCGTCTCCAGGTTTTAGTGCTCTAGGCAATCGTCTAGTTAATAGCTTTGGTCATGGTTTCTCTTATACAGAGAGTACACCCGATTATCTGATTCGCCCGTATCATTAATATATACCCTTTTATGGAGCATGCCCTATTAATATCGATTAAAAAAAAATAATGCCAATTATCAAAGATCGAAAGTTTAATTACTTCTTTAAAAATATATATATAAAAGAGGAAGTTTTCCTGTTTGTGTGTTTGTCTACTACATATATTAATGTAGCTACACCAGCTAGTGTTTAAGTTAGTGAATCAGATGTAACATTTCACGAACAATACAATGGTGTGAATAAAAGTTCTAAAATCTTATATATAAAGTAAATAGCTATTCTCCTCGGTGCGGTAAATGGGTATAGCTTTCTAACCAAAATCTACAGATAAAAATTTGCTTCGTCAGCGATTTAGGCCAATTATTGATACGTGTGTTAAACAAAAATAATTTCGTTCAAATTCATTGATTTTTTTATATATAATTCAATCAACTGATTTTCTTTGAATTCTAATTTCAGCGCAGGAGTATGAGTGACGAACCCCTGTACAGTAGTCTTCATCTTTCAATACATTATACCGCAAAGAAAGACGGAATAAATCTTATGAGAGTAACTTTTCGTGTTACATCGTGCGTTAGATGACTTCAGATTAATTACTACGCTAATGCACGGCTAATAAAACAGAACTTTATAAAGTTACGTTTCCGATAAAAAACAATGCAAAACAAACCTAAATTTTCTTCGTCATGACGTTTTGACAGTATACATAAGAAAATGACCCTAAATTTCTTTATTTTAAACGCAAATTTACTAAACATCTCATTACTTGTCACGTCAGTTGATAACACATGAGTTAGTAGGTTTCCAGTATAATTACTTCCGCATTTGCCATTTACACATGGCGACACAAACTTGTAGAATTATTCACACTAATCACATAAATGACAAAAGCTATCTGTGCAAAAATATATAGAAGTTTTTTTTACAAGTTAGGAATTTTTACTTAATTCGCTACAAAATCACTGGTGTAGAAAATGGCATGGGAGAGTCACGTGTTGGACTCTGAAAAAGTATTTTGTATTGCGCGTGCGCTCATATTTTTTTTTGTCAAGTTTCTGCGTAATATAATAGCAGTTCAAGCAAGTCATATATGTTACAATGGGAACTGGGTGAAGCGTTCGTACGCAGACAATTACAGGGTTTCGCTTAGTTATGATGTCTTCAACGTTCAATTTATCATTATTATTATTATTATTATTATTTTGAATAGTAATATCATTACTATTTGTTTTTATTATTAAATTATTAACTATCTAAATCTATTTGGTACGAATAATCATTGAAGATAGTTTTTCTACATCTACTGTTCAAAGTAAAATTGGCAAGGTACTCTTGGAAAACCCTGCTTGGCTTAATCTCTTGTATTCCAAATCATTTTATGGGTAGCCCGAGGTGATCCAAAACTGGTGTATTACTTGCTGTCTGTGATGTACAAGGTCAGACATGCAGAAAGACAGACAAGCCAAGTACTTTACACACATACACACGCACACATCCCCTGCTATAAAGAAATAAGCAATAATCACTGATTATTACTTATTTATTTATATATACTTTTATATAAAATTCTCTACGGTTCTTAATTTAATCTGACTTACATTTATTCAAAACTTTCATTTTTAAATGTAATGGTTTTATTTAATGTGTTTAGATTAATCTAACTCATTTATCCAACCTCCTCTTAATATATGTGTCCTTAATTTAATCTTACTTACATTTAGGCAATTTCCTATGTTACAATATATAATAAATTAACTTAAATTCAATTTCTTCAATGTTTTTAAATATAAAAAATAAAGTAACTTACTTGATTTTACTTAATCGACTATTTAGTCAAACTTATCTTAAAACACACACACACACACACACACACATATATATATATATATATATATATATATATATATATATATATATATATATATATATATATAAGTATATTTCTAGTACAACAAAATAATAAGATAGATAAATTTCAGAGGAAACATGGGGCGGTTATAAGAAAAGAACATTGCTAAAATGTTCTATAAGGCTTTATCGTCTTACCATTTAGAGGAAAAGTCAGAATGCTAAATTAAAAACTAAGAACATTGGATGAGAAATCAGGGGAAAATTGTTTCAGTTGGAGAAATCAATTAAGAAAGAAGAAAAAAAGGGGTAAATCTCTTAACGTTATGGGGGATTTGAATCATGGAAGATCTCCAACTGATGTTACAAAATCTTTTGTCTATACAGGCTAGGTCGAGAATTGTTGATAACTAACGCCTCAATAATATTGAGATGATAGTTTGACCTGGCACTGGTTAAAACAGAAAACCACCCATCGGAATACTGGTCAAAACAAGTATTTGTACTAACCAGGTGATTACCGATAGCAGATTCATGTGCTTGAAAGTTCCCGGATGATCTCGAAAGCTTGTGTAAACGAATGCTACGTGTGTTTATGTTGGGATATTCTCATTTCTAATGTTTGGGATGTCTTACCAACGTACTCAGCTCCACATTGATATAAGAATTTATAAATAACAGAATTCTTTTGAATGGCTGGCAAAACATCCTTACGTAAAGAAGAGAAAAACGTTGAGTAGAAGAAGAAATCCTTTTGATAATGTCAGCCCGTCGGGACCTAACCATGGCATTTAAAATAGATAGGACATTGTAATTGACCAATAAACTTATCATCATTAAATATAGCAACTTTGCGTGCAATGGTGCTTTTTATGATATTGATGGGATATACATTGGCAAGAAAAATTTTGGTAATTTCACCAAGTTCCAATCGAGTCGGGTTGTGGAACAAATCATAAGTGCTCGATGAGTAAGAGTACCAATAAGATTTATTTTTCTTGATTTAGGGGCGAAGGAAAACCAATTTAGATAAAGACCTGTAAAGGTTGGTTTTCTATACACAGAGGTTTCAAACGTTGAACCAGCTTTAGGCACTAAAACATCAAGGAATAGGAGAGAACCACAATCTGTTCATCCTCATCCCGTGAAGTAAACAAGCAGAAGTGTCATCAACGTAACGTGTGTAAAAATCCGGCTCAGTCATTTTAGAATTAATTGGTTTCCAAAAAATCCAACGAAAACAGGGCTACTCATCGATTTACCATCAATTTGCCGATACATTATATTGTTAAAACCGAAGGAAACTGATTTAGTAGCAATCTCCATCAGTTCAACAAAAAATCGTTCAGGAAATTGTGGAGACTTTAAGGGACCACGGTAAAATAATCTGTACATATACCAATGGCTTCATCTAATGGTACATTGGTAAACAGACTATTAATGTCAAAGGAAGCCAAGAACTCGGTATCTTTTTAGAGAGATAATTTTTGTATATAAGACACAAATTAAAAAAGAATCAGAGATACAGTAGACCGAATAAAATGTAAGTACTGGCATAAGAATATAAATTAACCATTTCCCAAGTTAATGTTGTGCATAACCCACATTGATAAAATAGGGCGTACACGAATGTTTGGTTTATGAAACTTAGGTAAGCCGTACTAGGCCTTTGAGAGCTGATAGGTCGTATTCTTTCGTAAATCTTTTTAGAAATAAACTTGTTTTTATAAAGTTGAAGATGACTTTTCTGGATTTTTATTTCCATGCGAAAAGTATTATCATGGCTGAAACCACCCATCTTGAGAAAAATACTTTTATCATCCAAAATGTTACACATTTTGGAGATATAATCAACTTGGTTCAGGATAACAACGCCCGATCCTTTGTCTGAACGAGTGATATACATATCAGAGTTCGACTTTAGTACTTTCGCTGTTTCAAAACGATTTTTCTGCCAAATACAATCGCTTGATTTAGTGCGTATGGCATTATTGGAATTATTATTAAGCGCAGTGAATTCTAAGTGCCCTTTGATTGGATGAAAATCAGCCAATCACAGACCACTGCTTCAATCTCTACAGAAAACCAATGAGAGCGCCTATTTTGAAAATATCGGCCTCTTCTTTCCAGCCTTCGCTGCCGTCAACATCGCATCTCCTCTACTGCGGCAGGTGCGAGCGGGCACATGCTTTTTTAGCGTATATAATACGCACAAATCTATCTTGATGTTCTGAACTATTCTTTACAGCCTTGTCCCCAGAAGGAATCCTGTTACAAGACAACTGGCATTTTCAGTGAGTCCGCAAAGGCACTTCTTTTGCAAGCAACATTCTCTTTCTTTCTTCTCTTTTTTATCCATATAATTATCCTTTCGTTATCTACCCACATCATCATCATCATCATCATCATCATCATCATCATCATCATCATCATCATCATCATCATCATCATCATCATCATCCGGTTTATTTGTTGAATCAGGCCACAATTAATCCTCTGATGAGGGTGGGCCTGATTGTCTAGTCTCGAAATCTAAGTCTTCCTCTCCACTCCTGTCTTTGGCAAGGCTTGATGGAATCCATACCCATGGCCTTCCTATCACGTTTGACTACGTCCTCCCAAGTCAACTTGGGTTTGCCAGTGGTGATGTTTGTTTGTTATCTCTGTTCTTGTCTAGTCACGTTTATATGCCACCAACTTTTCTTCCTGCGGACTGCAGTCTTCGTCCTTCATTATAACGGGAAAAATCCCAACAGCATAAAACCTCCGGCCTAATTCACCCAACTGAATTTTCACGCTAGTTAATTCATCAGTAAAATAGGTAAATGTCTTTTTAGTTGAGAATATAATAGTTAAATCTCACTAAATATATTAATTTTATTAACGCGGAGGGGAGCAATGCAAAATTCTAAGCCGGCAGACAAGACAAATTTCTCAGTATTGGATATAGTATAAGACGAATTATTAAAGAGATGTTTATCCGAATATGCTCTAGTGCCAAACTTCTTGGTAACCAAATTATGCAAATATTTATTACACGAAGAAGTGGTTTTATGAGAGTGAAAATATCACCATGTCAAAGAAGGAAAATTCCTTCCAAACCATATCCCAGAGTAAAAGATATTTACTTCGCAACGAATTATAAGAATCAGAGTTAAAGAGGATTTCGTCTTGTAAAATTACCCGTTGGACTGCCAACGAATTTCTACATGTAATTTTAAGAATTTTGTTACAGATATAACCGGGAGCTGCATTATTTAAGCGGGAAGATTTAAGAAATGTTATCCTACACTTCAAAACGATGAACTTATTTTTAATGCGCTGTTTAACGTTTTGATAAATTGATCGTTGTACCGACCTCGAAAATATGTAAGTAGATTTCGAGTACAACAAAATGGTAATATAAACGTCAGAAGAAACATTATTTTTAATCAATGAAACGGGGTGGTAAAAAAAGAAGAAAATTGCTTAAATTTGTCTTGTATATATAGGCAAACATTATTAAATAAGAGTGTATTTGCTTGATCAGACACACACATACGCATACACACATATAAATATATATATATATATATATATATATATATATATATATATATATGTATGTGTGTGTGTGTGTGTGTGTGTTGACAGCGTACTTTTTTGTCAGCGTAATCGTTCAGATTTTGGCTCGTCTGTCCTTCAGTAGGAGATATCCCCAATGTCTTTCACAGTTGAAAACCGTTAATAAGAAAATCTCAGTGGCGGCAGAAATAATGAAAGAATGAATTTTATAAAACACAAAAGAAAAAGAAACCGTGCCACCATTATATTTTCGCTGAGAAATTTTTCATTTGCCATTCCGATGTTGATCTATACCTAATCTGATGCCGACGACGCATGTTGAAAAGGTCTTAAGCATCGTCTATCCTCCCCCCATCCCCCACTCTACCCGTACGCCACTCCCTTTCATTTTCGGGTAGGATGTATATATATATATATATATATATATATAGGTGTGGAGTGAGGTGTGTGCGCGTATCGGTGTCTGCGTGCCGTCTGGAGTGAAAATTGCGAGGTAAGGCACGAGGTGAACACGCGAATGATGATGATGATGATGATGATGATGATGATGATGATGATGATGATGATGATGATGATGATGATGGAGAAGGAGGAGGAGGATGTGGGGGAGACGAATACGTGAATGTGAAATCGGATACAACAAAAGGGGTCGGATGGATGTGGTTGTTGGGTGGGAATGCCGGGAAGAGACAACAGACACCAGGTGAGGAAACACTCGGATTGTCTTTATGGGATTTTCACACGTGTTCTCTTCCTCTCATTCTCTTTTCTTTCTCTGTTTTCACGTAGAGACTTACCAATGTCTGAACCGATTCCAATTTGAAGACTCTGCCCTTTTTCTTCTTTCTTCTGGAACTTCCATATTGTTAGTAGTAGTAGTAGTTGTTGTTGTGGTATTAGTTGTAATAGTAGTATCATTGTAGCGGCGGCGGTAATGATTGGTGTATTTCTGAAGGCGGTTCGCCATAATAATAATAGCACGACATTCCATTAAGAACAATGCTTATATTAACTTTATAGCATATCAGATTGGAATTATTTTTGTCAACAAGTCTCTTTTTAACTGTCTTTATTTAATTTTTCACAGCCTTGTCATTCATATTCTCATTATTATTATTATTATTATTATTATTATTATTATTATTATTATTATTATTATTATTATTATTATTATTATTATTATTATTATTATTATTATTATTATTATTATTATTATTTATTTATTTATTCATTTATTTATTTATTTACTTTCATGTCAGTTTATCACAACTGTCAGTCTGAAACCTTTCACAATTCTAAGGTAGGAAATGTTTCTTATATTTAACATTTGTCAGAAATTATTTGCTAGTTCAATTTTGAAACATGTTTGATAATTTATTCACAGAACTTTTATTATTATTATTATTATTATTATTATTATTATTATTATTATTATTATTATTATTATTATTATTATTATTATTATTATTATTATTATTATTATTATTATTATTATTATTATTATTATTATTATTATTATTATTATTATTATTATTTTTTTTATTTTTATTTTTTTTTATTTTTAATTTTTATTTTTTTTATTTTGTGTACGCAACCAGCATCCTCTGGCTGCCTTAGTTGAAGGTCAAGTGAGATCAAGTTCAATTCTTAACAAAGACACCAGGACTTTGCCCAGTATTCTTGTTGAGTCAAGGCGTTCTGCTATCGGAATGGTTTCGATTCTTCTTTTATCTTTTTCAGCGTTTTATAATTTTCATTTCTTCACAAATCGAGTTTCTTCTTTTTTTCTTTCCTTCTATCTTTCTTTCCTTCTTTTTTCTCTCCTTCTTTCCATTGTCTTCCATGTTTCCTTCTTTCTCTTTTTCTGTTTATCTTCGTTTCTTTATCAGTCTTCTTCATTCGTCTCTCCTTCTATTTCTTCCCTTTTGTTTTCTTCTCTCCCTCCGTCTTCTCCTCTTCCGACTTCCCTCTCCGTATCCTTTATCTCCTTCCCTTTACTCCGGCTTCTGCTTCGTCTTTTCCTCTTCCTTTTCTTTTTTCTTGAAGCTGCAATAATCATGCATTTAATTAGTTTACTTATAACCGCCCCCGCATCTTACAAGAGCCACACTTTTATCCTTTCACACTTAAATTACTGCAGTTAAATGATACACCCCCGCCACCATTTTGTTTTTTTAAGACATCAATGCAGTTTATTCTCAATCAAATCTCTCACTAACTCCTCCACTTGTTTTGACCCTTTCACTACCATTGAGAAAATATGCACTAGGCGGACATTTTAAAAATATTCATTGGCTAATTGTCCCATTTGTAATTCATTACAGCTTAAAAAAAATAGCCATATATGTAAAATCTGGGAGCCATTTTCTTCCTGTAAGTACTAACGAGTGTGAAGCATATTTTAATGTAAGCTTTTCATTTTATTTGTTTTTAGTTTTATGTTTTAATGTTTGAATTTATTTTCGACGCTATGTTATGTAGTACGCTGCTTTTTTTTGTTAATGCTAATTAATGTCTGTGCGGATAATATCACTAAACCCGCCCAAAAATATTTAGACCACAAAGTGAAAACTTAGACTTGTATAAGACTCGGACCTGTGCATCAGAAGGCGTCGTCTTAGAACGCTTGACTACCGCTTTGGAGATAAGTTAGTTGTACAATTTCGTCTTTCTCTAAATGTTCGGCTCGTAAGTCAAGATTTCTAAGACGACAGAGCGTCAGGTTGTTCCTTCTTTCTGAAGCACAGGTTCTAATCCTGTACGAGTCTAATTTTTCACTTTGTGGTATTCGCTATTTATTCCCAGACCCGCGGACTTGATAACGTTTTTTATTTGGTTATATTACCCGCGCAAACATTAGCATCAACAAAAATACATAATAGGAAAATAAATAAAAGCACTATATTCATAACATAACTGCTTTATGTAAACGTTTTTTATAAAACTACTTTAGAAAATATCAGCTCATATATTAGTACAATTCAGTGGCATTTATGTCTATTAAAGCTTTTATTAAATACCACTGAGATATATAGTTCCAATATAAATGGGGCAATATGTCTGAAACATATATCCAATCTTTCTATATTTTCCTAAGCATTTTTCCAATAAATTATTAGACATATCTAGGGTAGAATAGATTGTTTCTGATTTTCCGAAAAATATTTTCAGGTAGTGAAAGGGTCAACATTTT
The DNA here is from genome assembly GCA_963556195.1 of Sepiola atlantica. Lineage (NCBI taxonomy): Eukaryota > Metazoa > Mollusca > Cephalopoda > Sepiida > Sepiolidae > Sepiola > Sepiola atlantica. The sequence continues at coordinate 115,219,932 of OY744523.1, read as the reverse complement.
TTTCGTAAAATAACTACTTGCGAGCAGACACATCCTGAATATACCCCGCAATAAAGCGCACATAATTCCGTGTGGTGCACGGGTGCGCGATTGTGTCTATAGACTCTTCAGAACTTGGTGGGTGCTTCTTTGTCCTCTCTTACAGTTTCGATGTAGTTTTACAGCTAAACTAACAATATATCTTCCACCCACGCGAAGACGATCTATGAGAGGACGAGTGAAAACACTAACAAAAGCCCCCAGTCTCAAATAGAGCGACACTCAGCGTTCTATTTCTCGACCCTAAATTGTTTTGCATTTATCTCCACCCACCATTTTTCCCGACCACCCGGGTCCTTAAGACATCTTCAACTCTCATCTCCTTTATTTCGACCCTCCTCTCTCTCTTTTCCCCCTCTCTCTCTCACTTCCTTCTCTTATCTCCTTTTCTCTTCACTTTACTGGCAGCCTTGGAAGAATGTGTGGCTGAAAATGGCGTATAACTGATATGTGCCAACACCAGTATAAAACGACATAAATCTGAATATGATAATGATCTAGGATGTTTGTGTTGAGTTTGTGAATGTACATGAGAATATTTATATATATATATATATATATATATATTTCTATGAAAAAGGAAAACCAAAAGTATTTATCAACGTTTTGTCTTTACTGAAAGACTTCCTCAGATTGATTGATTTGAAGAAAAATAAAATAAAATAAAATACAAGTACAATACTTGTAAATACTTGGTGTGTATGTGACATAAAAAGAGTGTTTTTGATCTTTTTTTCGAACGAAACATGGCCGTTAGAATTATAAATGTGTAATGTGTGTATTGTTAAATTCTAACGGCCACATTTCGTTCGTAGAAAAAGAACAAAAACACTATTTTCATGTCACATACACACTAAGCATTTCCAAGTATTGTACTTGTGTCTTATTTTATTTTTCTTCAAATCAATCATCCCGAGGAAGTCTTTAAATAGAAACGAAACGTTGATGAATACATAAATATTTTTGGTTTTCCTTTTTCATTTTCCATTACGTTGGAATATTATTTCCATTTCTTTCATCATATATATATATATATATATATATATATATATATATATATATATATATATATATATATATATATAATGGCAGATTATAACTCCAACAGCAATAAAACGACATCATATATAGAACAAACGACAACAATTTGTTAACATGTCACTACACTCTTTTATAGTGGTAATTGGCACAGTAAGTGTTGTTCATACCAGTCGAGGATACGTCCTCGACAATCAGTCAGACAGTTGCTTTGCATCTGTCGGATTGAGGTGTGGCTCTGTTTAGTTCTAGAAGGCCCACTCTTCAAGTTTTTACAATGTCTTTGAGGAGTACATTTAATGCCAATCGCTTAAGGCGCTCCTACAGAGAATTGCCAAAATGGCTACACTGGCATTGTTTGTAGGCCAGAGTGCACTTTTATTAGTGCGCTGGCTTTTCAGAACTCCGCCTGATTGTGTGTCCAACCACATAGAGGGGAGGTAAATCAAGCACCAAAGAAACCCCACAGACACGCAATAATCTGTTCAATATCAGCAGCTTTTGGTTGATAGCATTTGAATGATACGTATAATTAGAGTAACAGGTTTTTAAATATCGAAAATAATTCGAGTCAAAACGAGACAAGACAACCATAAACAAAGTAGTTTTACGATCTGAAGCTGAGAATATAAAACGTGGCTCATAATAAAAAACAGGATATGACGTCATTGAAACAAAAAAGTAACTTATCACTTGCATTGTTTGTCTTCGGACTATTATCCTCACAATTGCGATTTATTTTTCGACTACGTTTCCACCGATGCGGCCTCTGATATTCTTCAGTTTTTTTTTAAAATCAGCGATAGCCAGGTAGCCTTACTGGTAGCCTTACTGAATAATGACTCGGACTGACGAGTACGCCAAGTTCGAATCCAGTCGGTTCCATAGTACCACTTACATATATAGATGTTGGCAACCTTCACGTGGTGCCTCCTGCCAGTACCTGCTTCTCGAAAGAGTCAGGGAAACCAATGCCAATAACAGAATCAAGCCGATTAAAAGTTGTACTATGCTGATTCATACGAATTTATTTATTATTATTATCTAGCACTGGCGTTGTCCGGGAAAATCGAAGAACCCCGGAAACTGATGCTCTCACTTCTAAACTTCATATAAATATTTTTACTCGATTTTCTACTTAGCTATGAATATCAATTGTAGTGTTCCGTAAGGTATTATATTTATAAATAATATTTAAACGTAAGTATTATTTCATAACTACGAAGGACGAGTATTTCTTTATTTTGGGACGGTGGTCAAATAATTGTCTCTATACACAAACACTGGAAGGAAAGTTATTTTTTATATGAAAAAATCGAAAGGTAATGCCTGTGAGGATGACCTTCGGTAACTGTTGAAAGTACCACGTCGTTTCATACGAATATCTACGGTATTTTTTTCACAGTATTCAAATGTGACGGTTTTTGATTATTCGTGTATTGTTTCTTACAATGAAATGTTGATGTTAATTTAAGCAGGATGTAGGACGAGATTTCGTAATTCATCTCAATCATTTAAAGCTAGCTTTTCAGAATTCACGTTGGATGAGATTAAAATTCAAGAGTTAAGGAAATAACAGTTGGGCTTTTTTTTTCAGAAGCGAATCTTTTAGGTAGACGTCTATTTAGTCTCGTTTCGATAATCCCTCTCTACCAAAAGCCGGCATAGAGAGGGTGTTGAATTAAGGTCCTTTAATTTCGGCCGATTAATAAGTACGGGTTTGCGATGTCCTGGCCAGAGAAATATAACATCAATAAATCTATGAACCGTAAAGAAATGTGTATCGTGTCGTAATAAGCTTTTGTGTGAGTTCACGCAGTGCGTTTTTATAAATGTGGTTTCCTCGTGTTACGACAAGACACAGATGAACAAAGAAAATTACCCACTTCTCTAAAGGACAAGCCTAAGAGACAGCATCGGACCAACAGATGTTGTCATCCATGCAAGCAAAATAACTATTTAATAACCATTTAATTGAATTAAAGTAATTAAAACCTCGTTGTGGGGTGAACAATGCAGCTAAAGAATCTTGAAAACACTTCGGCCGAAACGTAGTCTAAAAATAAACGATTACAATATCCGATAGACAACAATGCAACTAATAATACTTCCCCATCCAAAAAGAATCAGACAACAAATATCGTTATGAATTAGATAAACTGGTATAATCGCCAACACCAATAGTTTTAAAATATTGCATTCGGGCACAAATTCAATTCTTGACAATGACCAAATACCAGTCGAACGTCTACTCGAATTCAAACCAATTTGGAGGATTGTTAATCAATTAAAATCTTAAAAGAAAACTTAGAAAACAGGAAAACGTTCTTAAAAGTTGGTTATAAGATAATATAGTAATCTCATGAATGAATCACTAAATGTAATCTCCTTCTTTGAAGTATTTTAAAGAGATTTAGGCAGCGTATATACGCACACTCTCCCATTTGAAAATACAAACATGTCAGATTTGAATTAAATTTGATTCATAGTTATTAGACACCAATCAAGCCAGATTACATGAATTTTAATTTCTTCTTAAGACCTTTCATACTAACGCCTTAAATTTGAGCCATTTTCTAGTATCAAAATGACGTAATTGGAATAAGAATTCTGGACATGAGGTTTATTAGCATTATATACTGATTTTAATCTTCTTAAGAAGACTTAGAAGTTGTAAAAACTGAGAATTTCACATAAAAATAGAATGCTTGAATCACAAACCAAGTCCGTGAAATATGAAACCCTTCCAGTAACAATATATACAAGGATCAAGGGTCTAGTCTACTCTACTGATTTAAACATTTCACAAGTGTATTAGACAGAATTCGACCACACCACACCGAGTCCACAGTATATGCCTGTAACCACTACACCACCATTTTCTTTATATATGTTTTCGCGTCTCTTAAAAGAAAATTATAGGATAGATTCCCCTCCCATATGTATTATATGCACATAATTATAGATAATCTACTCGCCAAGTTTTATGTAGATTTCCCTGTTTTCAATAACATGCTGTTAAAGTGATTTAATAATTTTGGTGAAATTCATTATTGAACTATAATCTGAAATTACGTGCAATCATAACACACACACGTGAAATTATTGTTTTATAATGGGAAAACAAAAACTTCCCTCTATGGATTAAAAACAAACGACAACAACGACCAAACAAAAAAGTGAAAACTGACATCAATGTCAATAACGACACAACACCAAAGCGTAATTTCTTAAAAAATGTTAGTAAAAAATATACCCGAATACAGATTCAATTGCTGATGTTGCATCACGTATGTAAAGCAAATAATTATTTCGAATCCAAATGTTTGCTAAGTCGTAATATTAAAGAAGACGCGGGTTAGAACCCCATTCCTTCACATGGTTACACTAAAGATTTGCTATTATTAGTGAATAAAAGTGTCACTCCGAGTCTTAACATCATATTTCTTCGACCAGGGGACCCAATCAGGTTTAGTAGTTCATGACCCGTTTATCTGCAAATTGGTGACACTACATACGCTGCCACCGAATTACCTAATCAAGTGTTCTGACCTTGTTACCCAGTTGCCTACTTAAGCGTTTGCTAAAGTCTACTCCAACGAATGACGTTTGGGATTCAGTCAGACTCATTTAACTCCTTGCGTGAACTCACTCATCACTTTAAGCAAGCTTGTCAGAATTCACGTTGGATGAGATTCAAATTCAGTCGGCCCCGTTAGCTTTTAATCAAATGAGTCTTAAGCTGTAAAAATGATATAAATATTTATAGATAGGGAGTAATAAAATAAAAAAAAATTCTGATTGGTCGGTAACTAAAGTTGGCACTGCTTCACTATAAAACCAATTATAAAATTAGAATCTATGCAATTCGCCTGATGATTAAACCCAGGCATGAAACACAATCTTTTCTGTATAGCGAACTTGTACTAAGTATATTTCTATACTACTAGCTCTCCCCCATATTATATATATATATATATATATATATATATATATATATATATATATATATATATATATATATATATATATATATAAATAGTATATATATATATATATATATGAATTCATATATTTTCCGATCAAAACAAGGTCTCGTATCAATTAAAATTGATATATATATATATATATATATATATATATATATATATATATATATATATATATATATAATACATATATATATAAATATGTATATTAATATATATATATATTTATATATATACATATAAATATATATATAAATATATAAATATATATATTAATATATATATAAATATATATATATAAATATAAATATATAAATATATATATATTTATTAATATATATATATAAATATATATATATATATAAATATATATTTATATATATATAAATACATATATATATATAAATATATATATCAATATATATTTTTATATATATATATAAATATCTATATATCTATATTTATATATTTCTCTCTATATATAAATATCTATCTATCTATCTATCTATCTATCTATATATATAAATAAATATATATAAATATATATATAAATAAATATATTTAAATATATATATCTATATATCTATATCTCTCTCTATATATTTATAGATATATATTTAGATATAAATATATATATATATATATATATATATATATATATATATATATATATGTATATATATATATATATATATATATATATATATATATAGATAGATATTTCAGTTCTCCCTAGCTATCTATCTACTTGAAGTCCAAATATCAGGGTTAACAGAAGAACTAATAGGAGAAAGGGACAAAACAATGGTTTACTAAACAAAATATACAAAACGAACGGAGTGATTTAGCAATCGTAGGTTAAGCTATCAAGTCTAGTGATTAGATTTTGTTATTTATAAAGTACAGAAGAAGATTCAATTACCCTTGTTTAAGCTATCATAATATATAGTTCTCAATATGTTGATTAATAAAACAAAAACACTGACCAGAGACTCTATTGGCATAAAATAACACCAAAAGTGTTGATTTGCTGTAAAGCAAAATAAGCAAGAATCGAACGCAAGATTGTCTTTGTTTTATGAAAATGGAAGATAGAACGACAGAAGAAGATAAAGGAAATGTTATTTCGATTCATGGTTCATCAGATTAATAAAGGTCAACGTTGTATAATGTCCTTTAAGCATGTTAGAAGCAAAGGACATTTTTCATGGACGACTAGAGATATTCATGTTTCAGAAAATCTAAATTCATGAAATACGATTAATAATTAGAAGAACACTAAAAATAGAAAGGAACAATTTCGATCCAGATCTTTAAGATCTGTCCTTGCATCTTTATAAAAGGCTTTGTCTGCCGGTCGGTCATTAGACGCGCTTCAGTTCCAAATTGCATTTTCATCGCTAAATGCGCATATTGAATAGAAACGTCTTACAGGGTGAACAACATTAAATGCCATCCAGCAATGGAATCGTTTATATTTGGTAAAAATAAACTTCCGTCGATGGCTGATTTGTCCACCAAGTTTCAATCGTGAATGTCCAACAGTCTTTGTGTTATCGCCATTTAATGGTATGCTGTAAATGTGCGCCCCTACATTGAATGCACATCTGGATTCGACTGATTTTGGCTGTGCTGACCTTTTTAATTTTCAGAATACTCTTGGAATTGTTCTGATAGAAATCATACAAATCTGGGCGGTTAAAGTCCGGTGAGAGTGAAGCCTATTCATGATTACTCCTCCTACTGATGAGACGATCACCAAAGTATCCTTGCATATTACTGGCCGGCGTAGGACATTCATGACTGAAATTTGGTGGACAAGTCGGGCATGAACTGAAGTTTGTTAGTATAATTGGATTGCAGAAAAGAATGGTGAATTTAATTTACCATTCCATGGGTGCAATTCTGGGGTGAGAAAGTGATCACCCTGTATATCTATAAAACAGTAATGGATTGTAATTATAGATGAGTATATAACAAATTACTATCATGTAAGTATTCTTCACTGCTCTGCAACCCGGCGATCGCCATTGATATTCCTCGTTGAAAGTAAACAAACTGTTTTGATTCCCTTCGATTAACATTTGGTTTTAGTAGACGTTTAGCACCGTTCGATTCTTCGCACCATCCGTTCACCACAGCGTAAACCAATCAATCGAATGTGATTCATGTCTTCGATTTTTGTTTCAAATTACACAGACTCGCCACGTCATTATCATTTCTTCTTCATTGTCCAAGAAAGAAAAACAAATCTGATGACCTTCTGTCATTTTGAAAATCGAACCGTTTTTCGCTCTATTAGTTCTATTCGGTTATGAAAAGGCCAAATGGCAGGTGTGCGGTTTGTGTGATATACTTACCTCTCGAATGCAGAGGTCACACGAATAACGGGCCGTAATTGGGAACGGGTAGCACATGTAGTCAAAAATGGCAGGGAATTAACAAATGAAAAGAATACAGTAATAAAAAAAACTTGACTAAGCTTCTTTAAAATACACAATTCGTATGTATGTATGTATGTATGTATGTATGTATGTATGTATGTATGTATGTAGATAGAGAGGTAGATAGATAAAAATATAGATATGTCCTAGTCTGTTTATTTCTCTCAATCAATCTAACTTTTTTATTTGTTCATATCTCTCTATCTCAATTTGTTAATATCTATCTATCTCAATTTGTTAATATCTCTCTCTCCCCTTCTCTCTCTCTCTCTCTCTCTCTCTCTCTCTCTCTCTATATATATATATATATATATATATATATATATATATATATATATATATGTGTGTGTGTGTGTATGAAAAAGACAAAATGAAAAATTAAATTAAATACAGGAATGAATCATTAAAAAACAAGAGATTTTACCGGTTTCGTTATGATCAACAAACATCCGAACAAAACCGGTAATAACTTTCATTCTTTGATGATTCATTCCCGTATTTAATTTTATTTTACTTTTTGTCTTTTTCACACATCCCGTCCTTACTGAATTGATATATTGTGCCTTTTATTCCTATCATAGTCCTCTTTTTCTCTCTACCCGTATTCTTCTCTCTCGCTAAGATAAGATTTTAACTTATTTAAACACAACTGAGTCCTTAATTAATCTTTCTTTTTTAGATGTGTAAATTATAGTAATTAATATCATTTCATTGTAATAATATAATAATCTTTAACATTAGTCTAATGTTAAGGAGTCAAATAATAAATAAATTGTTTCCCGTTGATTATAAATATATAGAAAATAAAATAGAAAAAATGTCTCCTTAAAAATTAATAATTGATAAAAATTAATAATTAATTTACACGAAGAAATAAATGGCAGACCGTTGATTTAAGACCATTTTTTGATTTTGTAGGTTTAGCGTCGCAAATTCACCCTTCAATTCGATATCATGCTAATACAAGATTATATAAAAATTAAATCAGCCTACACTAATCCATTTGAGTTTCTGTACGATGGGTACATCATTCAAGGCTGGCTTTTTCGACAATGCCTAAAATTATCCAAAATAAATTTTAGATAAAGAGATTCAGCTAAATATTTTTTTGGATAATTTTAGTTATCGTCGAAGAAGCCAACCCTGAATGATGCACGCCTAGTACAGAAACACAAATTAATTAGTGTAGGCTAATTGAATGTTTATATACATTTTATTTATAAAGCTCTACTTTGTATGAAGCACTTTTGAAAAAAAAAATTGGTTTAAGTTCCTTTTATCAACATATTTGAACTTGATTAATAAATAAATATATATATATATATATATATATATAATTATTATTAATTATAAATATTTGTTTAAATTCATTTTATCAGCATATTTGAACTTGATTAATTAATATATATATATATATATATATATATATATATATATATGTGTGTGTGTGTGTATAATTATTATTAACAAATATTTTTATCCATAGATATATATATATATGTGTTCCGTTTTTTACTTTACGCTCGTCAGTATTGAATTAAACATGCATCGCTGGTCGGGCAATTCGATCCCCTGATTCACGTACTATAAACCCTGTTCTTATAACCATTAGGCCAATACGGCGATTACGCTTTGAAATGCTAGAGAAATACGCCTTGTGTTAAAAAATCATGTAAACACACGAAATGAAATTCTAAAGACATTCTATGTTATCCGTTAACACGCCTGGTAGACTTGCTAGTATATATATATATATATATATATATATATATATATATATATATATATATATATATATATATATATGATTAAATGGAAATAATATTCCAACGTAATAAAAAATTAAAAAAGGGAAACCAAAAATATTATTCACATATTCATCAACGTTTTGTCTTTATTTCAAGACTTGATCACGATTGGTCTGCAGAAATAAACACAAAGGTATAAATATTTTAAACAGTAGAAGGAGTAAAGCTTAAAAGGTCGCTCATGAAAAGATAAATTATGAGCTACAAATAGATAGTAGCAGTAGGAGAAGTTGAGTTTAATATGGAAAGTGTGTGGGGAGAATAGTAGCGGTCTGAGTTATTAAAACAATTCGGGATATATATATATCCTGATGAAGTCTTATAAATAAAGACGAAACGTTGATGTACACATAAAAAACATCCATTTTTTGGTTTTCCTTTTTCATTTTCCCATCACGTCGGATTACCTTCATCCTTCTCTTCCCATATATATATAAGAAGAACATGCGGTTGCAGGCAAAATGTATTATTTGGTATGCGGTTTCAGAAGCACACCGCCTAAATGGTGAAGTTTTTAAACGAATAAATGATGTTTCCACATTACTCACCATGTTGTCTAGAGTACGTATCCCATAATTCATAATAAGTTCATTAGTTTATGAGTTTAACTCGCGCATACAAATTATTGACGCTCACGCGAACGCACCCATCTGGTTAAAATTTTATAACTCAAAATTTGATGCATAGCGATTCTTATCTTTATTTTAATCTCGTTTATTTAATAGAACATTTTAGAGTGGAGTTTTGGGAGAGAAACTCTCTTAATTGTGAAGTTTACAAAACAATAATGTATCTACATTACTTACTTGTGGGTGTCTAGAAAATATATTTCATGACTCATAATGATCGGTTCATTAGTTTAAGAGTGAATCCAACACACACAATATATATATATATATATATATATATATATATATATATATATATATATATATATATATTATTTAGTACAGAAAATCAGTACAACATCAGTACCGCCTGTTTCAAGTTCGGGAGGTGCCCGACTTCCCAATTTTCTTCAGCTTTGTTGTTACTTTGGGAGAGAAAAAGATGGATTACCGCGCCGAGAATTACGGTGATGACGTTATTGTTTTTCAAAGGTTGACTAATTTTCTTTCTATTTTATGTATTACGGTTAGATATATGAGATTAAAGAGTTTTAATAAAGTCCCCAAATTAAAAGACTTAAAAAAGTTATATTTTAAATATTTTTTAAGAGTAGGATTAGTGGCTTCCTGTCTCTGGATGTCAACAAAGGAACTATGTTCTTAATATTTCACTTAAATACATTTTCATGCGTACCGCAAAGATGTTGTCAAATTCCTTACTTAAAAAACACCATTCTGCGCATAACATCGACAGTATTACATTTATCCTAACGTCTTTTAGAACTTGACGTGCTTTTCTGCTTCTGTCGTGATTCGACACCTCGCGGTTAATACCATGAAAATGAAGAAGAAGAAAAGAAGAAAAAATACTATAAGTCAGTCTCGCCTGACAAAGTTGTTCTATAACGAAAGCTTGCAAAAAAAATTTAATAAATGAATTTTTAATTTAAATTGCACGATTGTTGATTTTCAAAATATTTCACTTAATATATATATATATATATATATATATATATATATATATATATATATATATAAATCTTTGGTAAACTCAATTACGACATGATCTTTTATTTACGCTTCAAGAATTCAACATAAACAATAGATTGTGTACGGTCGTTTATGAGAGGATATGGGTTTTTATTAATATCGAGAATCTTCATCAGCTTAGGGTATAGACACCAACTCAGAAGCTAACAACCAGCATCAATACCATAGAGTTGTACACTCTTAGTTACACTGCCAATTGAGTAGGAATATATATATATATATATATATATATATATATATATATATATATATATATAGATATATATATATATATATATATATATATGTATGTATATATATATATGTATGTATGTATATATATATATATATATATATATATATATATATATATATATATATATATATATATATATATATAATGACCGTGTATGTAATAAAATGAATCTATCGGATTCCATCTCAAAACTATATGCGACTACATGTGTAGAGACAGTAACTTTGCGGCTTTTATGCCGCCTAATTGCACATATATGTAAAATGTGTGTCCGGTGGCATAATAATGTACCTACGCTCGAATATCTATTTGAAGCTGAATATTCGATTTTGTCGGAAGATGAAAGAGAACGCAAAGCCAAAAAATGTCCCTGTCTTCAAACTAGAAACGTTGTTAAATCTTTAAACGAGAACCCACTCACCCCTGGCAATCCGATCTTCTTTCTTCACCATCGGAACGTGACGCCATATTATTACTATCCCGTCATGATATTATTTCGTCTGTGTGAAAACGACAACAACAACAAAATGACTTTCTTCATTGATTAAGCTTTTTTCGTCTTCTTTCTTTTTGCATTCAAAAAGAATCTGTTTGGTTCAACGTGTAACCTTTTCGAAATACAAACCAGAAAGATGGAGAAAAAAATCAGTGCAAAAACAAGACTCTATTGAATGAACTAAATCGACTTGCTGATGGTTTTAGTTGGTTTGGATTGGTTTGCCTTTCAACACCTCCTCTCTCCCCCTGCTCATGACCATCGTCGACGTCTTAATTGTTTAATCATGGTGACATTCTGTATTCATCCATCACTTTTATCAAGCAGCATCTCTATACCCATTTATACTGCAAATACTTTAGCTCTTTAAGAAAATTCGCCAGCATTCTCACTAAAAAATAATTTATCTTATGTTTTATCATATACAACAATTTGTTTTATTTGAAATTGATTGTGCATAGAATTTCCTGCTAGGAACAAAGATTTAATAATGGCCCATTAATATGAAATGTAATATAATATATTTAGAATGTATTGAAAGTTGTCTCCGGTAGTGACGTAAAAAAGGATGTACGTGGAAAAAAACGGAGTTGTGAACTCTCTTGGGTTTTATGTGGAACAGAGCAGACGCATTGTAGAATGTCTGATTCTCTTTCCCCACCAAGGAGTTGGGGTAAGACTATTGCGTATTAATTACTGTGTAACAAGACTCCACTTAAATTATTAAACACCAAAGCAATTTTGCGTACTGTTATTATATGCTCTTTGCCAACCTGTATACGAAATAACGATTACAACGGCTGATACGAAGAAAGAGTAAGAGAGACAGACAGCCAGCTCTACAGACATTACTACTACTACTTCTACTACGGGTAAGCAACATGACAGATGAAGAGAAAGGAACGACACGGTGCTGGGCCATCTGTTTACGTGGTGAAGATTCGTTCCGCTACGTCACAGAGAGACGTGTGTCTGTCAGTATTGGGTGCTTGATTATCCCATTAATACTTTCGTGGCTTATGGAATCGGATATGCGGAGTAATAGTCTGTTGCGAAAGGTATAAACCCATAATACGCCTAGCTATTAATAAAATAGCGACTTGTGTTCAATTACTCGTATATAATGAACCGTTTACAATAGATACTTTGTTTTGGCATTAAATAACAACACATATTGTGCTTTTCCGTAAAACAGATAAAGTAAACCAAACTTTATATATCTGTGTATGTGTCCGTTAACTAATTTTAAGCTATTAAAACTAGGTGCATTGTATTTACTGGGAACATACCAGTCGCGGATCCAATCTCGACAATCAGTCCGTCAAAAACTAGGCCATTTCGATGGCCTTTTATCTGTCGGCCTGAGGTATGCGTCCTGGGTAGTTCTAGGAGGTGCACCCTCCGAGGCCTTGCCTCCCCTCTTTGGGGTGGAGTTAATTTGTAACAAAATGCCTGAGGTGCCCCGATTGAAGAAAGCCGTCAGGGAGGTCAGAGTGCCCCTTCTTGATTCTCCCCACCTTCTGGCCTTGTTCCACATCTTCCTAGTCGAACTAGATGGTCATGCGAGATTTCCACATCTCGAGGCGCCACAAATTCAAAACAAACTTGGATAAAAATAACAATGATTGGAGGGACGTTACCCGTGTTTATGTTTTATATATTTTGTGTGTGTTTCAAAGGATTCATAATAAATAAACGGAGAAGAACTATGTGCAGGACTGAGCAGGATGTGAGAACACATGTTGTTTGGGGGTTAGACGAAGGCTTTTAGACATTAGTAATAACACTTATTGGTCGTTTGCATGGATGATGTAATAAAGTCGCAAGATGAATTATCATAATTATTCGTCGGCTTACACTGACAATTAGTTTAAAATTCTTAACACTATCTGTTCTTTATTCCCTCTTAAGATTTTCAAATCTACCCACCGTGATTGGAAAGTAAGTCTGTATTATTAAGTGCTCGTTATTTATTATTGAGATATGATTTTTACAAGAAGTAAATATAAGAAAATAGTATAGTATGAGCTTTTATTTAAAATTCAATATGGGCGCCAGCATGCGCCACCAGCTTCTCAAGTCCCTGGAAATCGCATCAACTGATTCCGCAGGAATTAAAAAAAAAATTTGCTAATGATAATATTTTTTTACAATGAACAAAGGCTGAAAAGGCATTGGAGGATACAGAATAATGAGATGAATAGATTGAGAGTTGAATGATAATGAATCCTATTACAGGATTGATAATCTTCACGTAGAAACCACTCGAAGCAACGGCCGACCGAGGAAACAGCATTTATTCCCCCTTTGTCAGAAACACCGCTTATGTAATGCGAGGATTACAGGACAAAATAGAAGGAAGCAAGTCTTATGAGGAGTCCCTTATTTTCTCTTTCAGTCCACATATTCTATGAGCGATGTTTCTTATAAAGGGTGAGAATTGATGTTTTCTGGGTCGGCTGTTATTTTGAGTGGGAATTTTCAATCCTCTCATAGTATTCATCATCGTTCAACTGGCAATCTACCCATCTAATTAACCCTAATCTTCGGTTGGTTTGTAGCCTTTATACGTGGTTATTCATTAGTAAAAAAGCGTTGCTTGCGAACTCAGTTGATGCGGTTCCCAGGGGGCTTGGGAAGCTGGTGTCGAATGCTGGCACCCATACTGAATTCTAAATAAAACCCTATGCTATACAATTTCTTATATTTATTTTTGTAAGAATTATGTTTGAGTAATAAATTGCGAGCACTTAATAATAGTGAGTTTCTTATATCAGTGTAGAATCAGCTGTTTATTCAATATTTGACAGACCTATTCTTACCTGACGAAATAAATTGATGCTTTTATGTCGTTCTTAAAAAAATTATGAAGGTTAATTATTAAATGTTAAGAGTTTTAGAAAAAAGCGTAATTCTTACGAGTCAGCACGTCACGACTTTTTCAACTAATTGCTCCTGTTGTTGGCATCAGTTTAGAATCAGGTACTCACATGAGGGGCCACGTGAAGGTTGTAAACATCTATAGTGAATGTGATGCTACTGATCTGACAGTACTCGAAGACGGGACACCGAGTCGTCAATCAAGGCCAGTATTTACTTCATCACCAACGCTATCTTCCATTAGGTGTAATAAAAGCCTTCCAATTCTTATTTAGCCTCCCTGTTTGGACAATAATGATCCAGTTCGCTGGGAAATGAAGCGGCCTCGGACGTCCGTTAATTCAATGACTCGAAGCTATGATTTTCATAGCAACTGGGTATTCAGTCGGATGGCAGACTACCAAGGTTTTCTGACAAAGAGCCAGAAATCCAACCTACACGAGCGAACAGACCCCGCCGCCGCCGCCGACCCAGCGTGAATGCGCGTTCAGTTGTCCGCTAACAAAGACACCTTTAACAGATTCCCTTATAAGAAGTCACCCATTGACTTGTGCGTATCATATGTTCATCAATCTATTTCGTGCGGTTGATTACTTCATTACATGCGTCCTTTGAGAGGCTTTGTAAGTCGGTTGGTCACTCGGTCACGCTTCAGCTTGAGATTGCATTTTTCTCGCTAAACGCGAAAACTGAATGGACGCATCTTAGACACACTCAAGCATCTCTATAAGGGACCTTGTCAGTTGGTTAGCCGGTTATGCTACCAGGTTTTTAATAGCATTTTTGTTTGTCTGTCACTCTTAATGTTGAAATAGGATCTTCATCAGTCTGTCACGCTTTATTTTCATCCCAATCTAGTACGATTTTTGTCGGTCTGTCCCGCTTAAGCTTGAAAGAGTATTTCGTTGGTCTGTCACACGTACGTTTGAAATACTATTTTCGTTTATCTGTCACGCTTAAGTTTTAAATAGATTCTTCATTTGGCTGTCACACTTAAGTTTGATATAACAATTTTGTCGGTCTGTCAGCTTAAGTTTGAAATAGAAATTTTGTCGCTCTTTTTTATGAAAATCGCTCCAGACAAGCGACGAAGCCACTTGATGTAAGGAGCTTAAAAAACTAAATAAATACTACTTCAAGGTGAAAAACTAGCCAACGATAAGTGTTAGATGAATAGATTCCGACCCAGAAAACAGCAATTTTTCCCCCTTTGTCAGAAATATCGCTCATGAATATGAGGACTAAAGGACAAAATAAGGGAAGCGAGAGTTACGAGGCTGCCGAAAGAAAACCGAAAGTTCACTTTCTACTCTCCTTAAGTTTAAAATAGCATTTTCGTTGGTCTGCACGCTTACGTTTGGAATAAAACTTTCGTTGATCTGTCACGTTTAAGTTTTAAATAGAGTTTTCGTAAGGCTGTAAAGCTAAAGTTTAATATAGCATTTTCGTGGATCTATGACGCTTAAATTCCAAATTGCAATTTCGTCGGTCTGTCACGCTTACGTTTGAAATAACATTTTCGTTGGTCTGTCATCTTTAAGTTTCAAGTAACCTTTCAATCGCTAAACGTACAGATGAAATGGATATCTTAAGAATATTCGTTCTTCTAATTCCAAATTATTAATTGATGACAACATCTCTTCTGACACTTTTTATGTTCATTGAATCTATTTATTACAGTTGCCTTCTGTCAGATCGGCTTTTATACAATTGCATCAGTTGCTCTTTTTTTCCCGTGATAGATTAAAAAAAGGATTTTATTTTATAAGAAAAAACAAAATTCTTAGCTTCAACAATTGGCGGCGAAATTTCGGATCGTAAACATCTGATCTCTAAAAAAAACTTCATATTGAATTCTGTTAAGAGATTATTCGTATTGATTAAATATGAAATGTTAAAGCTATCATGACTGTTTTATGTCAAATTTGGTAAGTCGCTTAATTTTACATATCGATTTAAAATAGTATATGTTTCCAGATGAACACGCTGATATAGATAGATAGATAGACATAAAGATAGATAGATAGATAGATAGATAGATATGGACTGAGATTGATAGATATATAGATAGAAACAGAGATAAATATGAACAGACTAAAATTGATAAATAGATCGATAGATAATTAATGATTTGGAATAGATAGATACATACATCTATACTTACATATATAGAGAGAGACAGATAGATACATAGCTTGACAGATAGACAGACAAATAGATGGATAGGTAATTATAGATTGACATCGATAGATATATGGATAGATAGAAATATAGATAGATATGAACAGACTGAAACAGATTGATAAATAGATAGATAAATAATTAACGGGTTGGGATATATATATATATATATATATATATATATATATATATATATATATATATATTTCAATTTTTCACTTAGAAGATTGTTTATTCAGTGAGACCGGGATTAGTCCAATAAAAATAAGCTCGATGATACTCGATTACAGGGTACAGAGCATTTATATGTGATTCCGTTTAAGAGATCATTCATTACCACAAAAGACTTTTTCTTTCAAAGCTTATTTATTTAAAATAATAAATAAGCTTTGAAAGAAAAAAGTATTTTGTGGTGATGAATGATCTCCTGAACGGAATGTTTTGACACGCCTTAAAAAAATCACACACACACACACACATATATATATATATATATATATATATATATATATATATATATATATATGAGACGGAAAGGGATAGATAGATAGATAGATAGATAGATAGATAGATAGATAGATAGATAGATAGATAGATAAAAGTTATTCACTGTAAACTTTAAAATGAATTTAAGATTGCAGTTATAGTGCAGTTTATTGTATTAAGAATAGTGAGTGGATCTCTGTAAAATATATTTTTTAGATAAGAACAGTTTCAAAATATCTCAATGGTGGGTACGAGGAGCAAAGTGTAGTATCTGTTTTGATACTACACTTCATCTTTTCTGTCCTCGGTCAGTGACGGAAAAATCCAGGAATCTTGACTGAGGCAATTTTTATTTTCATCCCAATCTAGAGAGACCGTTTGGGGGGAGATGGATTTCCCCACATTATAAACCGAACGTGTGTATAACCCCGCCCCTGTAGTGAGACATGGAAATAGAGACGACAAATATAAATGTATTCATGACAATAGAAAACCCTTCCGTAAAAAGGAGTTATATTGCAATACATAAGCGTGAAATCAAAATTATAAGAGGGTTTATATTATGAGGAATTGTAAATTATAAAAAGTTTAATTCGAATTCATCCAACTTCTATTGTTTTCAATAAGATGTGCCTTAATATTAAACATCTAATATATATGCAAGATGTGTCTTAATATTAAACATCTAATATATAAGGTAAAGTCGATCTCCTTATAATTTCTTTGTTATTGATAGCTTTCTTCCTACGGAACCAATGTTTGAGTCTGGTTGGTCAGTTTTTCTTCCAGATCGTTGCAGCATGTTCTTAAGAAGAATAAAATGTAATTCGATTTAAAACCTTCCAGAAAATGTTTGGTCCGGGTCGAAACTATTTTCAAATGGCCATTATCTTTAAAAAAGGGAGATAGTTCTTTATTTCTATTATACCAAAGTTACTTCACTTTGATTAGAACAAAAAATGAAGAAAGGAAACTGCAAAGTTTTAAAAAAATGCAAAGCAAAACAAATTGCCAATCAATACACTACCGGACAACGCCTTCCTCACCTTTTTATGTATTTAAGATAACGTTTAAGTCAGTAAATTTTCTTGCCTTCTTCAATAGGAGTTTGTTCTTGTTTATTATTACTTTTTTGTCCAGTACCTTAGTTCGTTTGATTCAGTTAACAACAATGCATTGTGGGATATCAGTGTAGGATGCATTGTGAGATAAAATGAATACTTATTATTCGTCTTTTTTGTATCGGTTCTTCGCTCAGCTACAGAACTCCGTGCACGCTAATTGTGTGACTTTGTCTCAACGAAAACAACGGACTCAAAACAACATTTCTTAAAATGGCGTCATTTAGTATTTTTAATAATCGAAGCCTTTAACAGAAAAATCAGAAAAGGTTTCAGATTTTTTAAGGGTGAAAATGATCAATGCTGTTATTAAAGGAAAGAAACAATCAAACATTTCTTTGATGCTTTAAAATAATTTCAAAAGAATTAGATTTTATTTTTCGAACCACGGACGGAGAATTCTGCAAGAAAAAAATCACACAGATTTTTTGTGCTTGTATGAAATTTTTTTCTATGGTAAAAAAAAAACGTTACGACGCACACGTACGCGCATGTGAAAAATATATTTCGCCATTTTTGTTCAATGATTCGATAGCAAACTAAAGGTCAAGATGTTCGTGTCTTTATTAAGTTGGCGGGTCGAGTAGATTGCATAGCACATCTAAATACAGATACTACTACTTTTAAACCAAGGATATTTTTCAATAAAACAGATAGTCTGCACAACTCTGAGGGGTTAGAGCAGCGAACTGATGACGTCGTGGTTTGAGGTCTTATTTCGTTGAAACAGAAAAAATATTTCTGCGTTATTCTCAGAACCGGAAAGTAACAAACTAGAGAAGCTTGAATTCTCTTGTTGGAGTTCGTTGACTGATGGAAGCGGTTAAACATTTTAACCGCTTTCTTCGATAAACAAACTTCGAATCCGTTAAACGGTTGAAACTGATATGGATTGAGCAACCCCTGCTTCACTGTTGACTCCCCGCGCAGGCAGCCTCATAAGAAGTGCCAATAGTCTCTTATGACTGAAAGGAGGCCTACACACGCATGAATAGTTTCTAATTAAACAACACGCGAAAGTCGTCTACCTTGGCAGATCGAAAACTTGCTGAATCATACTATTGTCGTAAATAAAATGGAGGGTTTATTACTTTCACATTTAATATGACTGTTACGGTAGCCGAATGATTAAGAATGTTGGATTGGGGTTACTCGGGTCAATGGTTCAAATCGTTCGATCGACGGTACAGTTATATAAGCCACACTGATGACTGTTAGTGATCATGAAACATGTCTGTGAATAATAAATATTTATTTATAAAAATAAGTATGTGCGTGTATGTGTGTGTAAAAGACGGGGGAGGGGAAAGAGAAAGAGAGAGCGGAATTGAAATTTGATACAACTGAACTCATTCTTCATAAAGGAGATTCTGTGCATACAGAGGATATCATAGACTATATATTGGTGGTTAATTTGTGCATTTGGAAATGGAAGTTTGAGTTATCTTCAGCATTAACAAACAATTCCGTACACAATTTCATTAATTAAGCATGGCGTATATATCTCCTCTCTTCTTGAAAATAAAAGATTTCCACAACCTTCTCTCTATTCATTTCTGTAGTTACCCCCTCTCACTTAATCTTTTTCCCCCTCCCCATCCCCTCCTGCAACGTCCTCTCAGAAGCTGAAGAGAGACGGATGGCTAAGTCCTTCGGTGCTTGAAACCGACGGTACGAATGTTGTACTAATTTTTCTGTACTAAATTAATATATATATATATATATATATATATATATATATATATATATATATATATATGTGTGTATTCCCGAAACAGTTTGTCATGGTAAACAACTGATGATCCCTTAAATAATGTTAGAAGCAAACTAATATAATAACTGTAAAAGTTAAATTGACTTACATGAGGGATTTTACACTGAACGACTTGGGACTTACGGTTTTTTTTTTAAAAATATAGTTTTAATGGTTGAGAAACTTCAAAGACTATATATATGGTGGTTATGAAGATGAGGACACACATTTAAAACACAGTTATACAGGTGAATATTGCAGTTCTAAATACATTTATCAGAAAGCTATTTGATATACTTATGTATCAAGCAAAAATAGGTATCTACACGAAAAATTAGCAAAAAATATTGAGTAGAATTTTAATTTAAAATAAAAATCAGTTTTATCCTATTTTACGGATACGCCATTGATTAGAGCGAAAAACATGCAAATTAGGGGGGCAAACTCAGTCTATCATATAAACAAGTAATAAATGAATAGGGATGGGCAAAATACTATAAAACAGATTTTTATTTTTAATTAAAATTCTACTCGATAATTTTTCTTGCCTAGTACGTAAGTTTAAACGATACCTTTTATTTGGAAATGCGTTTTTCTGATGTGTTCTCATATGTATAAGCACCATATATATATATAAGCACCATATATATATATATATATATATATATATATATATATATATATATATATAATAGCGTAATAAATGATTCCGGCTTACACATACTAATACGCATTATTCTCTTATCTAATTTTATATAAAGTTAGGTATTCTTCTTATTATGCATCATTGAGTTGTTTGATGGAATTAATACTAACGGCTTTTAAGACTTTTGCTGATGGACTCGAATAATTCCATTTCTTTCTCTCAGTCTTTCTTATCTGAAGCCAACCTAATGATATGTATTTCACACTGTATTCATGCATTATTAGCTACTAATTAGTAGCTGTTTAAACAAACAGTAACCAGTGACGATATATGTTGTTGAAAGAAATTTAATTAATAGTAGAAAATTTAGAGAGCGTCAGACTTGGCAGAGGAGAGACACGAGGAGCTGTTAAAAGCGCACTAAGCGAACTGCTGTAATGTCAGCAACCGACACAAAAGTAATCGTCCTAATAAATTGAGAAAGTTTTTTTATCTTATTATTCTACTGCTGTGAGACCGAAGAAGATAATGATAAACTAACTGTTCTTTTTTTCAACCATTGCTGGTAAATAGGTATACGATTATGTATTAAGGCTGAAAGCAATGCAGAAAACCGGGATGATGAAAGAGAAGATGAGTTATCTATCTACCTCCCACAGCGGTAAGATGTGACACAAGGTCGGGAAAGTGGGATTTGAAAAGCCAGCGCCCGAGAATTTGAGCACTCTGACCTACAAAAAATGCCTGGGCAGCCCCGTCGGCATTCCCCGGTAGAGGCGCCTCAGGCGATTAGCAATAAACTAACCCCTTCTCAAAGGGTGAGAAGGCAAAGCCTGGGAGGGTGGACCTCCTAGAACTGCACAGGACAGGCCCATAGACCGGCGTAAATCAAGCCCGAAGGCCAAGACAATACCGGTCTATGGGGTGTAGTATCCATCGGAACAGCCACTACACTTTGATCCCTGCCAAAAGGGCGAGAAAGAGAAGATAAACAAAACAAAAAAAATAACCGCAGACAATATTTGTGGTATTAATCTTCAAAATGATGTATTTAATTTTCAATAAATCTTTCACATAAAATATCAATAAATATAAAACTAACTGATAATACAGAATGGTGAAAAAATAGAAAAAAAACATCCCGGATTCTATTAATATTAACAGTAAGTCTTATATTTACTTATATTGTATGTGAAAGATTTATTAAAAAAAATAAATAGAAGAAAAAGAAGTGTCAGTCACATGCCGTGGATGGTTGTACATTGAAATATATCTAATTTACTGTATCAAATTAATTCAGTTGCATTCTCGACTTTTGTCATAGATAGCTTACATCCTATGAAATCAATTTTTTTCCTGAATAGCCATTTTATTTTATTGACTGTTGGTTCATGTTCTTAAGAAATATCAATTGTAATTCGAGTTATTTCCCAGAAAATAATATATCTGATTGGTTTTATTTTGATATACTTGCTATTTTCTTTTAAAGCGAAAGAAAATATGTATTTATCCAATACAGAATTATATTCCTAATATTTTTGAAAACAGATACGTAACTCTGTTTTGGTCCATTACAGACTTGCGCTCCTTTCGTTGGAACAAAAACTTAAATTGAAAAAAAAAATAACAGGGCATAGTTTCAAAATAAGAAACGCTAAACAAATTCATCTCAGTGTCAGTAATATGACTGCGGTCGATTGTACATTGAAATATATCTAATCTACTATATAAAATTAAGTCAGACCGATTCCCAACTTTTGTCATAGATTGCTTCCCTCCTACTTGGTCAATGTTTCATTCTGAATCGTCATTCTACGCCGGGTACGTACAGCTACTTAATAGATAAAGACGACTTACGTTTTTATTTCCGTATTCAGCAAAACCTTTCGCTTAGATATTTTCCTACATTTTCCCTATCTATATATTTATAATTCTACTTGCCCCTCTTTTTAGCATGACTGAAATCCTGCTAATACGAATGCACTCGATCAAAGGGATGTAATTCACCCGAACTCGACGCAGTAGTAATGTGAATACAGCTTTCTTTGTATAAAAAACATGAAGCTAACGGCAACTGCTTTTTTCCAAGTTAATTTAATTAACAAGTTTTATCTTAGAAAGTTATTAACTAACATTTATAGAAAATCCTTTTGAAAAAAAAAACAATAGAACACACCTCTACAAATTAAGCCCATTTTTAGTGGAATATATTTTACTGAAAAATACAGTTATAAATAACTTTATTGAAAATGAAGTAATAATTATAAAAATGACATTTTCATCTCACATTCTTGCATTTCATAGTATTTCGATTAAAAAAAGGTAAGATTTCAACGAAGAAAGCAACAGTGAATTTTCAAAGAAGTTGTTAGCCAATCATAATTCTTAGAAATAGGCGCAATCTAAGGAAACTTTTAACAGTATTATGACATAATGACGTAAGAGAATATAAAATTATCTCCCCTTTGCGTTGAGCTCTTCATTATTATTTGCGGATATTCGTAAGTTACGTCCATTCAATTTGCGTGTTCAGTTTAAGCATATCAAACTTTTTTGGTTATTTAATGCCGACTCATTTTATACTATTTCTTAGGCATAAGTTGTCATTTAAATCAATAGCTGGGGATGTAAGTTGCAGATTCTTATCTTTCTCAACATTATTAATGCGTAAATGGCCACAATAGATCCTTAGCACAGTTAATTTCATAGTTCGCGACGGCATCCATTACACGAATTTCGAGAGACAAAGGGAGAAAGAGAGAAGGAGAGAGAGAGAGAGAGAGAGAGAGAGAAAAGAGAGAGAGGGAGGAGAGGGGAGGGAGTAAATAAAATATATTTATTATTTCTGAGATATGTTATTGTTATTTACACCATTCGCCAAAAACTTGGTTTCTACTAGGGAATACATAGCCAAGTGGATATAAGAGTTTGTTAAGAAATATTTTAAAGTGAATGTTACTCTAGTATTTGCGAGTTCAATCCCAAGTGAAGCAACTTAAAAAACAACAACTAATTAACTGCTTATGGATGTGTGAAGAAGAAATAGAACTCAGAATAAGAGCAATCTACCCTATGGATCACATAGAGGGTTCAGTTGAACATTCTTAGGACATAAGGCTCTTGTATAAGGACCAACACGGTGTGAAAATGGCAGTCACAATCACCAGTTAAACAGTTTGAAACGTGTGAATGATCAACAGAAAATGTATTTATACCCCCCCCCCCTGCAAAAAAACGAGTTCATCAGTGCGGACCGTGGGTATTTAACTCCGCGTTCGGTTTAAATTCATTGAAACGATGGATGCCAAAACGCAGCATTCTTTTGCATTCTAAGTATCTTTACCCCCTCCCTCCGAAACATACACACATACATACATATCTTGATCCAGAAAACACGTTGTATATATAGACGATATTTTTTCTGTGAAGTTGTCTCCATTTAGCTTGGGAGTTTTTATTTTGACGTCATATGCTTCGGAGAGACAGAGTGTTCGAAAGTTGTGATAGGCATGGTTCGTTCGTTAAGCTGTGCTGATCGTAAAGTTAACCGTTTTATATATAAACAAGTAAGATATAATAAAATTCATCCTTTTTTTTGCACGATACAGTATATATATATATATATATATATATATATATATATATATATATATATATATATATATGTGTTTGTGTGTGTGTGTGTGGGTGTGTGTGTATATATGTATATGTGTGTGTATGTATACATATATGTGTGTGTATGTATATATACACATATATGTACATATGTATGCATATATACATACACACACAAACACATACATATATATATATATATATATATATATATGTGTGTGTGTGTGTGTGTATATTTACCAGTGCCTATCTCGTAGCTCAGTTGTCAGAGCTGCCGACTATATATATATAATTATTAGTATCGTAAATTTGCTGTAAATAAATGAAAATGTTGATATGAGTGATGCATGATGCAAGGATGCGGTAGGAGAAAGGAAATGGAAGTTGAGAGAGAAGGAGAGAGATAGGGGGAGAGGCAGTGGAGATAGAGGGTGAGAAAGTGGAAGACTACGTCGACAGGGTTAAAATAATGGGACATTAACATATACAGTAACCTTGTTAAGTAAAACAAAGGGCCCGAAGAAAATAAAACACAAAGACTGTTGTTCAAACCCTTTGTAAGAAAACAAACAAAGCTTTTCTTCTCTGGAAAATACCCAAGTTTCCAGGATGAATACGTTTAAGGCAGCATAGTTGTGGAGAGGGATGTGTATCTCCCCGTCCGCTTTCCCGATTTCTTAGAAGAAAAGGCCGACATCTCAAGGTGACTGGGTGGTTAAACTTGAAACCCACACTCGTACTCGACAGACAGTCACCCTTAAAACACAGAACATAGTCGTTCCAGCAATGATAAGAAAAATAACGACTCAAGTTACAAAGAGTTAAATATAAATTTGTATGTTCTGCTTATATATATATATATATATATATATATATATATATATATATATATATATATATATATATATATATATATATATATATATTTGAGTGAATTTAATAACAAGCAGTACTACTAGCTTCATTGCGAGTTCCAAACTCGATTTGTTATTGTTGTCGATCACTCTACGCCGCTTGATGTGAATACTCGCCGACTTGGTATTTACAAAGTTAAATTCCTCCTAAAATTCTTAGCTAATTTCTGGTGGCCAACTGGTCACTCTCCTGACTGCGAATTAGTGGCGATTTGGGATCGGATTTCGTGCCCTTCGACTGTCGGGAATTAGCTTCCTGCACTGAAGATAGCGTAAGCAGGACACATCGATGTCTGTAGGTAATAAATTAATATTTATATATGTATACATGGGTTTTACAAACACACTTTTTTATTATATCTGAAAATGTTCAAAATTGCAAGCTCAATGATGTTGCATTACCAGCTTCAGAGTATATATATATATATATATATATATATATATATATATATATATATATATATATATATATATATATATATATATATATATATATATATATATATATATATTATAGGTCCACTTCAATGACCAAAGGAACGTTAACTCCTTACTTTTCATCTGTTCTTTCATTTTCATGTTTCGTCGAACGACCATAACAATAGTTTTGTTCTGTTCTTCCAATCTTTCTCCTTGTCTTACAGGCAAATTACATTTTTTGGAGACTAAAGCAAATGGAATACAAACCAGTTCGGAACATGGAAAATAATTGACGACTTTCTTGCTTAGGATTAATGGTAATCTGAATAACTGCCATTAAATTTTTACGGTTTAATGGATATACAACTTACATGAACTCTTTTTAAAAAGTATGCATTGTTTTCTTTGAACTATATGTAACCAATAAATTAGTAGTAAGTAATCTAATTAGCTATAATGTTTAAATTTTATTTTGGCAAAATATATAAAAAAAAAAAAATATGCAATCCAATCCCTATGTAGAAATATTTTTGAATTCAAATTTTTTTTTATATTACATTAGTATCCTTATTTTGAATATGGAATATTTGTGATGGGAGTTATTTTCTTATTTTTTATTCTTTATTTTTATTTTCAGTATTAATAATTCACCAATCTATTATTTGTTTTGTTTTGCAATAGGGCGGATTGTTGGTAGCTCAGTTTGAATTTGATTGCTAAAGTCGATTCGACATATCGTTTCAAGTTTTGCAGATAACTTCTTTCTTGGGAGATTTGGCACAATTTCTCGAGATAGTTTTTCATGTATATTTTTTCATGTGTTTGGACTTGCCTTTGCCTTTGTCGGGAGCTCATTTTGACATTTTGCAATCCTCTTTTCCTCTGTATTTGGATTTGAGGTTTTCCTATTGCTACTGAATTGAACTTTCTCCCTGATGAGCTGCATAGCTAAGATGAAAGACTGTGTATTTTTCATCGGCTGTGTTGCGAAACGCGAGTAGGTTGTACAGAAACCATTAATTTTGGAAGAAATTAAAATAAAAAATATAATATAAACAAATTAAGAGAATTGTATTTGCCTGTAAGACAAGGAGAAAGATTGGAAGAATAGAACAAAACTATCTTTTTATATACACGGATAGCTTCGTTGTTCTCGTAGCCAATCGCTGTTGTTAAACACAGAGAGAGTAGAATTAAAACAGCACTAGCAAACCACTATTAGGAGCTCAAAGAAAATGGACGCTCACCAATAATTTAATGGAAAATAATACGACAGGCCAGTACATGTAGACATTTAGACGATCCGTGTAGATTATGTCTGAATGAAACATTTGAAATCCTAAACTTAAAGACCCCCAAAATCTATTAAACTGTAGAAGTGAGATAGCAAACAGATGCCTGCATAGCATTAAATTTACCTTAGGCTAAAAATACATAAATAAATATTTTAAAGTGTCTAGCATATTAATAAAGGTTACCAAATTGTTAGCCATCAAGCAATTATACCTTTGAATCTTAAACGCGCTCAGAACGTAATCAAATTCTTAACGGTGAAGCAATCAAACTTTTGAATCTTGCACGCTCTTAGAACGTAATCACGCTCTCATGTAACATCTCAATATTATAGACGCTCCTTGTAAGTTGTACATTACTGGTCGTTATAATAATAAACAAACTCAACTGTAAAGAAATATTTTTTAAGAAACCAAAATTAACACCGCCTTAAGATGATTTGACGAATCAAATCGAAAATACTCGCAAAAAAAGGAAAGAAAATGGAACAAGAAACACATGGAACTTACATACAGCAAAATTGAAAAAAAAAGTATTATCAAGCAAAAACACTCCGTGTTATTTAATAATGTTTACCTAAATATATATATGAATAAATGCGAAAATATTTTCCACCTTTTCTAACTATATTAATATCAAAACTTAATCAATGCTTAAACTGAACACGCAAATTGAATGGACGTAACTTACGAATATCCCAAATGGTCACTCATCTGGTACTGGCCAGGCTCAACGTCGCTTAACTTCGAAAGCTCTAACGATAACAAGTGTGTCAACGTGATTATGCCGTAAAACAGTGGTACCATGCCGATTTATATAAATCTACGTTTCTATTAGTAAAACGCCCAAAAGCAAAAACAAAACAAACTAATGAGATGACTCAGAATAGTTGGTTTTCTAATAATGGAGAGTAGAAAGTGGATGTTGGGTTTATTTTTCAGCAGCCTCGTAACTCTCGCTTTTCTTTATTTTGTTCTTTAGTCCTCACATTTCATGGGCGATGTTTCTGACAAAGGAGGACGAATTGCTGCTTTTTGGGTCGGAATCTAACACTTAGTGTTGGCTAGATTTTGACCGTGAAGTAATATTCTTTTTAGCTCCTTACATCATGTAGCCTCATGCCTTGTCTGGAGCTATATTAATTTTAAACTATATTAATATCAAAACTTAATCAACGCTTAAACTGAACACGCAAATTGAATGGACGTAACTTACGAATATCCGCAAATAATAATGAAGAGCTCAACGCAAAGGGGAGATAATTTTATATTCTCTTACGTCATTATGTCATAATACTGTTAAAAGTTTCCTTAGATTGCGCCTATTTCTAAGAATTATGATTGGCTAACAACTTCTTTGAAAATTCACTGTTGCTTTCTTCGTTGAAATCTTACCTTTTTTTAATCGAAATACTATGAAATGCAAGAATGTGAGATGAAAATGTCATCAAAACAGGTTGTGCTTATTGAATTTTATGACAGATACAGCATAGAATTTTGTAACATCGTATATATACTGAATAAACCCACAGACATACTTAGGGCTTCTATATTTATATATTTATATATTTATTTCATAAACAGATTCTAATAAATTATTATTCTGTAATATACAGTAGTAACTTTGTATTGGAATATTTTCTTATACATACGCAATATTTTCGTCGATAATAAAACATCTGATGTCGCTGTCATTCTGAGAACTATATTTTGATCTTAGTTAAAAGGCCAAGGACCTATACAAATAATGTTATTTATAGCTAGGCATTTTAAGATGGATTAAAAAAGAAAAGGTATTTGATATATTATTATATTACCTTTTAAATGAGATAGGTAATGTAGTATCGGTTCTGTTGTCATCAAACCGTCCTCCCAGGAATAACCTCCTCCTTTTTAAGGAGGTGGTAATAATGCTCCCAGCTCTTATGTCCTTCCTTGGGGGAGTGGGTAATATAGTAACTGTCCTGTTGTTATGAGACCATTTTCCCATGGACTACATTCTTCTTTTTGGGGGTAGGGCTGAGGAGTAGTGAAATATCTATTCCGTTGTTATTATACTATACTCACAGGCATTACCTTCTCGTTTTATGGGACTATCCTTCCATGTATTACCTCCTCTTTTGGGGGAGCAGTATAGTATATGTTCGCTCCTCATGATGCCATCTTTCCATGATAATCTTCTTCATCTGAGGTGGTGGTTAGTTTGCTATCTGTTCTATTTTCATGATATCATTCTTCCAGGTATTAACTCTTCCTTGGGGAGGGGCGTTTGTCACGATACCATCCTCTTCTTTGGGGGTCAGTGTAGTATATGGTCCCTTCACAGGGCGTTTGAAGAACAATGTTCATATCAGGTTTGTATTTTTTTTTTCAAGTTCTCATTTTATATCGGATACTTTTTCCCTTTTTTCACAGACAGACGATTGGATTTTACCATTCCCGCCAAGGAAAACAGCTTGATGATCGAATCAAACGATAGAGTGGAGATTTGGTAACCTTTGACCTTTTTACTTGTTTCTAATTTGTCTGGTTTCATTATAAAAATAAAATTATCTTTTGTTTTTGTCCCTCTTTTGGTCCTAATCTTGTTTAGGGTTAGGGTAGCGAGGGAATTCGTTCTCTTGTACCACCCACCGGCTAGAGATGTGAAGGGTCCTTTGTTATTTTAAAAAGAAATCTTGTTTGCTTTATTGTTTTCTTCCTTTTACTTACCACGTCAAATAATTTATCTTGTATTAGGTTAGCTCGGTGATTCAATAGTAGATTGCGTTCAGTTGCTTTTATCATTTATGTCCACCGACTCTGTGGGTTGCAAGTTGCCCCGTTACGATGACGTCAGCTCAACCACTTAAGCAGAAACGCGAGCATACTCCCAACCACGCCTTGCTTGATGACCCGATTCTGGGACTTTTATACAGACAGAATTATGTGAAAAACTTCGGACTACGAAACTACATAAAGAAGAAATAATTAATAGCGTAACGAATAAGATGTCTTCATCTGTTGTAAAAATAAGTTGATTTCGATCTCACGTTGAAGTAATTGCTTGTTTAACTACATTGAAGAGTTGTGTTACAACGAAAATGGCTGTCTGTGAATCACACGCACACACACACATTGAGACCAGGTTATGTTGTCTGAATCAGGGAAAATTGAGTTTGCAAAGCCAGTTAAATATATAAAAATAATAAAGATAAAATCCCTAATCCCAAATTAGTTTCTTTTGCTCGTTATATCCCTCTGTCACTCGCTCGCTACAGTTACAAGAGAGAGAGAGAGAGAGAGAGAGAGAGAGAGAGAGAGAAAGAAAGAGAGAGAAAGATAGAAAGAGAGAGAGAGAAAGAAAGAGAGAAATATAGAAAGACAGAGAGAGAGAGAGAGAGAGAAATCGTATTAAATAAGAGCGTAGAGGTCAAACGACATACAAATAGTTTGGTGAGTTAATTGAAAATTGCGACTAATTTTTATAAATAAATGTATCCCGTCAATGACAACCCTGAGTCCCCAAGAACATTTAGGGTGCCTCTTTGTGATCTAATAGATAGTTCTGAGAGTGATTCTCATTGGACGCCTCATGATTCCGAACTTGGTGTCAGTTTTTTTATGTAGTAATCTTGAACCTCACAATCATTAATCTTGGAAGCTTCCATGTTGTCCCTCCTGTGAGTACCTGATCCTAGAAAAGAATGACCCCCCCCAAAAAAAACCCACAGAAGCAACCACTACCACCACCACCACCACCACCACCACCACCGAAATCGCTCAAAAC
The DNA here is from genome assembly GCA_963556195.1 of Sepiola atlantica. Classification (NCBI taxonomy): domain Eukaryota; kingdom Metazoa; phylum Mollusca; class Cephalopoda; order Sepiida; family Sepiolidae; genus Sepiola; species Sepiola atlantica. The sequence continues at coordinate 115,189,148 of OY744523.1, read as the reverse complement.
AGTCGTACCCGGGAGATGGTGCGGCATTCACACCGGGTGGATTGTCCAGCCTTCCCTCGAAGAATTCATAAGTGTTCCCCAGTCGCATGTATATATCGGTCAGAGGAGATGACGACGTTAGTTTTTGCAGTGTTTTCCAATGAAGTGTCGTCGTCCTCCTACATAACATCACCAGGTATTCCCAAATGGTCACTCATCTGGTACTGGCCAGGCTCAACGTCGCTTAACTTCGAAAGCTCTAACGATAACAAGTGTGTCAACGTGATTATGCCGTAAAACAGTGGTACCATGCCGATTTATATAAATCTACGTTTCTATTAGTAAAACGCCCAAAAGCAAAAACAAAACAAACTAATGAGATGACTCAGAATAGTTGGTTTTCTAATAATGGAGAGTAGAAAGTGGATGTTGGGTTTATTTTTCAGCAGCCTCGTAACTCTCGCTTTTCTTTATTTTGTTCTTTAGTCCTCACATTTCATGGGCGATGTTTCGGACAAAGGAGGACGAATTGCTGTTTTATGGGTCGGAATCTAACACTTAGTGTTGGCTAGATTTTGACCTTGAAGTAATATTCTTTTTAGCTCCTTACATCAAGTAGCCTCATGTCTTGTCTGGAGCTACATTAATTTGAAAAAAATCGGCGTTTTGATATTTTCATTAGTTTTATTACAAAACTTCTTGAAATTAAGCTAGACTATAATTTCGGAGTAATTTTTGTTTTCTTTAGATTGTTGATTTTCTCAAAGAAAAGTCGGGATTTATACCTGGATTTAATACAATTGGAATAGAATTTTCCTATTTTAAAACATGACTGAATGAACATTTTTTAAAGTCAATCACGTGACCCAAGCTGGTCATTGATTATTTTTTTTTGTTTCATTTGTTTTATTTCCTTCTTTCTTTTTTCCTTTCTCTTATCCACTTTCTTTCTTCTCTTTCTTTTGTATATTTTTTCTCCTTTCCATTAATTCTTTTCTTTTCTTTCCTTCCTTTCAGTTTTCTCTCTTTTTTCTTTCCCTTCTTTATTTTCTTTATTTTTACCCTTTCTATAATTTCTTTCTTGTTTATTTTATTTCATTTCTTTCTTTCTTTCTTTTTTCTGTCTTCATTTGTTTTTTTTTCTCTTTCGTTTCCTTCTGTTTTCCTGCCTTTCTTTCCTTCTTTTACTTATTTATTCTCTTTCATTTTTTCATTTCTTCTTTTACTTTCGTTTCATTTTCTATCTTCTGTTCATTTTCATTCTTCTCCCTCTTTATACCTTTCAGTCTCTTTCATTCCCCTTTTTCTTTTTTCTCTCTACTGACTTTTGTTTTTTCATATCCATCCAAAAATGAACGTGTGGACATGACTTCCATCCAATTCTATTTAAGTCCGCCAATGTTCCGAGGCTAAAACCATTCTCCAGTGTCAGATCTCAGAGGAAAATCCGCCTCTCATCCGTCAGCCGTCATCACAGGCGTTGAAATAATGCAACATCTTTCGTAAACCCTATCCCTAACCCTAACCACCGTACGCCGCTTCACCACCGTGCCTTATGTATTCGCCACTCTCAACTTCTCCCAACCGATTCTTCTGACATTCTGTTGTCTTTTACTGGAAATAAATCAGACTTCGATTAAACGCTGCCTCAGACGATACATCATACTTATTGGCAGTGTCCTTACTTAATCTATTTTTATATTTTACCTCCCTCCCCCGGATCACAAATTGGGAGAGACATAGTTATTGTATTTGCAACTAAGTTCCCGCCGTTCTTTAAAATCTTTAAATATATTGTGTTCTCAAATTTTGAATCCATTGCTTTTCGAGAATCCTATTTTGTCCTCATTTTGTAATTTATTTTATTCGAATTAATTTCAGTTAATTTCTGTTTATTTCCAGATCATTAAAACTGAATTTCAAATTAAGGAAAAGATTTTCGACGCCTACTGTTCTTTTTTTCGTTTTGATTTTTACCAACGAAGTATTGAACATCTTGTCGAACGTTTGGAATAAGTTGTAAAAAACAAGAGAGAATTTATTATTTATTCACTAGTTGTTATTTTTTTAAAAAACCTTTAAAAGGAAAAGATTTTCGACGCCTACTTTTCTCTTTTTCCTTTTGATATTTACCAACAAAGTATTGAACATCTTGTTGAACGTTTGGAATAAGTTGTAAAAAACAAGAAAGAATTTATTATTTATTCACTAGTTGTTATTTTTTAAAAAACCTTTAAAAGGAAAAGATTTTCGACGCCTACTTTTCTTTTTTTCGTTTTGATTTTTACCAACAAAGTATTGAACATCTTGTTGAACGTTTGGAATAAGTTGTAAAAAACAAGAGAGAATTTATTATTTATTCACTAGTTGTTATTTTTTAAAAACCTTTAAAAGGAAAAGATTTGCGACGCCTACTTTTCTTTTTTTCGTTTTGATTTTTACCAACAAAGTATTGAACATCTTGTTGAACGTTTGGAATAAGTTGTAAAAAACAAGAGAGAATTTATTATTTATTCACTAGTTGTTATTTTTTTAAAAAACCTTTAAAAGGAAAAGATTTTCGACGCCTACTTTTCTTTTTTTCGTTTTGATTTTTACCAACAAAGTATTGAACATCTTGTTGAACGTTTGGAATAAGTTGTAAAAAACAAGAGAGAATTTATTATTTATTCACTAGTTGTTATTTTTTAAAAAAACCTTTAAAAGGAAAAGATTTTCGACGCCTACTTTTCTTTTTTTCGTTTTGATTTTTACCAACAAAGTATTGAACATCTTGTTGAACGTTTGGAATAAGTTGTAAAAAACAAGAGAGAATTTATTATTTATTCACTAGTTGTTATTTTTTAAAAAACATTTAAAATTCAAATTTAATTAAAAAATCGTCGGAAACTTAGTTGTCAACCTAATATTTTTAATTTTTAACCTCTCCGCATCACAAATTGAAAGGAAAATAGTTAGATTAGTTCATGTCAACATTCGCATGTGCGATATGTGTGTCACGCTTTGAAAAAAATTCTAGCAAAAGTGTGTTCAGCTACAATAAATGTAACATTGTTTGGTACTATGATGTCGGGGATGATTACTATGTTGAATAGTAATCCTTATTATTTACATTATGCCGGCGACTTCTATCACTACAGTCGTCTAACGTAACAGAGGTGATATCCGCACCGACGACAATAAAATGCAGTTTTACTAAGAACAAATCTCAGTCCATGATCTAATTGGTCAAAACACAACTGATTGTGCATTCAAATCCCCCCCCCCCCCACACAAACTGCTAGATATGATACAAGGTCGGTTTAATGTGGGAATATTCAACTCCCTCTAAAAGGGCGCTCTGGATTTGTGACAAATAAAAATAAATATCAGATTTCTTCTTTCCAGATCGAAGAGAGAACAGATACTACACTTTGAATTATTTATTTGTTATAATGTAAAAAAAATACAATGCCACAAGATAAGCACAATACCATGATGAATGTGGGGAAAATAGAATTCGTAAGTCATCTTGTGTCTTCTGTCATCTATTTGACTATAGTACTCTTGGCTAGAATCATTACAGTCACCCCGATATCACATTTATTCTAGTGACCATCTGACTTAAAATATCTCCAACGTGTTTTAGAAAATTAAAATACTACAATTCAGATACTACACTTTGATCTATCCCGAAGGCCAGTTCTCTATAAGCTGACTTCGCTAGAAAAGGTAATCCCTTTTCAATGTCTAAGACACTAAAATCGACTCTAAACTTAGATTGAACACATTCTTCTTCTTCTCATAAGTACTAAATGTAGTACTTATGTAGATGCTTTAGAAAAACAACTACAAAACCTAGTCATGTTTACACTAATTTTATTTTAAAAAGGATTTTTAAAAAAATTGATTTCAGTAGGATAACAGCAGGAAAAGAGTTGCATAGGCCTGCAGTTCTTGGAAATAAATTACAGGAATAGAAAGATGTATTTTAACGTGTTACCTGAACAGCAAATTGATCAAAACTACTAGGCCAACGAATCAAACGAGCTGGAACAAATGGAGCAGGGAATAAAAATCAGACGGTTTCTGAAGAACACATTCCACAATAGTACTTATAGAATAGACTGAGACTAGCAAACTCATGTTTCTAAGAGAGAGAGAGAGAGAGAGAGAGAGAGAGAGAGAGAGAGAGAGAGAGAGAGAGAGGGGTAGTTTTCAAGTCCAATGTAAACAAATTCTTGTCCAGCCGTCATCTTAAATAATCAAATTCTGCCAAGTTTAAACCATCGTCTGTAATCATCAAGGTGTCTCACTGTCCCCCTAACAAACTCATTAGCCTTTATCCTCTAGTGAATTTTGGGTCTTGATAAGCTGTGACGCATTAGTACAAAGAAGATTCAAAATTAAGGGCCTCACCACCGGATTCACTTAAAGGTCCTACCAAGGACCCTAAAATACAGTAATTACTTTGATTGCTATCGTGAATGAAAGCTATACTTTATGTAACCTAACTAAAATCCTGTTTTGTTTGATGTAGCGTCTTAGTACTTGTTGGGCTCGCGTGTTTGATACGACTTGAAGGACATGACCTTGATTCATTGATAACTATGCTTCATGCATTAAGTTTTGTGTGCTCATATAAACTGCCATTTGATATTATTCTGGGCCATTCCACACGAATAACTTTCATCAATTATCTACATTGATAGAAGTTAATCGGGTTTTCAATACTTTTGCTAAGTAATTAATTTCAAGTCATTTATTGGTTAATGTTTGGTGGTGAAAATCAAGAATAATGGCTACATTAACCAGGTTGACATTTGCTGGAATAAATGAGCTATAATCGACTGGTTCAATGTCGTCATGATCAGTAACACCAATGGAATATTTTGCGATGGAAATGCGCATGTTCAGAACAACGTGACGTCCGTTTAAAACGGGCCAAACAGATTTTAAGTGAAAGGGTTAGGGTTAGGGTTAGGGTGGTTTTATTTAGTTTGCTAGTCTGGAGTTGTTTATACGCCGAGACGTGTGGACGATTCGTCATTCTTACAAGACAGATCGAGAACATTCTATTTACGCAGAAAAAAAAACGAGGCATAACGAAGTGATGAAGAGGAAGGGATGAAGGAGGAGGAGATGTAAAGGAGACACAAGAGGGCGAAGTGGAAAGAAAGAAATGAAAAATGAAAAATGAAAGACATCCGCGTTATATATGTATTATTATACTAAAGTTGAGTCAATTAAAGTTTCTGTCCTTAAAGATTTTTTCCTATATGAAAAGTAATGCTAAAATATATATTAGTTCAAAGATTAAGTTATGCTTGACAACAATTTTATTTTAATTGCTCTCATTATCAGTAATTTGTAATTAACTAGACAAATAAACTATTTTTCACTTAACTATCGACGTATTTTTCTCGCCTCTTTGTTGATTTAAACATTCTCTATTATTTTTAATGTGTATTTAGAGATAGAGTGATTTTTTCTTCAGCGTTTCCATCTAATTGACAGTATCTGTAAACATCAGAAACATATGTGTAAATTAGATGCCAATCTAAGTAGCTATTTCAGCAAATATATATATATATATAAAATATATATTATTTCATAAGTATAAATTATAAAACAGTAATATATATATATATATATATATATATATATATATATATATATATATATATATATATATATATATATTGGAAATAATTTCCGGAAGTATGTTTTGTATTATGCTGCTATTTTGTTGATGCTAATGTTTCCGCGGGTAATATCACCAAACAAACGATTTATTTAGTCAGTGGGGGCGTGGATTAAACAAAAATACAACAAATTGAAAAATGAGACTCATACAAGACTCGAACTTGCGCCGTCTAACGCGGGCGTGGTCTTAGATCGCTTGATCAAGAAGTTGAAATTTTACAGATTACGCGGTCCATAATTTCTTAGTCTTATTTACACTTTGTGATATCCATTGTTTATATATATATATATATATATATATATATATATATATATATTAGAGATGGGCGGTTTTATCGAAAAACCGCGGTTTTTCGGTTTCGTCTCCATACCGAATACCGAATCGGTTTTTTATTTTTAAACCGTAACCGTTCGGTATTGTGTTTTTACTACAGTAAGCCACCATATACAAGGAAACACGGTTGAAAAGATTTTCCGATTTGAATAAAATTGAATATTACCAAAAAATGTTATATTAGTAAGAGGACAGATTGAACAAATATATTACTGCAATTACTGCTATAAACACGAGGCGATTTTTGTTTATTTTCATTCTAGAACGAATTTTAAACATTTTAAAATATGAATATAGAAAATGTTGTTACATTTTTCGTACCCAACTAGTAAATAAATTAATCTTTCATTTTTTTTTATGCATTAAAATTATAATTGTACGTTGTTTTGTCTTTCGGTAATAGTAAATTTAAATTATCTTATCCTAAAAAATATTGTCAACAATATCTGCTAGTATTGCTGATATAACAATCAATCAGCAGCAGCGTCTTGTAAAACGTTGTAAAATTCGTTTATAAACTTCTTTAAAAGTAAAATAAAAATACTTTTTGTGCTTAAAAAAGTTAATCCTATTTGGTTCTTTTATAAAAAATACTTAAAAAAATACTGGTTTTCACTCAACTTTCGAACTTCTAGTAGTAATGAATTTCTAGTCGCCAATTTAAAAAAAAAATTAAGATTCTACTTTTTTAGGCGATTACGTCTTAAAGTCTTGGCGAAAAAAAGAAAAAACAAAACAAAAAATAGTTTAGAATTTAGAGTGGGGGATCAGTTTCGCATATAAATTTAATGTAAAATGATCTCCGATTTCCCGGCCATTCTTGCCTTTTAGTGAAATTCATAAAATAAATAATTACTCTACCATTAACTCTAGGTACGACTAACAAGCCCACCTCCTAAAAATGCCATCTTGAACGTATCGTACCATTAACCTTAAATATGAGTGGCAAGCCACTCCTAAAAAACTCCCTTAACCCTAACACTAAGTCCGAATGGCAACCTCCATCCAAAACAAAACCCCTTCCTTAACCTTATCACTAACCCTAAGTCCGAGTAGGAAGCCCTAATCCTACAAAAAAGCCCATTAAAACCACACATAATCGTCTAAAAAAAAAAAAAAAAGCAGACGCCCATAAAAAAAAACGCACAGGATTTATTTGCCATAGAAAAAAATTGATTAATGCCCTAAAACGCTAGAATGGCCCGGAAATGGTGAATTATTCTGCATTAAATATATGTGAAACTAATCCCCCACTCGAAATTCTAAATGAATTGTTTTTTTTTCTTTCTGCTAAGTTTTCAGGGTGTTCACACTTAATTGCCCCTAGCCCTACCACTAACCTGAAGTTCAAGTGGTAAGCCCCCCTCCTCCCACAAAAACCCTTATAATTGTCTAAAAAAAAAGAAAAAAAAAAAACAAGAAAAACGCACAGGATTTATCTCCCATAGAAAAAATAATTAACTGTCCTAAAACGCTAGAATGGCCTTGAAATGGGGGATTATTTTATGTGAAACTGATCCCCACTTTAAATTCTAAAATAATTGTTTTTGTTTCTTTCTTTCTGCCAAGTTTTTCAGGGTGCTAACATGTAATTGCCTAAATAAAAAAAGTAGAATCTCATATTTTGGGGAGGTAAGGGGGTGAGTTAGCAGAAGGTGTAAATCTACAATAATGCTAAAGAAATCTTGCAATATATTCATTTTTAAACAGTCCTAGTATTAGATTTTAGTTTCTTGTACATAAAATGTATTACAATTCAACTTTGAGTTTTCTAACTTCTTTCTTTTAATGGATTCATGGTATTTTTAAGGTATTGCAGCATATTTATGTGCACTTAGTGCAGATTACTTGGAAACCATTAATTTCTGGAGATTTTCAGTGGCATATTCTGATTCCTTGTACAAAAATACACTTATATGGTAAATTTCATTGCTTAATCTTGTGTTTTAACAAAGATATAACATTTTTACTGAAAAATTAGTGTAAAAAATGTGACGAAACGCATATGGTATTAAAGAGGGGAAAATATTCAATTGTGCGAGGCACAAAAATAGTCATAACTTCCTTATTTTTAGTCAGATTTAAAAAATTTAAAAAGATTCTTTCTTAGATCATCAAGCTCTTTCTATATATGCCATTATTGAGATATTTTAAGCAATTTAAATTTTTTCATGTGTATTGCTACTTGTAGGAAGAAATCTTTGTTTACAGTTTGTTTATCATTAACATTTTGAATTTTCAAATGAAAAAAAGAGAAATACGACAGACAACATGACATCGTATTTTTAGCATAAACTATTTTCAAATGAAAAAGAAAAAATCAAACGCGTTCCGTATGATGTCGAAAATCTATTTGATTCAACTCAAAATTGTAAAATAATTATTTGTTTGTTTCAGAGTTATCTAAAAAAATAAGTTATTAAAATGAAATAAAAAAAAATACTTGTAAAAGTAAATAAACGAAAAGTAGTAAGTAAGTATAAACATTTAAAAAGAAAAAAAAGTAGTTGCCAATGCTAGTGTCACTTTATTCGGATTTTTAAAATTATTTTAAACATTAGGCATTTCATTGTTTACTTTTGAAAAGCCACTTCATACATAAATTGTCATTTCTAGAGAACTATCTCTCAACTATACCGTTTTCTCTCCCAAAAATGGGTTATTCAAAAAGTAGACTATGCAACGATTTATATTTTACTAAATTGTTAATATGGTATTTATTTAGAGTTGACAATTTATTCGAAAGTTTAATTATTAAACTTTAATCCAAGTCATGAATTCTATGACTAAAATTACCTTAAAGCTTAAAAATGACTTTAGGTGAATTAATAATCTCTACTTTTTTTTAACCATCCTTCCTTTTCCCTTGGTGCGGTTTTCGGGTGTACTACTAGTCTTTTACGCATGTCTATAAAGTTTTATTACCCTGTCTTAAAAACAAATATTAACCCCAACACGCACCAGTTGACAGAACTTCGAGCACACAAAATGACAGACATCCCAACAGTCAACACCGGCAATTCGAGAAGTATATGGTGT
>OY744523.1:115160111-115175111 GCA_963556195.1 Sepiola atlantica | reverse complement strand
GATAGCAAGATCTTCAAGTTTTGTGCGTGAACATTTTTTTAAGCGAGGAAAAGCGTTGCACAGAATCAATCCCACTCTCAGAGTGACTCCCACTTCGACACCAAATAGAAGAACAAGGCTACACATCTGAAGCAACAGTCATTGCAGGTGATCAGAATTTCCTGTCTCCTAGATGCCTGCTTTGACGAAAGCTGACTGGACATCTGTCTCGGTGGTTTTACCGCGCCCTCAAACACAAACCGCAGCATTCCGAGTTCCGAAACACACACGCGCGTGCGCGCACGCACACACACATAATACATATGTATATGCATTATATCGATATTAAATATTCACGTGTGCTCTAAAAAATAATATGACGAAATTTTTATTCTTAAATTACTTATATTTTAGTGTACTCCAAATATAAAGTAAAGTAAAGTGTTAATATTTAAATGTATGTATATTGTATAGACTACGCATTGTCATGGCAGCTGTTCCATGCGTTCTCGTTATGTTCAGATGAAATTGAAATCACTGAAATATCTCAAGAAGATTGCGAGAAAGAATGAACAGCCATCGCGAGATAGTGTATTATACACGCACACACACACATACACACTTATATATAGATAGAGTTTCAATTATCTACTAGACACCATCATCGAGTGTCTTTGGTCTCTCTGTACAAGGGTTTGTCAGGACAACCTGACATGAGGATACTTCACCCTACAAGTAAACCCTGACCAAATATAACATAGTATTCGAAGTCGAAATTAGATCCCCTCGACGAAGCTATACACTGGTTCATACGAGGAATGGTGCACCTTCTCCTAGTGATGTTACCTCAAGTAACAGCACTTAGATGGATACTCGACCAGACAAGATGCATTCTTGTCCGGGAATCGGGGTAGACTGAGAGATCACAAGAAAGATATACAATAACATAGTAAACTCGTCCATAAGGGAGAGAAAAATGAATGTTCTTCACTTCTTTACTAACTCAACGTTTGACAGGAAAAGAAAACTTTAATATAATATTCGAATATCTATGTATCTCATATAGGGATCAAGTATTAGCCCCAGGTAGAGCCCCCTTGATTTCTGAGAACTTCGAATGAAGTAAAATGAACAATATATATATATATATATATATATATATATATATATATATATATATATATATATATATATATATATATATATATAGTATAAAGAAGCTTTGAGTCATTTTAAACAAGGAAAAAAAAGTAAAATGCAGTTTAAATTCCCAGAGAAACTAACTAAATCCAAGAGATTGCAGACTTAACATTCGTTGTAAATTAATATATATATATATATATATATATATATATATTAATTTTAGATAAATAATAATATTTTTTTTTACCTACATACGCTCGCGTTTCGGGCTTTTCCTCTCATCAGTGCAGGAATGATAATCTCGGACGGTCGCACTGTTCGAACCACAGAATCAACCTAGACTCTGTAAGCAAGCGCTGTAACCATTAGGCAACTGGGCATTACCACATTCAAGAAGGGAATTTAAGTTCTATTTATGCGAAGGGTGGCATATCAAGAAAGACTGACTAAAGATTCTACGAACGTTGTCGGAATATGCCTTATAGCTACGTGTCTATTTTTAACTTCCCCCGAACAGGGCTCAACTTTAATCTTATTAAAGGTGTTATTACAATATTAATTTTAAATAAATAATATTAAATTATTTTACCTACATACGCTAGTGTTTCGAGCTTTCGCTCTCATCAGTGCAGGGATGATAATCTCGGACGGTCGCACGGTTAAATAAATAAATATATATATATATATATATATATATATATATATATATATATATATATATAGAGAGAGAGAGAGAGAGAGAGAGTCATCACCAGCTAGACCCTTCCGCTGTATCACAGATCTGCAGTGTGGATAAACGAGTAAGTATATCAAGCGTCGAAATTATCACGCCATCAGTACACGCTACGAAGGAAGGGGCATCTTAACGCTCATAACTCTTTGTTATATACGCATTATCAGCTGTCTAGAGTGCTCTATTGTTTTACTAAACGTAAAAGAAAACATATTATTCCTAAGACTGTTTGAAGAGTAGTTTAAAATTTCGGAAGCATACCTTTTGAGGGGTGGTGGTGGGAGTACAGGCGTTCCTGGAGTTTTGCCACGATTCTTGATGTGAGTTTTTTTCATGTATTGGAGCATGCCGTTATTTTCTGTCAAGACTTCTTAAACTTTTCCTATCTTACTTTACTCTGCCTTTGGAATTATATGTTTTCCTATTACTATTAACTGAACTATTGCACTGATGATCAGCAATGTTAACTAAAGACAATATATTTTTCTTGATTTTGCAATGAAACGTGCGTAAGATATAGAAAAGGTATTAAATTTGGAAAAAAATTAAAAAAAAAAATTTGTTTGCGAAACGAAGAAGAAATACAGGTATTAGCCGAATTAGGAAAATAAAGAAATAGAAACAATAAATGAAAATTATGGTTTTGGATTGATTTTTCCTATGATCATTGGAATAGAACTATAAAGTATATATGCTCTAAAGCTTGTAATACAACCTCATTGAGCTTGCAAATTGAAACATTTTCGGATATTATGAGAAGTATATACTTAAATATATATCATTTAAAAGAACTCACAAATATATATATATATATATATATATATATGCCGTCCACAGTTGTATTCGTATATACCCGTTCAACGGTAAACGTAAAAACAAATGCGCTTGTTCGTTAGCTTCTGTTGATTGATAAGTTTATACGGAACACATCGTCGAAATCTTTTGCCCTTTTTTCTGTGATCTGCCTTTGTCCTCTATTTTTTTTATCAAAACATTTCTCCCCCCCCCCCCCCCAAACAAAAACAACCCCAAAACGTTGCTTTCTAATGGGGGAACGGTAAAGATCTTTCTGTGGTCACAAGGGTCATGTTAGAGTTTTTTGGTCAGATAACCGCCGACAGACCAGATAAAATACGGTCTTAGAAACCGTTAAGATAAGAAAAGAAATAATTAGATCCTCCTTTTGTGCGTTGACGCCCCTTTTTACATACATATATATATGCGTATGGACATTAGCGTATCATTTCTCATAAACCTACATAATGAATAAGGATAATACACACATGAACACACATCTACACACATCTACACCCCCCCACACATATATATATATATATATATATATATATATATATATATATATATATATATATATATAATTTAGGTTTGTTTCTTTTTAAAGTAATAACAACATTATTTGGCAGTTCATGTCACACATAAAACAGCTCAAAATTGTTTTTTACGATTAATTTATTATATTTCTTCTAGAGCCCAGTATAATTGAAAAAATTCCAACCCATTAAACACATTTTCATTCATATACCTTAAAGCTTTTTCACCTAAGTAGAGAAAAACAACAATTTATGTGGTAATTATGAATTTCTCAAAGGCTCTTCAGACGAGCTTGTGAGATATACATATTTTAAAAGGTGTGAATATGTCCAATTATATATATATATATATATATATATATATATATATATATAATATATATATATATATATATATATACATATATATATGTATATATATACATATATATATGTATATATACACATATATATACATACTTATATATATGCATATATATATAATATGTATATATATACGTATACATATATACATATGTATATATATAATACATATATATACATATGTATATGTATATATATATAATACATATATATACATATGTATATGTATATATAATACATATATATACATATGTATATACATATATATACATGTATATACATATATATATACATGCATATATATACATACATATATACACACACATATATATATACATACATATATACATATGCATATATATGTATATATACATATACATATATTCATAAGTATATATATAATACATATATATATACATATGTATATATACATATATATAAACGCTGTATACATATATATATACACACATATATATATATATACATATATACACATATATACATATATGTATATATATTACTGTATATATATATATATATATATGTGTATATATGTGATATTGTATAGGACGCAAATTCAACGGTTGGATGTTTTTTACATAGGATGTCTTCGTGAAGTTTGTGGAATACCCCTTAGTGATGGGATGACCAATGCTAACCCTTTCACCATGTGTAGTATTGATGGTGTTGAGTCTTTTCTCATGATATCGCAATTACGTTGGGTCGGTCACGTGATACGTATAGAAGACAACATAATTCCCAAAATGCCCCTGTATGGTCAACTAAACGATGATCATCGAAACGTGGGTCGACCATTGCTTAGCTACAAAGACAAGCTAAAAAGTAACTTCATAGCCACGAATATTCACCATGTATCCTTTGAGAACACAGCAATTGATCGTGATGAATGGTGAAGGGCATGCTATAATAGCCTCAAGAATAATGCAGCATCTAAAATTGTAAAACTTCGTGAAAATAGAGAAAGAAACAAAACATCTGCTGCTGTTCTAGCCATATACTCAAACGATTTATACACTTGCAAAATCTGTGCACTTCTCTGAAAATCGTTCGCATGACTTAAGAGTCATTTGCGACCCAAACACAGGGTTCAATAAACAGGGTTGACCAAACCTCATACGTCGAAACCGATGGGAGAGTCCATCATATATATATATATATATATATATATATATATATGGTAAACAACTGATGATCCCTTAAAATAGTGTTAGACACTAACTAATATAATAACTGTAAAAAATAAATTGACTTACATGAGTGATTTTCCACTGGAAGACTTGAGACTATAAGTTTTTTTTATATATATTTTTTTTTATATATATATATATTTTTTCTTTATATAGTTTTAATGGTTGAGAAACTTCCGAGACTATATATATATATATATATATATATATGCATATGTAGGAGAAATGGAATTTATTTTTTCTTATATTCTTTGCATAATTGCGACTACAAAAATACGACCAGTGGGTTGCGTCAATAAAGTGGACGTATTGTGTGGATTGAAGAACTCCTCAGACTACATTACATTATTTTCGGCTGTTAGTAAACAGAGAGAAATAGAGAAGGCGAGAGAGAAAGAAAGAGGAAACAAGAGAGAAAGAAAGAGAAAAAGAGAAAAAGGGGGGATAAAATAAAAGTTGAGATCAAACAACATAGACTATAAAACTTAATAAGAGATCAGTGATTTGGTGAGTAAATTACGACTACTTAGAACAATTGAAATGAATTTATTTAAAAAACATAACTCAACCATAAAACTGATGAATATATTAGTATACATTTTGTGTGATTAAAATATATTGGGGTGAATTGTAGTAGCAAAATCAGCTATGCCGAGTTCAAATCCTATCGGATCTATCGTGTTCAGTTTCTCGCTAAAACTGCTGAGGAAAGGTATGAACCCACTCTTTAAATAAGGTTATGGGTATAAATAGGGACTTCTGTGCAATCAATTATACACAACGAACAGTTTACAATAGATATGTTGTTTCGTCGTCAAAGAACCCCTTAAAAGGGGTTGAAATGTTCTAAAATAGACAAACAAAAGCAAGGACATATAATCAATCACGCAAATAGATTTCGATACACGGACGGCAATTTATTAAAAAGCTGTCAAGAGTGTAAATTGTGGAAACGCACGCTAGGTCGGAATTCTTGACCCGTTCCTTAGCTTACTTTAGCAAAGAAGACACAATTGTTTGGCGATTGTATGAAAGCGTCCTTTCTCCAAGTGTGTAGGTTTCTGATTTTCTTTGGAAAGGTCATTCATTTTTTCTGGTCACGGCTCTTTCGATATGAAAAGCGGTCGATACTGAGAGTAAATACACTGCATCGCCCGAACAAGAGTAAAAAAGATTCTTCACAATCAGTTGTAAAGATTCGATAGAAAAAAAAAACAATTTTGGGGGCACAAGGCGAGTGTTAATGCTTGCAATATATGCGCACGCGGACTTGAACACAATATATATATATATATATATATATAGTGTGTGTGTGTGTTCACATCTATGTATGTAATGTTAATGTATAGATAAAAGCCTCGGGAGGCGAGGATAAGCGGCAAGAGAGCTGTCTTATTGTTCCAAGAACTCGTTCTTGGTTCTATAGAAGATGAAGCAAAAGAAACGAAGTGATTATGTGTTCAGTGTTTTGTGCCGTCAAATATCCGTTGCCATTCTAAGAATAGAAATCATTATTCATCTCGCCAATAAAATCCAGGATAGTCAAGAAGAAGATGGAAATGATGAAGAAGGAAAAAAGGAGGCGAATAAAAAAAAGAGAAAAAAAAAGATACGAAAAGGCTATTAATATGAGATCATTAATAAAAACGTAATAAAGACTATAACATACTTATATCAATAATAACAACTAGCTGAAGTAGTCATCTAAGCTTGGTAAGATTTGCATGTATTACAACACATACGTCTTAACTACACGAACTATCAACTTCAGCTTTCGCTAAAAAAAATACTTTAGGCCTAACAACCGTGCTCAAAGATGATAAGTACTTCTCTTCGTTTAAATAAATAGACAACCACCCTTGCAACATGGATTAAGTACATACACAGAATGTGCTCCGATGAACTTCCTGCAATTGTACCCCCAAGAAAAATACCCCTGACCCACCGACTAGCAGTAAAATCCAACACATTCTCTGTAGAGGTTCCGAGGTGCCGGAGGATTTTCTACGCTGATAGCTTATTTCCTCGGACCGCTTGCCTGTGGAATTCCTTCCGTGCTCCCGGTTTCATAGACCGTATAAACAATGCAAAAATGTAAATCTTATGTGAACAAACATCTTGTTGCCAAACTCCCCACTCACGTTTCCTCCTATCACAGTGGCCCTTTACGCTTCAGTGGAAATATGCTTTGTTTGGGGCGAACAAAGTTTAAAAAAACAAAACAAAGAATGGTTCGTCGACTGGTTTTATACAAGCCGAACACACGTCCATGGTACCATCTTGATAAAGAGGGTCTACATTGCGGTTGAGAAGACCGTTCTTTTGTCGGGTTGAGGTATTGTCTGGTTCGGTCCTAAGAGGTGTACCCTCTCAAGCATTACCATCGGTTGCAGAAAGATGTGGTTTATTGCTGATCGACTGAGCCGCCCCTACCTAGTAATGCCGACGAGGCTTTTCACGGTTATTTTGGAACCCGATCAGAGTGCTCCGTCAGGGGAGCTGGTTTTTCCCACCGTCCGGCTTTGTACAACATTTTGCTGCAATAGGGAGCAATTAAAGCTTGCTGAAACAAAGGAAGCAGGGAACATATCAGACAATTCTGAAAAACACAGAAGAGACTGAGACTAGCTACATTACGTCTGTAAGAGAGCGAGTGCATAGAAGAAGAAAGGGTGGGGCCAACCAAATTACAAATACGCTTTTGAACTTTATCAGGAACCTTCAAATATGACAACAGTACACCCATACTGCTATAGTTCCAAGTTTCCCTAGTTAATATATGTCTTAGACCATCCCCATGCTTGTAATATGTGTAAGAATAGAAAAAAACGGTAGATTATCTTTAACATATAGACAAAACATATAGACAAAGAAGAAAAAAATAACGATTCAGTTATATTCGTAGGTTTGCGAGAAAGCATGAACCCACTCGTTGAAGATGGCTTGGATGGGATTGCTATCAACCATTCTTATGCCATTTTATGTAAATTGGAAGCCATTGTCTAAATTCAACTGGGAAAGAAAGATGACTTGGAAGTCATGCTAGGTATCATGTTAGGTGCGGTCATTGCTATTGTTTCTCTGTAAATAAGGGCAGCCTGTAACTTGGAGAGGAGATGGGCGTTGCCAAGTAGTTACCATTCTCCAGAGATTCAACGAAGAGAATTAATCATCAGCTTTGCCCGTTTTTTTAACAACGAGATTATGAGGACAGTAAGAAAGTGAACGTCTCGTGAAGAAGAAAAATAAGAAGGAGAAGAAGGAGAAAAAAGAGAAGAAGAGAAGAAGAACAAGTTGTATGAGACAAGACCAAGTAGAATAAATAGTAAGAAAAGAAGAAGTTGAAGAAATATAAGAACAAATAGAATAAAAATAGAAGTAAAAGATCGATGAGTAGAGGAAGGGATAGAAGTCGAAACACAAGAAATAGAAGAAAAACAATGGATGAAGAAGTAGACGAACGAGATAGACAAAAATAGTAGCAGAGGAAGAAAAATAGAAGTAAAATTAGATTAGTCGAAGAAATTGAAGAAAAAATTAGAAATAGTGTGAGAACGAGAAGAACGAAGTAATAGAAGAAATAGAAAAAGAAACAGAAGTAGAAAATCAAGAAGAAAATAATTAAAAGAACATATAGTAGAAATAAACGAAAACGATAAATAGAAGAAGAAATAGAAAAGAATTGAAAGTATAAAAACGAGTAGCAGTAGTAGTAGTAAAGAAGAAGAAGAAGAAGAAGAAGAAGAGAAAGAAGAAGAAGAAGAAGAAGAAGAAGAAGAAGAAGAAAGAGCAAAAATGGAAAAAATAGGAAAAGAAAAAGGAGAAATAAAATTCAAAAAAGCAAATAGAAGTGGAAGTGGAAAAAACGAGGAGTGGAAGAAGAAGTTGAAGAAGAAATAGAAAAATAAAAATAAATAGAAAAATAAAAAGAAGAAATAGAAAGAAAATAGGGAAAATATGGAAAAAATAGAAAAAGAAATAGAAAAAAAAGAAGAAATAGGAAAATAAATGTAACAATTGAAAAAATTGAATAAGGAGTAGAAAAATAAAAAGAAGAATAGAAAAATAAAAAGAAATAGAAAAAAAAAAAAAGAAATAGAAAGAAAATAAGAAAAAAATGGAAAAAATAGAAAAAGAAATAGAAAAAGAAAAAGAAGAAATGGGAAAATATAGGTAACACTAGAAAAAATTGCATAAGGAATAGAAAAATAAAAAGAAGAATAGAAAAAGAAATAGAAGGAGAAATAAAGGAGTAGAAGTAGTGAAAGTAGAAAAAACTAGGAGTAGAAGAAGAAATAGAAAAAGTAAAAGAAAGAATAGAAACAGAAAAAGAAGAAAAAGAAGAAATAGAAAGAAAAAGCAGCAATTTTCAAGAAGGTAAATGCTCTTTTAAAAGACCCCAATTGATTTTTCTTGTACTTGAATGATTCGTATAAATAGTCTCACAAATCCGTTTGAGAGAGAGAGAGAGAGAGAGAGAGAGAGAGAGAAAGAGTGAGAGGGAGAGAGAGAGAGAGAGAGAGAGAGAGAGAGCAGATGGTTGGAGAGTTAAGGTTGAAAGGTTATCCCTCTCAAATCAAATCCCGACTCACACCTCTACCATCCTTCCCACCATGACAACCCCCGACGTTATTGACAGAAGACGCCAGTGTTCTTTCTATTTTTGCCAAAGCAAAAAGCAACTGTTTAGACAAAGGAAATAGCGAAGACCTTCGGACATTTTTTTTGTTTATAGCCAACCTACATTAAAACCAAAACTGGAGCGAGAGAGAATGCAAAAAGTTGGCTGGGAGCGGGACAAAAAGGAGGACAAAACCTGGCGTAAAGCAAATAAACGAAATAAGTATAGAAAGGAAGAAAGAAAAAAAGGAGAAGGGAATGAAGAAGAGGAAACGAATATATAGAAAGAAAAGAAAGAAAGAACGAAAGAGGGGAAGAAAAAAAGAATGAAGAAATATTGAATGACAAAATAAATGGAGAAAGAAAGACAGCCATATAAAAAAGAACGAGCGAAAGGAAAAAAGCGGTGAAAAGGAAGCAGAAAAGGAAAGAAAGAAAATTTGAAGAAAAATAGAAAAAACAAGAACAAAGGAAGATCGATTAAAAGTAAAGGAGAAAGAAATATAATGAAAAAAGATAAAAGAATGGAAGAAAAAAGAGACAGGAAGAAGAAAGGAAGAAAAAGTTGAGGAAGGAATTAAGGATGGAGGAAGAAAAAAGAAAGGCAGGAACAAAGAAAGACTAGCAGAAAGAAAGAAAAACAACAAAGAAAGAAACAAAAACGAAAAACAAAAAAGGAAAAAGGAAATGACGAAAGAAAAAAAGAACAGAAAGTAAAAAAGTCGAGTAATTCGCCTACGACTGTTTCGAAACAGAACAGACATTGTTTTATCGTCTGTTGTCCATAAAATTGGGGTTGACTGGGCGGCGTTGCCAAGACTACACGGTACATAATACTCTGTTATAACTTAGTCACAATTAGTATTGGCTGTTCCATGGGGCTTCCTGGCAAGCCTCAACAAGCAGTATACAACAAAGAAAAGAAAAAAAGAAATAGCCGGATAGGGCACAAACAGAGGAAAAACGCACACACGCACAAATACTAAAACACAGAGAGTTCGAAGAAAGAATATCAGAGGCGTTTGTGTTCGTTTCTTAGATGACCCAAAGAGTCACAGGTCGTTTTGATAAGTGACATCATTATTTAGTGACGTCATCCATTGTGCAGGGTTATCCCCCATTTCTGTTTTAATGGATGACGTCACCCTGTAATTACGTAATTCACTATGCACGGTTATCCCAACATTTTAGATGGATGACGTCACAGAACAATGACGGCATCCAGTGTTAACGGTGACAAACAAATAAGCAAACATACAAGATCCACGGGTCACCGGCTGTCTGGATAAAGGATCTCTTTCTTTCTCTCTCTCTTTCTCTCGGATTTTATGGATGACGTTATTATTTGGTGGTGATAAGTGTTGTGCACGGTTTGTTGTAATGGATGACGTCATCTTTTAAATATATAATCATTTTTGACGTCATCCTCTGTGACATTATCATTTATGACGCGATAATTGTTGATAACATCCCTTTGTGGCGTACTTCAGTGTGTACGGCGACAAGCAAGCAAGATAACAGACAAACACACACAAACAAGATTTAATGTCAATTTCTACCACCCTATCCCTACATTGCATTCAGGCTGCAACCAAAGCAAGGAACACCTATTTCTCATCGACGCTCCTTCTGCAAACTCACTCCTGAAATATTTCTCCCACTTTATGTTTCCTTCGTCAAAGCACTGTTAGAGCATGGTGTCCAGACCTCTGCTCCATATCTAATACATTATATCCAGCATCTGGAAAATGTTCAACGACTGGCTACTCGAATGATGCAGGTACTATGGGATCTGCCCTACGAAAACCTTCTCAAGAGACTTAACCTTTTCTCCCTTGAGTGCTGACGATTACGCAATGATATCATCTTATGCTTCAAATCTCCTAAATGCCCATTACGATCTTCCTCTGGACCGATTATTCACTCCTGCATCATAAAGAGGTCCACGCGGATATTTCCCGAAACTGTTCCACAGCCGATTACAACTGAACCAGAGAAGAGCCACTTTCTTAATCAGGATCCCTGCATTTTGGAATGCACTTTCAGAAGATGTTGTAAATGCGCCAACAACACAACAATTGAAGGCAAATTTGGACAAGTGCTGGGCTACTGTATCCTCTCCTGTGTAAATCTCTACTACCCTTTCTCTACATGGCAACTGAAGTATGTTATTTTTTCACAAATTGAATTAAATTCGATTGAAAAAAAATTACAGAATTAAGTAGTATTCTAGTATTGTTGATACTCAAGTCCGTCTACTAATATATATATATATATATATATATATATATATATATATATATATATATATATATATATATATACAATCACTGTCCAAATGGGTTGTTTATGTTCTCTGTATTAATGGATGACGCCATCCTTTTGTTACTTCAGTATTTATGACGTAATAAACTATCTCTTCCCGATTGATCCCACTCCATTTCTCTTTTACATAATTACGTCACAAAACGTTAACGCCATAAAATATTTGTCCGATGTCTTCCACACGTCATTAATTGTACACGGGACGAAACAAACAAGATAAAGCAATAAAAGCATTTTTGTGCAACAATATATTATTGAAAGTCTTCACAATTTTAATAAAAAAATACTCGAATGGTAATGTTCATTAATATCTTTCGTAATATTTCGAGAAAAATCTCTTTATCAAACCCGAATTAAGAATTGTTATCGGAGCTTATTTTGTTTGTTGTCCTTTCTTTTTCCGTATCTGCTGTTGTAGTACTGATATTGGCCGCGTGTGTTAATTAGACGTTGAAGAAAGTTAAAATTCAACTTTCTTAAACGCCGAATTAACAAGGCCATGAAACCTATGAAATTGAGCTAACCAGATTGTTCTATGTGGGTCACTTTATTCTTATAAAGGAGCTCTAAGTGAGATTGCGAATATATTCTTCTATCAGATGTGTGCGTGTGTAAGTAAGAGATAGATTAGAAGTAGAACATATAATGACAGATTCAAATATACAAAAAAGGGGGAAAAGAAAAGAAAGGAAGCAACGAAAATCGACGAAACATAATTGTTTGGAAGAAATAAAATCATATAATCTGGTTTAGTTTGTTTTACTGCATATTAAATCGTTAGCTTTTATTTTTCATCTATTAAATTATAATTTCTAAAGTGGTGGTTAATTCCATTCCCAATAGCAATTGCGCCTAAGTAAGGGAATGATGAAAGAAAACAAAAGAGAAATTAAAGAAAGAAACAAGAGAGAAGACAAAAGATCAGAGGCGAAGTAGAAAGAAAAATGAGAAAGAAGAAGAAGAAGAAAAAGAGACAGAGAGAGATACTAAGAGAAACAATAAATAGATTTTATCCTAGTATTTAACAAATTAATAAAAAAAAACGTTATGATTTTTTTTTCAGAATAGTGGCAAAATACTTGGCGCGAAATAAGCCTATCAAGAAAGAAACGAAAAAGCAAATAAAATAAAGTAAAATACAGAATAGAAAGAAAGAAAAACAAGTGAATTACATGATATTTAATATTTTTTTCAATTTGTAGTCAAATATGTTTGTTTATACACTGATGCCATTGTTTCTCGATATTTATGTTTCTAAAAAAAAAATTAACAATAACAAAGAAAAGCAAACTTTTGTTTCGTTGTTTTTCTTAAACAAACGAACAAGCTGTTTGGTCCCCACAGGATTTAAATCCGGTGCCCTTAAAAAACTCGAATTGCAATTCCCACGTGGAATTGGTTAAAACAAACACAGATTCTGGGTTAAATTCCTGTCTGCAAACACTGATATGAAAGTAAAAAAAAAATGTTAACATTATTTTGCTGTCGTCCACCACTCAAGTGGATTCATTAATTGTACAACATTGTGAATTAAAAATAAATATTGATCTTTAATCTTTGGTATTCTTAGAGGATTCATTTCGCCCCACCCCCTGTTTTATCAACCGACTAAAAATGCTTAATATGATAAACTCATTCAGACAAAAAGTATCAGGAATTTACTAAACAGGCACTGCAAAAGGCTTAGTAAAGAACGAATGTATTTTCGCAATAACGAAAATGAATATTCCAGAATCAGCGTTTTTATTTGGAGGAAATTTGTTAATAAAGCCTGATTACCTTTTTTATTAAAAAGAAAATCGATTTTTTATAAACGAATTTAACTGAACTAATTAAAATAGAGGAGTAATAAATCGATACACATTTCCATCGATTAAGCATACCAGTTTTGTTTCGAAACGAGTTGTTAGATTGTGCAGTGTTTATATAGCCTTAAACAAAAAATGGGGGGGAGAGAGCGTGAGAGAAGAAGAAGAAGAAGAAGAAGAAGAAAAAGAAGAAGAAGATGAAGAAGGAAAAAAGAAGAGGAAGTAGAAAAGGAAAAAGAAGAAGAAGAAAAAGAAGAAGAAAAGAAGAGGAAGAAAAAAAAAGAAGAAGAGGAAGAAGAAGACAAAGAAGAAGTAGAACAAGAAGAAGAGAAAGAAGAATAAGAAGAATAAGAAAAGGAATGAGAAAACACGAAAAAGAATTAGATGTAAAGCATGGAAATATGAAGAAAGGAACACATACAGGTCGTTCCAAAAAAATTTGGCATCAGTTCGCAAGCCAGTAATATTAGCAATTCTTGTTGAAATAACCTCACATTTCACAGGATGTATATACACATACCACAATTTTATATTTAATGTTTTACTTTTGTTCTGTTTCAGGTTAAGCCATGTCGTTCAAAGACAATTCATTTTGAGTTTTGGAACATCTTCGCACACAGCCACCCAAGATTGTGCAGCATGCCTTCAATGCAAAACTTGGAAAAACTTCATCAACTGACAAACCTATTTAGATATGGTACCACAAATCTAAAGATGATGGCTGCTTACACCATGCTAAAGTATCTAGTTGACCATCAGCAACATGAGAAGAACTATGTTTTGACATGTTACAGAAACTTGCAGAAAACTACTTGACGTGTCTCGTGTTACAGGTCGTGCATATATTGAACATTTATAAAATCGATTCTAGAATAAACGTGTGACATCTAAGGCCTAGACTTTTACATTTAATTGAGTAAAACTGAGTAGTTTTCAAGAGAATTGCAATAAAACCAAGAATTGACTTTTATAACATTTAGCCATTTCAATTAATGATGAGATTAATATGAGATTATACACGTGAAAAGTTTGCTAGGTTCAGTTATACGTCATGAAAATCGCACTTTGTTACGTATTCTAGTAGAAAGTGTTTCTTTCATCATGGCTTCTAAACTTTCTTTAGAAAAATCGCTCCAGACAAGGCATGCAACAACTTGATGTAAGGAGCTAAAACAACAAAAGATGATAAACGCAAAGACAGGGGATTCATATTAATCTTAGTATTAAACAGACCACGGCTATAGGTAGGAGGAAAACAGTCAGCAGGGTGAAAGTTCCACAAGTCATAGTTCTGGGAAAAAAGCTACTCGAATAGGAAGCTGTATTATAACTAGGTGCCTAAACAGCGAAATGACGAAGACCATTAGACCAACGAGTCAAACGAGCTGGAACAAAGGAAGCAGGGAATGAAAGTTGTGATAATAAGATCAAAGATGAAAAAAGTAGTACGAATGATACAAATCATAAATCCTCATCTAAAAAGTTTGAAA
>OY744523.1:115125111-115137611 GCA_963556195.1 Sepiola atlantica | reverse complement strand
AGAGGGGTTGGCTGTTGATAGAGCTCGTGTTTTGCCGTCTATAAGATCTGATTATTGGTTACGATTTGCCGACGAGTGTGCAGACACCCCATACAGTACAACCATGCTTCTGACAACATAGTGCAGTCTACCATGTGATACAATCCTTACTGAGATTAACAAAACACTTAACACAACCACACACACGCATATATATATATATATATATATATATATATATATATATATATATTAGTAATTATATTGGGAGTTGGAATTACCTACTAGACACTATCCTTGAGTGGCTACGATCTCTCCGTACAAGGGTTTGTCAGGATAACCTGACATGAGGATACTTCCCCTACAAGTAAACCCTGAACAAATATTCAAAATAAAATAGTATTCGAAGCACAAATAAGATCCCCGCGGCACGGCTATACACTGGCTAAGACAAGGAATGGTGCACTTTTTCCAAGTAATGTTACCTCAAGTAACACCACTTAGCTGGATACTCCACCAGACTAGATAAATTCTGGAATCCGGAAAGACCAAGAGACCACAAGAAATATATACTATAACATAGTTCACGTGTCGATTTGAGAAGAAAATTAATATTCTTAACTCGTTTACTAACTCAACGTTTGATAGATAAAGAGGAACATAAATGGAATATTCGAATATCTATGTATCTCATATAGAGATTAAGTGTTAGCCCCAGGAAGGGGCTCCTTGATTTCTGAGAAATTCGATTGTAGTAAAATGAAACAAGAACATTAGTAAATTATTAAAATATATTTATGGCAATGAAGTTACACAGAGGCGTTCGAAATGCGGATGCCTCTGTTTAGCTTAATTGCCATGGATAGATTTTCATATTTTACTACTAAGCTCGACTCACGTAGTCTACGCACTGTTGAAGTAAATACAAAAAATCTATACACAATATATTATAAAACCTTATAATAATATAGTGTATAGATGAAATAATTGTAATCTCTCTCTATATAAATATATGATATAACCCCTCCCTTTTCGGCTTATTATTCCTAACTACTTGCCATTACAATCCCCTTACGCCTCCTCCAAAATTAACACCCAGCCCCCTACCTTTTAAACTGTAATCAAGTTATCCGGACAAATTTAAAATTAGGCGACACATATCAAACCTTGAAATAAGTTAGCGTCCATAGCCTCAACAGGAAATATACAAAGTGATTAACCCCTTCTTTCTTCAATATGATATCGTAGTTTTTATAGCTGAAGATCGAAACAGTACAATAGATGTGTTACTTTTTTACATGTCCGCGCCCTTAACCTCTACACCACACACACACACACACACACACATACACATCTATACTGCCTGTCATAAGTAACTATTAAGTAATCATATATCTTCCTTTGTCACTTTGTTATCAAATAAAATTATATAACACAGGGCCAAGGCAGTACTAATATATCGTATTGCTAGACGTAACAAGTGTATCCCCGCCTAAATTCGAAACTCAAACGCCAGGTCACATCCAAATATTAACGGGTATGGCAGTAGTAGAAATTATAGCGCTCTATGCATTTTCTTTCTTTACATGTTTTTTTCATGCTATGAGTAACCTAATAAAAATCTATTCTTCATAGACGATTATTGCCTTACACTAAGTGAAAAAGAAAAGTTATTTTCTCTAACAGAACGCTAAATCCACAAGTAGGGAGCACATAAACTATAGTCGTCCACAGACAGCTGTTTCATCGTATTCGCAACTTCATCGATACGTATTGTCATACTTTGACCAGATGTAGTTGTAATAATGGAGTTGCGTTCGATTACTAAAAGAAAATATCGTTAGAAAATCGCATGGACATTAGCAAAAAGATCCAATATAATCTACACAAGAAACTATAAAGACGGATATTAGTAAAATTCGTGCATCTATTTGCGCGTTTAGTAATGGGAATTCCATTTCTAACTTAAGCTTGACAGACCAAAGGAAATACTATTTTAACCTGGTACGTGACAGACCGACAAACATACATGGCCTTTGGGGAGGTGTCACTCATTGAAACCTTGACAGAGTAAAACATCGATTTTGCAATCTAGTGGCGAATGATCTCTTTTTTCCTTACATCCCTTTTTTCCTACACATTCTTTTCGTACATGCTCATTTCCTACACCCTCTTTTCCTATTGCCCTATTTCCTACACCATCTTTTCCTATTGCCCCTTTTTCTACACCACCTTTTCCTATTGCCCTTTTTCCTACACACTCTTTTTCTACACCCTCTTTTCCTATTGCTCCTTTTCCTACATCCTCTTTTCTAATTGCTCCTTTTCCTACACCATCTTTTCCTACACCCTCTTTTCCTATTGCTTCTTTTCCTACACCCTCTTTTCCTATTGCCCCATTTCCTACACCATCCTTTCCTATTGCCCCTTTTCTTACACCATCCTTTCCTATTGCCTCTTTTCCTACACCATCATTTCCTATTGCCCCTTTTCTTACACCATCATTTCCTATTGCCCCTTTTCTTACACCATCCTTTCCTATTGCCCCATTTCCTACACCATCCTTTCCTATTGCCCCTTTTCTTACACCATCTTTTCCTATTGCCCTTTTTCCTACACAATCATTTCCTACACCCTCTTTCCTATTGCTCTTTTTTCTACACCATCTTTTCCTATTGCTCCTTTTCCTACACCATCTTTTTCTTATTGCCCCTTTTCCTACACCATCATTTCCTACACCCTCTTTTCCTATGCCCCTTTTCCTACACACTCTTTTCCTATTGCCCTTTTCCTACACCATCATTTCCTACACACTCTTTTCCTATTGCCACTTTTCCTACACCATCTTTCCCTATTGCCTCATTTCCTACACCCTCTTTTCCTATTGCCCCTTTTTCTGCACCCTCTTTTCCTATTGCCCCTTTTCCTACACCATCTTTTCCTACACCCACTTTTCCTATGCCCCTTTTCCTATACCCTCTTTTCCTATTGCCCCTTTTCCTACACCATCATTTCTTACACCCTCTTTTCCTATTGCCCTTTTCCCTACACCCTCTTTTCCTATTGCCCTTTTTCCTACACCATTATTTCCTATTGCCTCATTTCCTACACCATCTTTTCCTACACCATCTTTTCCTAAACTATCTTTTCCTATTGCCCCTTTTCCTACACCATCTTTTCCTATTGCCCCTTTTCCTACACCATCTTTTCCTATTGCCCCTTTTCCTACACCATCATTTCCTACACCCTCTTTTCCTATTGCTCCTTTTCCTACACCATCTTTTCCTATTGCCCCTTTTCCTACACCATCATTTCCTACACCATCTTTTCCTATTGCTCCTTTTCCTACACTATCTTTTCCTATTGCCCCTTTTCCTACACCATCTTTTCCTATTGCCCCTTTTCCTACACCATCTTTTCCTATTGCCCCTTTTCCTACACCATCTTTTCCTATTGCCCCTTTTCCTACACCATCTTTTCCTATTGCCCCTTTTCCTACACCATCTTTTCCTATTGCTCCTTTTCCTACACCATCTTTTTCTATTGCTCCTTTTCCTACACTATCTTTTCCTATTGCTCCTTTTCCTACACTATCTTTTCCTATTGCTCCTTTTCCTACACTATCTTTTCCTATTGCCCCTTTTCCTACACCATCTTTTCCTATTGCCCCTTTTCCTACACCATCTTTTCCTATTGCCCCTTTTCCTACACCATCTTTTCCTATTGCTCATTTTCCTACACTATCTTTTCCTATTGCTCCTTTTCCTACACTATCTTTTCCTATTGCTCCTTTTCCTAAACTATCTTTTCCTATTGCCCCATTTTCCTACACCATCTTTATCACAGAAGAGAGGTTTCTAGTCTTTCACTAATCTATCGTTATTTTCATGGTAAGTGCTCGACGTAGCTTCAATATCTAGTCCCCCTGTAAAACATTCACAGCATTTCTCTATCTACAAACACTGCAAAGAAATTTCCTTTCCTCTTTCTGTGTACCCAAAGCAAAACGAAACTTCCATGAACAAAGTTTCCCTCCTATATTTTCCCATCTGTTGAACACATACCACCGTGATGCTTCCCAGCTGACTACAACATGGTTGTTTTCAAGTCAAATGTTAACAATGTTAAGCCGTCCTCTTAAATAATCAAATTCCCCCTCCCCCCACTCCACCCCAAATTTCGAATTCTCTTAAGCTGTTATTCGTCTATCCAGCAATCACATTATCCTCGAGGTGCCTCTGTGCCTTGATAAGTGGTGACCCATTAGTAAAAGATATATACGTTGACGTATTTAAAATACTCGTTCAAACTTTTACATAACGGGCAAACCGACGGACAGAGCCTTTAATAGAGATGCCTGGACGCATCTATAACAAGAGGCGTCCAATTCTATCTACTCGTTTCGGGATGAAATGCGATTTCCAACCGTGACAGCCGGACGAGCAGACCAAACGATGACGTGACACACCCATTCTGATCTAATACTTTCAGAAATGGTATTGTAAAGCTTATATTCAGTCGAACACAAACATACAAAGATTAATCAGCGAGAAAGAGGAGTTTAAATCCATTAAAAAAATTAATCGCCAGAAAAATGTCTGCAAATCATTGCTCAACAGTGAACAACAGACACGTCGAAAATTGGATTATTTTCTCTTCTAAAAAGTTCAAAATTAAAGTGAAATCTTTTGTTATTTGGGAAGTGTTTTTTAACAATTACATTTGAAGATTAACTACTTCGAGCGACCTTTTTAGATTTTATAAATCGAAATAAAAATCAATGTCTATACACCTGATTGAACTACCTAGATGTGAAAACATACACATATACACACATGTATATATCTTATATATATATATATATATATATATATATATATATATATATATATATATATATATATATACATCCTTATATACACACATATATATGCGCACACACATATATACATATGCACGTATATATACACTTTATACACACACATATATATATATATATATATATATATAAATATACATGTACACACATACACACGTATATATATAAATAGAGACAAATATAAATAGTTTATATTTTAATATTTTAAATCACGCAAAAACAGATCAATATATATATATATATATATATATATATATATATATATATATATATATATATATATATATATATATATATACATATATAACCCCGAGTATCTACTTTTTTAATTAGCAAAATGCGAGAATCTTTCTTCTTGCAATTTTCGTGTACATAAACATATATTAGATATATAATTAATCTACCGGAAAGTGCTTTCCGTTTTTTTATGAAATAAAAAAAAAGATTAAATTAGAATATTTTGTATATTTTCTTTCCAAGCGTCATAACCGCCATTAGTGATTTAACACTTCTCCATCTCTTTCAATAGACTTTTATTATCATTGCAATAACACCGACGGATAGCTGATAAATCTCGCACGAACCCTCTATTTTAGCAGTTATTACAAAATGAGAAAAAAAAACTTCTTGTAGACTTGATATGTTTGAATAAGCGCACATACACATATATGTATATGAAGAGTTGTTTAAAAGCATAAACATCTGACAAAATAATATATATATATACATATATAATATATATATTATATATACATGATATATACATATAAGATATTATATATATATAATATATTATGTACATACATAAGATAAATATATATATAATATACTATATAGGAAATATTATATATATGTATATAAGATATATATATAATATACTATATATATAATATTATATATATAATATATACATATATATAATATTATATATATATAATATATTATATATATATAATATACTATATATATAATATTATATATATAAGATATATATATATATAATATATATATAATATATTAAATATATATAATATTTTATATGTGCTTTTTTGAATATTTTATATATATATAATATATATATAATATCTATAAATAACATATTATATATATATATATATATATATATAACATGATATAATATAATATGTGTAGCTAATATATTTATATAATACATATGATATATAATGTATAATATATTATATCGCGGAAGAATTAAAAATGTATAACATCATGACTATTATGTAAATAGTTTCTATAAATTAAACATCAACAAAATATCTTGTGTACATATGTTTCTAAACATCTAACAACATCTTCGTCAGCACATAGTAACAGAAGGGAACTAAATATCATTTCGTAATAGCTTTAGTAGACAGTGGAATTGTTAAATTACTAGAAACACATAAAACTTAAATTTCCAGCAATATTCAGAATCTGTATTTGTGTATTGTTCAAGAAAGCAGAATATTTGTCCAATTTTCATATCTAGCGATATAAAAGTGAAGTAAAATTAAGATAATACTGTTTAGATAAAAAAAGATCTCAGAAACATATGTACACTAAATATTTAGTTGATGGTGAATTTACTTATCATGTTCAAATCATACTTATTATGTCATGCATTTTGTATACTTCCGAGCTATAATATATGAGCTCTGGGGGATCTTAAATCATATCTCTTGAGCTAATCTCATAGATGCAGTATTCACTATTTTCCTACAGATTTGAATTGCTTCATCTTTAGTTTTGTAGATTTGAGGTAGGACCCTTTTTGTTTCATTAGAATACAACTAATGCTACACCATTCGATAATACTTAACATAATATAATTATATATATATATATATATATATATATATATAGTATATGGTAGTGTATATATATAGTATATGGTAGTTAAACACGTGTAGGTAAACACTCTTTAATTTGAATATATATGATAAATAAATAATCTTTGAAAGAAAAGTCTTTTGTGGTGATGACTGATCTCCTGAACGGAATGCTTTGGTAAGTGTATGTGTGTGTGTGTGTGTGTGTGATATATTTAATATAATATATATAATATATATGATATACATGAAATATAATATATATAATATATATGATATATATAATATAATAATAGATATAATATAATAATAGATATAATATGTATAATACCATATATATACCAGTAAACTGTTCTACACTGATTATACGAATAAAACTGACCATCTCTCTTGATCTAGCTCTCAGTTTGATATCTACTCATACAGTGTGTAAATGAAAGACCTAGATGCGTAATATGTACGAATATACGTTCGCTTCAACACTTAAGTAGCTGACCTAAGGTTCTAGGGTATGGCCGGTATCGTTGACGCCACGATCAGATCCTTAGTGCCATAGAAAATGGAGTTTGAAAGAAGGGCGTGAAGAGTCATTTATATATTATTTTAATACCGTTAAAATTAAAACGAAAGCAGAAAATATTCCAAATATGCTTTCATTGGCACTCGCTTGGCAGCTGATTACGGACCTGCAATAGTCTAAATTCCTAACTCATATGATACAGACCACACTTCGCCCAGACATATTAATTTATTCCGACAACACCTAGAAATTAATTATTTGGGAATTAACGGTTGCTTTGGAGGAAAATATCTCGTTAGCAAACGAGGGTAAGCGTGAGAAATACCAGGAATTGGTTGAAGGGAGTCGTAAAAACGGTTGAAAGATAGACTACGATCTAATTGGAGTGGGACGCAGAGACTCTGTGTGATACTCATTAAGCAATGCGCTAGCAAAAGTCGGAAAGAAGAAATCACCGAAAGAAACTTCCGGGGGCGGCTGAAAAACGATCCCGGTATCATAGGGCTAAAAAGGATCAATCCGTGGATTAAAGAATAATAAGCCATTCTAAGCGAATACTGGATGATTTGTCTTTGTAAAACGCGCATTTCAAATGTGCTTTGATGACGCCTCCATACCTTCACACACACACACACACACACACAAAATATGATAAAAACGGAAACAATTTGTTTACTTTGTCACCGGAGACTTCCGGTTACAACATAGAAGAAAACGGAAACCACTTTTATACACAACTTTCATCAATATAAATGAAATACCTTCAAAATTTTAGCTGCGATTCGGGGAGTTTTTTCCAACTTGTTGAACATTTAAAATTTGTCCCGTAATCGCGCTGTTCGTTCATTCCGCCGATGAAGGAGTGCTATTCAAACGCATACTGCCTCGGAAACCGCCGGTACGAATGACTAATCTAATTACATGATATTATAGGTATATAAATGAATAAATATAATTAAAAATATTTACTATAACATAATAGCTCCCTTTACGGCTAAGCCCTTTACGAGAAATAAAAATAAGCTGTCAAATTAAAGCTTAAATGCGAGTTCCGTCCATTGATATATGTTCGCTGGTAAAAACATAAATAGACTTTATTCCTCCTCTTTCCTCATAGCTGTTAAGTTGGCCACATCGGCTAAGGGGCGCAGACTTGAGTTAAAAGGTGACTAGTATTTTAGGTTCGAGCCGTGAGATCAACAGTACAGTTATATCCACACTAACGATTCCATAAAACGATGAAACATATGTATGTGGATAATAATATAAAGATATTTATTATAATATTATTTATCACAAGAGTAAACAGTGTCTTCTTTTAACTATATAGAGTTATTCCTTTATATTTTTGAAATTCTTAAATATTCTATTATATTATGGTTTTTAAATATTTATTCATTATGTTAATACAATATGTTTGTAGGCTTCATCAACTTTTTAGTACGGGTCTTTTTAAAATATATATATATACAGTTGTCGATGTTTGGTTGGGATATAGACTCTTTTTAACTCACCGGACGGATAACTACCATTGTGAGTTATACTATCGTCACATCGACTGATGAACAAGTAACATTTCGTATTTTTAAACCTTCTGTGTCGGATTCCAGTGTTTCGATGAAACCGAAGGTACCGATGGATATGAGCAAAATAATATAGTGTCAGCTTGATTATATATATATATATATATATATATATATATATATATATAAAGATAAATGAAAGAGGGATGAACATGTACGAATGACAAATCTATTTCAACTTCGATTGTTCAATGCAAGGTGTAGTCGGTAAAAACATGTTTATTATTCTTTCCTTAAGCCAAGGCTTTTTAAAGATTAAAATCTTATCATCAGAGGAATTACATAGAGTGATAATTCTTGGTCCACGGAAGTATTTTAAAATGC
This sequence comes from Sepiola atlantica, assembly GCA_963556195.1. Lineage (NCBI taxonomy): Eukaryota > Metazoa > Mollusca > Cephalopoda > Sepiida > Sepiolidae > Sepiola > Sepiola atlantica. The sequence goes on along the minus strand of OY744523.1, from coordinate 115,128,497 downwards.
CCCGAATTCTCAAAATTACTTCCGAATAAGTGCGTTCCACCTACGATTGAACTAAACATCTTTCTATTGGATTTACTTCCTTTTTGAAATTTTTTAACGCTGCCTTCACGAAAATCCTTCTTTTCCATCTTTAAATCTCCTTTCACTGGACACCTTATCAACGGACATTTACCAACTGGACAGACCCCATATTTTTTAACACACACACTCTCCATTACTTAATATTTTTTTCAAATTTTTAATTTTGGCCTTTCCATTGCCAACTTATCCATCTATGTAATTCCTCTGATGATAAGATTTTAATCTTTAAAAAGCCTTGGCTTAAGGAAAGAATAATAAACATGTTTTTACCGACTACACCTTGCATTGAAAAATCGAAGTTGAAATAGATTTCTGATTTATTTATCTTTATAATTGCTCTATCTCATATATTGAGCTTAAACCATTTCACTATAGGTCTATCTACTAAAAGTATAATTTTAGCTTCATATTTTATCGATATACATATATTATATATATATATATATATATATATATATATATATATATATATATATATCGGCTTAATCGCATCTAAAAGTCCTAATACTTAACAATCGCACTTACCCTGATTTAAAATGTCACAATTAAACCATATTGTATATAAAACTTGAAGATTTTTATGTCACATTCGCTTACCATTTATTTTGATAGATTGTCGTTATTTTTGGGAAAGGTGGATCATCAGCAATGTCAGTGGACAGCATAAGGTGTTAAAAGGACGAAATTATAGCCGCGAATATTACCAGCATTTATTCCCGCCGATAAACATCTTCATTTCTTTTCTTTGTGAATTAAGCAGAAGGCCTGAAAACAAGAGAGTTTTCTCGAAATTACAATACTCATAGAAACTCGCTTTCCTTTTCCGTTAAGTCAAAAATTGAAAACAAATGCATCTATAAATCAGAAACTACATGAATATGTTTGTAAAGAATGTGTTTGGGCGGTGACGGTGGTTAAGTGAATGTCGACACGGACTGAAGACCTGGGTGTTCCAAGTTCGAATCCAGTCGGTTCCACAGTATCATTTTCACTTAAGGATGTTGGCAACCTTCTCGTGGTCTCTCCCGTAAGTACCCGATGTCTTTCCAGAAAGATTTCTAACTAGAAAAATATCGGGGAAACTAATGCCAACACCAGAATCATCTGATTCACGCTAAAGAAGACAGCATGTGTTTCACTGTTTCTTTTCATTTTCAAGACTTACCTTTTGACGAAATAAACAGAGAAAATAAGTTTCCTTTTCTGGAGACATTCGAAGATTATATTAAAAATGTTATATATATATATATATATATATATATATATATATATATATATATAAAGAAATACAAATGATTAAGAAGAGTGAAAAAAAATCAGTGAAAATGGTGTAAGTGTTTGTGCTGAATATAGGGAGCGTGTAACAATCGGTGTAAACAGGAAATCAATAAATCACATAAATCAATAAAAAAACAATCAAATATAAAAAAAGGCAACAAAATCAAACCTTCGAGCAGTCATTGTCCTGGATACAAACCACAATTTGCTGAACATGCTAGAAACGTTAAACATGCAATTCGTTAGTAATTGACGGTCTGGATTTTTATTTTGTTAAAATGTATTAAAATAAGCCGAAAATATCTGTTGAGTTGCGTCCCCTTAAAAGAAATCTTTAAGCAAATGTTGCTTTAAAATGTTAAACATGATTGCAAGATAAACTTGAAGGTTAAATGTAAACGAAATTTGAATATCGTACAACTTAGAACTATATTAAATATGCACTACACCAGCTCTTCTACTTATTAAACATTAAAGCAACAAATCATTATTTGGCGTTACTATTCTTGCGGGATTTTCTAATATGAACTAAATAAACATACTACGGACTGTTAAATTATTAATGAAAAACGGCAAACAATGTAGTCATATTTAATAAGGTTTATATAAATTTAATTAATCTAACAGACATTTCCTATTCATCCAAAATATTTCGTAATATAAATAATAATAATACTAATACTACTACTACTACTACTACTAATAATAATAATACACGCTTATGGAGGCACCAGCTTTGGATGGTATCACATAACATGGATATAATAGCACAAGGCGGAAGGAAAGACCAGGAAGGGATAGCACCAAACAGACCTCCACTAGACAAATGCGGAGAGTACTGGAACATTAGGGAAGCTTATAACTTCTAAAATTCCAGAGAATACAAATGGTTGTTGCGAGCGAGAAATCAATGGTAGACGACTCGTGCAATAACGCAAAATGATTTGCAACAGTTATCGAAAGAGATGGAGAGTGCTGGAAATGTGGGAAGACTTGTCACTCAGCCTCTAGGGAACATCACTGGTTATTGTCAGAGAACAATAACTGATAATTACTCATGTGAAAAAAATTATAATTTGCATTTATTTATTTAAATAATTTTGCAAAAGTTAATATTCTTACTTGAATTTCTTAGAGTTTATGTCTTCATTTACGCTTGACTAATAATTGTAGTAAAAGAATGAGGCTACGATCCAGATATAAATAAAAGGTTGCTTGTGATATTAGGCTTAGCATAAAAAATCCCTTAATAAAATAAAATTGGAATTAATTAATACATTCAATTCTTTAATTTCCACTTACAAAACATATTATTTTTTAGAAGGTAACATTGAGTTTAACATTTTAATGCACTAGTATTATTTGTTTCATTCAAGAGAAGTGAATCTAAAAAATGCAAAATGATATTCTTTGTATGCACACACTCCGACATTTTTAAAACTATTTTTTTCCACGGAAATATATAACTCTAAATGAATGAATGCGAAATTTCGGCCCATTACTCACACTAACGATAAAGTCAAAACGTCCTATTTCAAGCTAATTCAACTTGACACAGTAGACGCGCCATCTTTTTTGTATACTGCTTATGTATATGCAATATGAGTCGCAAGTTAAACTAATTGACATATTCGTTTTGAAAAACAAAATTCTCATTAATTAATTATTATTTGTTATTGTTGGTTAAATTCAATAATGTTGTATTTTAATATAACAAATAATTATGTTTGGACAAGTATTTAGCATGTGTGTTCAAATGTTCTTTTATTTAGAGGGACCGCCTTGATTTTCAACAACTTGCAATCTATTTCAAAATTTCAAGGGAAAAGGCAAATTGCTTTTTTTTTCTTTCTTTACGGTCACATTTGAAAGATATCTAAATTTGTATCGAAATTACTAAAATGTTAATGCTTATATATGTATATAAATAAACGAGAAATATTTTGTTTTTGATTTAAAACAAAGTTATGAATGAAATGTTTATTATTTTGAATTAATGTTTCAAGTATTCCAAATAGCGAAGTTTA
>OY744523.1:115107611-115120111 GCA_963556195.1 Sepiola atlantica | reverse complement strand
TACAAGTTTCCTTGTTTTTATGCATATTCACCGGCACACCTCATCAGAGCAACACCGTACCTACTGTTTTATATTTTTGTACACTTATATATATATATATATATATATATATATATATATATATATATATATATATATATATATATATATATATATATATATAGTCTCGGAAGTTTCTCAACCATTAAAACTATAAAAAAAAAAAATAAAAAAATAAAAAAATAAAAAAATAAAAAAATAAAAAAATAAAAAACTTATAGTCTCAAGTCTTCCAGTGGAAAATCACTCATGTAAGTCAATTTATTTTTAACAGTTATTATATTAGTTGGTTTCTAACACTATTTTAAGGGATCATCAGTTGTTTACCATGAAAAACTGTTTCGGGAATTTATATAAGTACTGTGTGGTAGGGCTGGAAAAACCAGCAGAGTGCTCGATTAATTAAGAAATCCAAGATTTCGAAGGATTAAGAGCGTAAATATTTATTTATAAAGTACAGAAATTCAATGTAACATCAGTACCGTCGGTTTCAAAGCGGGAGGTTGGTCCCGATTATCGTCAGCTTCCTGAATATGTTTATCAGCTGACGATAATCGGGATCAACCTCCCGCTTTGAAACCGACGGTACTGATGTTACATTGAATTTCTGTACTTTATAAATAAATATATATATATATATATATATATATATATATATATATATATATATATATATATATATTTCATACTCATTTATTGTGTATCAAAGACCTCGTTACTGACGTTTACTTTGATTTCATTGGAGGTTTCGGGCCTGTAAACATCAGATTTCCTAATTCAGCGACCCAACTTAAATCGATCAATTCATGGTCAACTTTCTGACATCTTATTACCAGTATCCGTTATCGGGAACTAATTCTCTTTGTGGTACTGTACCATATATATCTAGAGATATGAATGGCAACATCACAGTCGTGAAAGGAAACTTTATTCCCACCTAGCATTTAGGTGAAATGATTTTCCGTATAAATAGTTGAATTCGTTGAAAGTATCGCAAATAAAATAAACAAATCAATGGTATTTGTAAAAGAGACACATTTCTTTAACTAGCTGGTTTAGCTCAGTAATAAAGCGTCGGGCTTCAGTCTCTGACGCCCTGGTAGGGTCAGCCACGCTGACGAGTCGTAAAACGACGAAACAAGTGTCCGTGTATAATTATATTTCCGAGATAGATAAAAAGAGGGAGAGAGAAAAAGAGAGAGAGGGGGAGACAGTGATAGAGAGAGGAGAAAGAGGGACAAAACAGCAGGGGAGTCGAGGGCGAAACGTAAAACATTCAATATATTGAGAAATTTCGAAATAAATAGATGTACTTTCAAAAATACAAAACAAAAAAAGTTTTACTCTAAATCAGATTTTCATAAGGCGCCTCATTAGTAATATATTTCTATAATTAGATACATTTATACATCAATAATTTGTTCAATATATATATATATATTTCAAGATACATATTTTCTTATAGTTCTCAATATAATTGATAATATCATTGTTGAAAGTTTGTGATCGATATTTCGTTCGATTTCAGTTCAAATAATTTTCTTTTTTATCAGACGATAATTTTTTGTTTGTTTTTGTTGTTGCTGGTCTGTCTACTGACTCTTGTGTTCATCTTGGGTATTTGGATCGATCCCAGATATTCCCCCGCACCCCCTTCCCTGAGAGGCTGATCGATGCAGCTCATCCCCTTCCCCGCCCATCCCCAAACAACCGGATCACATTTTCATCGGAGTTGGACGACCACAACAAAGAGAGTTAAGATGTTCGAGTTTTTTTTTAGTTTTTTTTTATTATGTTTGTTTTCGTTAGGAATGTCCAATGTTTTTTTTTTAAATATTTAAATAAAATAAAAAATAATCCGCCCTATCTACCCTGGTCAGGTACCCAGCCAGTCAGGCAATCAGCCAGTCAACAAAATGCAAGCATTAAAACAAAAACACATAAAATCAAAAGGATTATATATATATATATATATATATATATATATATATATATATATATATATATATATATATATATATATGAGGTAACAAACAAATAAGTTTATTTTGGAGGGTCAAAAATAGAATTCATATAATAACAAAACATGCGATAAAGATCAGTGGCTTGTTCATCATTTCTTTCTTTCTTTCTATCTTTTTCTCTTCTTTCCTTTCTTTCTCTATTTTTTTATCGATTTCGTTCATTTTTCCCTTCTTTCTTTATTTTAATGTGCCCTTTTCCCGCTTTATGTATTTTCTTTTTACGCAACCACCTTTCTTTCTTTCTTTCTCAACTGTATTTCCTTTATCCCTTTCGTTCTTTCTATACGCTTCTCTTTCTTTCTTTCTTTTTCGCTCTCTTTATTATCTCTCCCTGTTCTTTCTCTCTCTAGCTATCCTCTTACTTTAGCTTCTCTTTCTTTATTCATTTTAACTCTTCTTTCTTTCCTTCTTTCTCCTTTCTTTATTACCTTCGCCTGTTCTCTCTCTCTAGCTACCCTCTCACTTTAGTTTCTCTTTATTTTCTTATGTCTTTTTTTCTTTCTCTTTTTTATCTCCCCTTTCTTTTCTCTTTCGAGCTACTCTCTTACTTTTTCTTTTTTCTGTAACTTTCTTTTCTTTTAATTCTTGCTCTTTTTAACCAACTCTCACATAGATACACATAGTTGTTTTTTTACAAATCATTTAAAAGTTATAATTTATCGATTGCATTGCCATATTTATCACTACCTTTCGATTGATTTTCTTGTTACATCTATAACAGAATAGCTGGACGCCATTTCAATTACACGATATTATTTCCGTTTAATCTGTACCTGGTTGTCTTTTCCTTATTCGTCATGAGCGTATTACTAATATATTAGCCCGCCTTTGGCATATCTATATTTAAAAGAGATTAAATGTTTTTTGTTTTTTTTATTAATATTTAATTTTTTCCATGTATGTGCTAGTGCATGTAACGATTAAAAATAAGTTTTAGAACAAACAGACATAACTTATTTGAAAGGGCTTCCCGTCGATGGAACACATTACCACGGGACTACTTCTCTGCATATTACAACATAGCCGTCTTCAATATTTGTCACAAACCGTTCGATTACTTATAAGTAATCAAACTTAGTTCATTTCATTGAGAAATTTTAGTACTCCCATAGTGTTCTTCATCTCTTGGCTGACAATCATTCCGTCCCATTAACCCTTATCCCCGAGTGGCTCTTGGCCTTTATATATGATAGTCCAATAGTAAAAAATAAAATTAACTACTTGAAATATGAGGATTAAACTAAACCTAATACAGAAAAAACATTAGCGACATCAGATAAATATTAACTATAAAATTTTCATGATTCTAAACAGGCATAAACAGATGATAACGACCGTACCAACGTAGGAACAATGATATTATTATTATTATTATTATTATTATTAGTAGTAGTAGTAGTAGTAGTAGTAGTAGTAGTAATATTATTATTACTACTACTACTGTTACTATATAGAAGTTAAACTAAACCGCGAGGAATCGGAATGAAGGAGCTTAGTAAAAGTAGTTAAAAAGACTTAAATAATCACCCGTACATTTGTTAACTTGTTCGCGTGAACGTCACTTTTCTCATTAAAACCACGGAAAGTGATAGCAATAAATAATATCTTAAGTTATACTCCTTGCTGTAGGTGATCTCCTTGTCTGAGGACTCTTGACATTTTCAGATATCAAGATTACTATCATAGATCGCCATTTAAGCGTGCCATGGACAAAGGAAACGTCAACATTGTCAGTTTCAAAAGGGCTGTATGCGGATTTAGACAGCCTTAATCACCGCAAATTTCGGGATTCCATTTTCACCTCTTAGTCGAGTGATTGTCTAATTAACTAGAAAAGATAAATACTGAATATTACTTTATTCAGACTGACCAGGAAGATCTTACAGGGGTCTTTGTTATTAAAGATAATAAGCGTGTATATTTACTTGTCATATCTGTCTATGTAAGTATATATGTTTGCATGTGTTATTAAATAAATATTTAGAAACTATATCATGTTTTTGTGTGTTTATTATCTATGTGGTTTCTACAGTTTTTTACTAGAAAGTTTCTTTGGGATTTTTTAAAGAAAAGGGTCCCAATTTCTACCCAGCAAGTGTCTTGCTTGCCGTTGATTCTCCACAGTCGCAGAGACACAATGATCTTAGGTCGCCGATTGCCGGAACAGTCACCTCCTGGATTTTCACCAAAGCTCCTTTAGTCAACAGCGACTGCTTTCGCTGCAATGTGCGCTGTCGCTGTGTTGAATCTCTGATCCTTTCCGTCCAATTTTTTTACAACACCGTCTAAGATAGTTTGGACATGCAGGTTGGCACCTGGAGGCAGAGATCATTCACGGGGTCCTTCTCTTCCGTTCTCTACCTGGTTGGCGCAAACGTGCTGGTGGGCAGTTGACGACATGGACGACAAGAATCTAAGGCAACCTCGTAGCACTATCAGCCCCACAAGTAGTTAGCCTTCGACTATTGAATCGAGATCGGTTGGCTATATCGTCTGATCTAGCTGAGGATCGGCGAAAGTGGGCTGCGATGGTCAGAGACGCTGCACTTGCTCGAGAAGACGCCGGCTCAACCCTACCAGGGTAATAACCGTTAGAAGTAAGCAAGGGGAGTTTGTTCATCCGCAAAGGCATTTTATTCTTTTTCTGAGAACCAGATAAACAGATTAGAATTATAATCATCACTGTCTTTACTGCCCCTTACATGTCTTTGAAGTTAGTATACAAAAAATATAACAAAGAAAAATTAAAGAGATGTTGACTTTACTCTAATCGAAATTTCTTAATATTTATATATCGATCTTCGAGAGTGGAAAAATCGACCGTCTATAACACATTGACCCCCCCCCCCAAAAAAGCCCCAATGAAAACGAATTAAATACAAAAAAAAATACACGTTGTTAAAAATAAATAACACGTGTAACATTTTTCACTTTAAATGTATAAATGAAAATAAACATCTAACTAAACATATTTTCCAATTATTTAAGGCCTCACAAGATTCGGATGTACCTCCAGTTTGAGGAGTTGTCAAATAACAGTTAATCTATGACATACCCTATGTACATTGCCATCTATTAATACAGCAATCGATGTCTGCCCTCTCAAATGATTTCTCCAGTGAAGTCTTAAACCGGTTCTGTTTATAATTTAGACTGTTTCAATTATCAGGGTATGGTAGATTGTCTCCTTAACGCCCTCTGTGGATCGAAGACATTGCATGGTGTATATCCATCAGGCATTGTGTCTAGACGATGCTTATTCCTCTGCAAGTCATGGCACCCGATGGCTTTTGATAGTTTCATCGTACCCAATTTCACTCACAAGGATCGGGATATCATTTTCAGGTACTTGTAAAAAAGTGATATAGAAACTTCAAGCTTACGAACTGTTCAACAACAATCGCCCTTTGTCAGGGTATAGATTAATAAAAAGCATTTATTTATGACGAGCAGGAATACCTGGATTTGCCCGGGAATGAATGAAGCCTCTTATGTTCTCACCATCGTCTATGTTATCATTTTCATGTTTATTTTCATTAATTTCTATAATTTTCAATTTTAATTTGTTAAGGAGAAGTTACTTGAAATCTATTTATAGTTATTTATCTAGATTTCTTTAATTTCTTGAATGAATTTGATCACTGGTGACTCCGTAGGAATATATATTACAGTTATTGTATACTTTAACCCACCCGAGGTTATACTAGATCAGAATATGTAAGATGTGTAAGCGCATAGTTGGTAATTAGTAAATTACTGGAAAACATACAGGCAGAGAAGAAAACCTTTTCTTTTATACAATAGTAAACTCTCTGCTTTTCTCTCGTAACACTAGCCAAGTATAATAATAATAATAATAATAATAATAATAATAATAATAATAATAATAATAATAATAATAATAATAATAGGGGTATGTTGCATCTTAGTTTTTTCATTTGTTTCTTTTCGCATTGTTTTTTACAATAAAAAAAAATGAATAGAAATAGTGTAGAGACAGATTGAGTTTGCAAACGTAACTGGAAATATCACAACCATACGATCATCAAGTTATAATTCTAGTGTTTACACTGATATACTATATATATATATATATATATATATATATATATATATATATATATATATATATATATATGGGAAATGAAAAAGGAAAAACTAAAATATATTTTTTATATATTCATCAACGTTTCGTCTTTATTGTAAGACTTCCCCAGGATGATAATTTTAAGAAAAATGTCATCCAAGTACATAGAAATATTGGGTTGACATGATGGGTTGATAAGGAAAAGTAGTAGCCGTAGCTACTAATAGCGCTGGACGAAGCCACGGCTACTACTTTTTCTTTATCAACCCATCATGTCAACCCAATGTTTCGATGTACTTGGATGACATTTTTCTTAAAATTATCATCCTGGGGAAGTCTTACAATAAAGACGAAACGTTGATGAATATATAAAAACTATCACTTTGTTTTTCCTTGTTCATTTCCCATTACGTCGGATTATTCTCATCCTTCCTTTCTCATATATATATATATATATATATATATATATATATATATATATATATATATATATAGAGAGAGAGAGAGAGAGAGAGAGAGAGAGAGAGAGAGAGAGAGAGGGAGAGTGCGTATACTTCTTTTCATTCAAAAATGTTGATTAAACAAAAGAAAAAACTGTTTGATGAATGTTAATCCTTTTATTTATTTTTCATTTCTTCTGATATCTATCTATTTTAATATCAGACTTAAAATGATTAATACTTTTCACTCTCACATTTAAAGATATATCATTAGTAATGAGGGATTAAATTAAATTATAAACTTTAAGACCATTTGGAGTTATCTTCCCTGATATTTTGAATTCAAAGACATGCGTTTTTTGTTTTATCTGACTAATTCGATTAATCAAACCTATTTGAATATATTTAAAGATAGAGAGGCACGCAAAAGATAGTGAACAACTTCAAGAAAAGTTAATTTTTAAATTATCTGGTATTCACAACACAACATTGCACGCGTTCAAATACACTATTAACATTCTGTTTGAAAGCACACGCACGCACGCACGCACGCACGCACGCACGCACGCACGCACGCATCCACATTGTGCAGTATCAACAGGTCCACTGATAAGACATGTGCTATAGACCGGGCTGTTTAAGTTGGACAGGAAGCACAAAATAAAGAGAGAAACATGTTTGGCAAGGCAGGTTGGGTATCACTGAACATGCGGTTAGTTCATTGTTCCAAGAAAAATAAGAGAAACACAGGAGAGAAGCTAATAGAAAATAGGTTTGAGGAGAAATGTTATACTTGGCTGCACAATCCTCCATGCTCTGATTCGTTTGACGAGGTATCTTGTGATGACGTCATTGAATAGTTAGCAGAATCTCGCCGTAGAATCTCCGGCTTTTTAACAACTAAATGAATTGATCTCGGCGTAAACTTACTGTTTGCATCGTTTGGTAAAACGTCCGGCCGGTTGAGGTGACCATTCGGAAGGGGACTAGGATCATTTGCCAACGACGAGGAGGAAAGCTTTAACCTTTCCGATGGAAATGAATGTTTAAAAGTGCTAAAGTTTTTCTTGTCTTTTTCCAGTAGAGAGAGTTTTTCCGATTTCCGGACGGCAGCCGCGCTGTTGTCGGTGGGTTGCACAATGGAACCGTTTAGTTTGTTCTTCAGTAGGTCATTGTTGTTTGTGCTCGTGTTGGCTGGGCTCGTGCCGCGTCTGATGGGCAACGTGTTCGCACGTTGGTTGGCGAGGTCCGCGTGTTCGGGGTGGCCGTTCTGAAGGCTTCCGTTAACACATCCGCCACCCCCGCCACCGTCTTCTTCCCTCACAACGTATAAGTTTTCTTGTTTTAACGACATGCTATTCCGGTTAAAATAAATATCACACTTGCTGCGCAGGTCGGCCTTGTAGTCGCGCGACAGGGTCGATTCTCTCGATTCCGGCGGCGCGTTCGGCTCGACGACGGCCCCTGTATGACCGTTTGTAATAATAATCATATCCTGTTCGCGTGGTACCTGGTCCCACTCTGACGACGGGCTATGCACTTCCGCCGATACATTCTGCGAGCTGTCTCGCGTGCTGGACGTTACAGAAGAGACACTCAAGCATGGATTATCTATTCCTTGTTTGAGTTCCGCATCGGTCGAATCCGGCACGAACAGTTCTGTGTTTACCTCCTGCCGTTCGATCAGATCCTGGCACAAATCGATCTTTGGTGGAAGTTCGTCGTCCTCAGAGGCACGGTTTGCAGTCTCGTCAAACGTTACCCGTGCCATTCCCGCCTTGCGGGCTTTGTTCATCTTTCGTACTAAGACGCCATTAGGCATGGGACTATCTGTCTCGTCTCTCGGATGTTCCGCGATGGGCGGCAGCTGCGATATGGTCTCCTCCTCTATTGTACCCACGGTATCCGTATCGCAACAGTCACTATTCGTGGACATGCTCGGGACCGAGCCGTGGTGGCGTCTCCTCTTTCGCCGATGCAATTCAGCCAGTTCGATCTGATCGAAGCTCGGGTTGCGAACGATATGGTCGCTCGGGACCATGAAGACAGGGTGACCGGCAGACACATAGTCCAGGATCCTGAAGCGCCAACTTTGTTTCAGCGTTAGCACTGACCACAGAGCTACCCAGAGAACTAAGTATATGACGTCAATAATGACGCAAATAAGCACAAACCGGCTTTGCGTAAATCGATACACGTTGACAAGGTCATAGATAAGCGGTCCCTTGCAGAGGGCTAGAAATACCAGACTGACCATTGCACATGAATGGGGAATATATCCCTGGCACGTCGTCGGGCTGATTGGGAAATAGTCTTTGCCGAATGCCGGATGGTGCCTTTGTAAAACAAGTCGAAACTTTTCTTCAAAGAAATGCAGTCCGTATTCAAATATAGTAATTGTCGATATGATAAGGAAAAAACCACTGACGAGATATAAAGCAATGACTGCACACGAGGGTAGAAGCAGGGGTATATCAGGGTACGCCCATTGATTAAAAGACAGTTTGTACAGGATGCTCATCCCACAGAAGGTGAAAAGCGAGTGTACAGTCAACCAGAATAGCTGTAGGGCAAATATGCAGCTGAGGACCTTGTTGGTGTACCAGAAGATGGCCGAATATCGCGTAGAGAAAGCGAAAAAAGCGGAAGTGTAGTAACAGAAATTTAGAGAGACAGGATGTTCGGGCAGCAGTAAAATGTGGCTTCCGACAAAATGTGTGATGTTTGTTCCGGACGAGAGATTGGCAATTGGACGGGTGATTCCAGAGTAGATCTTTCTCGGGTTAAACAAGAAATCTAACTCGGTTGTCCAAATTGACTCTGTTAGAAAAAAAGAAAAGAAAGAAAACATTAGAAACAAAAACAAATACATTGATAAAAAATCGAGATCCACATTTGTCAATATTTAAAAAAATATATATGCACTAAACAAATCATGTAAGATGGAGTGAATAGTAATATTATACATAAAATGATGATGAAAATCGAGATCAATATTATAAATAGAAATGTGATGAAAGTTAAGAGTAATCTTATGAATAACGGGAGGTGACGGTGGTCAAGTGGATATCGACACGGACTGAAGACCTGGGTGTTCCAAGTTCCAAGTTCGAATGCAGTCGGTTCCATAGTATTACTTTCACTTAGGGATGTTGGCAACCTTCTCGTGGTCCTTCCCGTAAGTACCCGATGCCTTTCCAGAAAGATTTCTAACTAGAAAAACATCGGGGAAACTAATGCCAACACAAGAATCATCTGATTCACACGAAAGAAGAAGTTATGAATAACAAATACGATAACATATGGAGTTAATAGTAATCTTATACATACAAACATAATTTCAGATGAATGTAAGAGTAATATTATACTTACAAATATGGTGTTACATGAAGTTAAGAGTAAGGTAATACATAAACATATTATAAAAATTGGAGTTATGAATAATCTTATATATAAAATATGATTTAAGATGGCGCTAAGAGTAATACTGTACATACAAATACGAAAATAGAATTAAGACATAAGATTTAACATATGATGAAAATTGGAGTTATAAATAATCTTATACACAAAATATGATTTAAGATACAAAGATGGAATTAAGAATAATCTTATACATACAAATATGACATAATATGGAGTTAAAATACATATTCACACATATATGATGTAAGATGGGATGAAGAGTGATATTTTACATACAAATATGATGTAATATGGAGTTTAAAAAATTATTATACACAAACATATGATTTAAGATAGAGGAAAGTGTAATCTAATAAAGGCAAATATGATGTAAGATGAAGTTAAGACTGATATTTTACATAAAAATATGATTTAAGATAAAATTAAGACTAATGTTATAAATACATATATGATGTAATATGGAGTTAAGATAATTATTATGCACACACATATGATTTAATATGGAAGAAAAGTGTAATACAATACAGACATATATGATGTAAGATGGAGTTAAGTGATAATTCACACACAAATATGATTTTGGATTAAGGTAAGAATAATCTTATACGGTAAAACACTGCTAGAGACTAACATTTATTGTTTTTCAACAGACAAAATATGACGCCATTAATAGAAATATATTTATCGAAATATGAATTACTAATCCGGAAATAACATTTTAAAATATTGCCTTAAGTGTTTTTATAATATTAAGTGCTTTTATTAGCTACTAGCTTGAGTACATGTCCGAGAAGGGGCTCATAATAATGAGACAGACTTGGAATCTTTAATAAGAGCAAGAATGGAACCAGAAATACTTCAAAGCAATCAAAAACATATTGATATATTAAAAATGTATCTTTATAGATCGCACAACGAATATATGAATATAATCTTATGCAGTTAAACTCTCTTAATGATCTTAACTATTTTGAGAATCTATTTTATGAAATGTGACTATGTTGTACACGGCATTAAAACAAGAGGTCACAATCAATTGAGGTGTTTCATGTTACCCCTGAAACCTATTCAAATATAAAAGAGAGTACGAAATCGATTTCACAATCTAGTGGGAGATGACATCTTCTGTTCTTTACAATCCCTTTTTTAGAGAAAAGACATTGCTAGTCTTTCTCTGTTCTGTTATTACTTCGCAAAAAAGTGCTGGATTAAGATTTAATCTCTTGTTCCTAATTGTATAAAATTCAAAGCTAGAACTCATTCCTCTACCACCACTGAAAAGAGCTTTCATTTCTTCTTCTGTGTGTCTAGTGTCAGAAATAATTTCCATGAATAGAGTTTCTTTCCAAGAACTACCCATCTGTGGAATACATTACCACGGAACTGCTTCCGCTAAGACTACAACGTAGTCATCTTCAAATCAAATGTCAACAAATACTTGTCAGAAACTGTTCTTATAAGTAATCCAATTTTCTTTATTCCATTCAATATTTTTAATCCTTTCATAAGATTCTTGTTCAGTCAAATGACAATTAATCCATTTCATTAATCCTCGAGTGGATTTTGGCCTTAATATGTGGTGACTTATTAGAAAATAAATAATCTGCATATGAAATCTATCATTGATACCAGAAAGTTTTCTATATAAATAAAGCAGGAAGTTTATCTGTTTGTTCTCTATACAAACAAATATGACTGCACCAAATATTGTTATGACGTAATAAAGTAAGAATAACCTTTCACAGGGAATCTAAAGCTATGCATACACGTTTTTAAAGTAAATGTGCCCCCGGGGAGACATACACGTCGCATAGTTCAATTAAAAAAATAGTTCGACTTTATAATATACTTCTATCATTTTACGATTCTCTAAAATTTTCGAATTTTTCTGATTGATAACTGGATGTTATTCTCACCACGTTTCGGCCGATATAACCCCCACTCTTCTTCCTGAACGCATTGTCCAACTCGGGAATTTTTATACCAACCTCTGGAATCTGTACTGAATTTCGAACGGAACCATTTACTTTAATCCACGGGAGTAGCTTGCTCTCGCTCCGGCAGCTATGTAATTCGTTATTGTATTCTTAGTATCGCCCCTACTGTGGATTGAACCTTCAACCTCCAGATGACTGTCACTTTGAACTGATTTAACTTAGCACTTATATCTTTTGCATCAATAGTTCCAGTGGACAATTCTAGCATTGATAAAAATTACCATTACTCATCAAAAAAAAAAAAAATTCGAAGCATAATATTTTAGAAGGTTTAGAAAGGTGTTCATCTTGGGGCGTTACACTACGTAATTAACTCCCTTTACAGCCTCAGCATTTATTTTGCTGGGAGAGGACGGTGGTGAAGTTGATAACGACGTTGACTGACGACCTGGAGTGCTCACTTTAAATGCTGTTTATTCTATTGCACCACATTTACTATAATTTTTTTTTACCCAACATTATGCGGTTCTTCCTGCAAGTACCCCAA
>OY744523.1:115097611-115102611 GCA_963556195.1 Sepiola atlantica | reverse complement strand
TGGCTGTTTACCGTATGTATTGCCATGTAAAGACCTGCAGAAAGTTGGTAAGAATTTGCACCATCCCTGAACAACTAGTAGATTTAGGCCGACGATATTATTTTGGTTCTGTTTCGGAAACGTCAACCATAGATTTTACTGGCGTGACGTAGGCGTGACGTAGGTGTGACATATGTACAACGAATGTTACGAAATTGAGAAAGACGAAGCAAGTACGCCGTTCAAAATGTTACCGAAGCCCCTACTCATTTTAAGAATGGATTCTAAAACTCCGCCAGTAAAATCTATGATTGACGATTAAGAAATTGTACCGTTATTTTTGTGTTTCTCGGCTACACATTATTAATAGATTAGTATTTGTTCTTTACTGTTAACCGACTAACGTTAAGTACTAAAATGAACTTTGAAAAATTATTTGATTTCGAAATTTAAGACACGAAATTTAATTTCCGTTTCTTCCTAAACAAATCAGTAATTTTGTTTATTTTAATCCTGGGCAACGTCGGTTAGGGTTAGGGTTAGATTTTTGTTTTATATAGCTTTCATGGATTTTTATGTCTTGTCTAACTAAATGGGATGCGACAATCGTATAATCTGTGGGAAAAGCCAACCATAAGAACTAAATATGCGATTCATGAGAACAAAAAGACCGACGAATTCCCCGATGCAGAGTTGCAGACATAATTCGGGACGGATTCCTAAAGAAACGACGCGGAAGAAAATAGGCAGATTTTAATCGCATTGTTTTTAGAAGCAATTTTAAAATAAACACCAATGAACGACCGACATTTTGGTTCGAAATATTCTCACCACCGAGTTTTAATTATTTTTTTTTAAAAAGAAAGAAAAGGGAAATATGAAAAGCGGAGAAAAGAGGATAAGAAATTAAAAAAATAAGAAGAAAACAAATATGGCGCGCTGAAAAAAAAACGTTTCTGTAGCAGCAGTAGTGACGAAAGAAGCGGAAGTTTTAAAGACAAGAATGGAAAAACGAACGATGGAAAAATAAATTAAAAATAAAACGCATAAAAGAAAGAAAATGAAAAAGAAAAGAAATAAAGAACAGGAAACTTAAAACAGTTGTGAGTTTTCAGGTCAAATCTCTGTTCTCTTTTCTCGTTTCCCTCACTCATTTCTTTTTACTAATGAGTCACCGCTTACTAAGGCTAAAAGCCACTCGAATGTAAAGGGGTAATGAGATTGTCATTTGGATGATCGGAGAGTACTGTGAGAAGATTTTAAATCATGGACGAAATGAACGAAATTTGTCTAGCTATACTGAGGAGCTGCGATAAAGCAAAACAGTTTGGATAAAATCCGACAAAAACGTAAAAGATAAAATGGAAAAAGCGGATATACCAACACGAAGCAACCAGTATTGACAGTTTTAAAATACACACATGCGAAAGATAATAAGGGAGACGAAAAAAAAGATAGGGAAAAGGCAGTCAAAAAGAAGGGTTAGAAAGTCGTCGGTTTGACGTTTAAGGAAAAATCAGGCCAAAGTGGAGATAAATAAAAAAAAGAGAACGAAAAGTTAATTTCGTATGACATTATTTGATAGTCCGTGTAGAGGTCAAAAGGATGGAAAGAGAAAGGTTGACTAAAATGGCGGCAAAATGGTGAAATTTCATGTATGGTCGCGTGATCAAGAAAAAATGAAAAAAAGAGTGTTTCGAATAATAAAATCGACATATTAAATCTTAGCACACGAGGTAATTCGAGTGAATCAAGTTCAGATTTATTTATAAAATGAATTTAAAACAAATATTTTTCAAAAGTGCTCAATACTAGGTAGAACTTTATAAATATGTATTATTTAAACATTCATATGGCTTACACATATTCAGTCGTGTTTCGGTGAGATCACCTCGCAGAACCCAAATAGTTATAGGAGTGACTTCAGCGAAATACGGCTGAAGGTGTTTACACCACAGAAATCGTTTATATATATATATATATATATATATATATATATATATATATATATATATATGAGAGAGAGAAAGAGAGAGAGAAAGAGAGAGAGAGAGAGAAAGACAAAGACTCGAGTTACGGTTTCCGGTCTTTGGCTTTCATGGTTTTTGTGGGCTGCGGCGTTGTCTGATTGTAAAACTTTAGTTATAAAGGAACAACATTCGATACATTCTTTAAAAAATCTTATTTGCAAACTACTGTTTTATTTACAAACAGTTGTTTGCAAATAACTATGTATGTATTTGCCTCGAACAGAGTATAAAATCAACGTTCATTTTTGGCAAATAACTATGGTTTTACATGATGTTAAAGTAAGAGTTCAAGTCGTACACTATTGAGCTATGACATAAACGTTTGTAGTAACTAAAAGGAATTTATATATATATATATATATATATATATATATATATATATATATATATATATATATATATGTGCCTTAAACGAGGATATTTTGTACAATATCAGATTCCTTTTAGGAGAACGTCAAACACGAGCGAAATGTTATGCCCCTGGGTTGATGTGGGGATTGGGGTTAATTGAGAAATCGTTTCCCCGGTGATCCGATCCTCCAATAATTCGAAGATTTTAGTTGCTGTAAATTTTTTCAGAAGAAAAAAGGTTCATAAAAATATCAACTAATGAAATTATTGATCGAGTAAACTTGTTTCAATTTTTGCATAACAATCCTGTTATATTCGAGACGATGTTTTCCTACACCAATTCCGATATATTTGTCGAGCCAGTTTTGAATTCAATTACAATTATCTAATAAAAAGGGCATAGGCGGGCGTCTACGACACCCCTTTTATTCCAACAACATTTTTGGCGATTCAGTTTTTTCGAAAGGAAAAAAAAACAAAAAAACATTTGGATTATTATCGATTAAAAAGCAAATGTTTTAGATCATAAAAACAACTTTTGAATAAATGACTTTTTTGTTGACATGTTTTAATCTGTTCAGTTATCCTGATTGACTTGCTTCCCCACGAAGTCAAAGGTAGACACAACGTCAGTTTTTAATGTGAGGAAATCCAACTCCCCCAAAAATGGTATCATGGATTGGGAAAAAGATTAAAATTGCATCAGTCTAGAAGGATTTCTTTATTGACCGAGGACAGAATAGATGAAGTGTAATATCAGAACAGATACTACACTTTTCTCATAGCCATTAAGTGTACATAGCCATAAAGAACGCTAGCGCGAACAACGTAATTCCTCTATCGTTGAATGCAAATCGGATGATGAGATTAGGAATCAGGATTACACCCACAGTATTCAAAATCATATTGCTGATTGTTAGTACTCTGATAAAATTCTAAGCAAATAAAAAATTTAGTGACCCAACGATAAAACGCGCGTACGGTCTAGCATTTCTCGTGTTTACATGACATCATTGGACGACCGTTTTAACGGAATAAATATACGTTTTAATAAGACGTTATGAAACCTGCAAAAATGAACGTTGATTTTATACTCTGTTCGAGGCAAAAGTATCGCTATGGGTAGCAATACCGCCTTAACCATCGAAACTGTGTTACCACACCTGGTTGGCGGCTGATGAGGATTGGTTACGGCATTTCAACCCTTTTCGGGTTATTTAATGCTGAATCCGGTTATTTTGGTAAACATTTTTATGCTTCAAGTTCTTTATGTCTTCAAATATTTATCAATAGTGTTTTGTTTGGTTGTTTTTTTTTTTAGAGTAAAATTGTTGTTTTTGTCTTTAGCTTTGCGGAACATGATTGAGTTTTGCAAAGTGAAACGAAAAAAAAACAATAACATCAATGTTTGGTGCATTTTAAGTCAGGGAGTTCGTATCTTCAGACAGCCTGATCTGGTAGCACCAGAGATGAGGATTGGATATCGTACGTGTTAGCATATCTTATATGTTAAAGACAACTATAAATTTAATATAAACTGGCGTTACTCTAATAGCTGGTGCACCATGTTTCCGTGACTTCGCGTCGTGAACATTCGGGCAGATCTCGAAATTGTCCGAGAGTCGACGAAACTATTAACCAAGCAGTCGATAACTTTTGGAAGAAATTAATGCGTTCAAATCGTTGAAAAATAAAAAAAATAAACACATTTGCTTAACAAACCAAACAAAATCATCTTTTGAAACATTCCGGTACACAAATAAAAAAACAACATTTTATTTAAAAAATATTTGATTAACAATGGTTCCTTTGACAAAAAAACACACACAAAAATAAATATGTAATTAGTAAGAGTCGTTTAGCTATGGTTTGTTCGTTCTATATTTTTTATAGATGTATTTTAGTTTGGTTTT
The DNA here is from genome assembly GCA_963556195.1 of Sepiola atlantica. Taxonomy (NCBI): domain Eukaryota; kingdom Metazoa; phylum Mollusca; class Cephalopoda; order Sepiida; family Sepiolidae; genus Sepiola; species Sepiola atlantica. The sequence goes on along the minus strand of OY744523.1, from coordinate 115,098,338 downwards.
CTTCGTCGTAATTTATCGGCTGCCAGTCTTCAATTTAGCGTTTGGCAGTTTTCGCCTCGTCAACTCTCGGGCGCTTCCGAGACCTACCCGAACGTTGACGACGCGAAGTCACGGAAACATGGTGCGTCATCTATAAGAATACCAAACTGACCCACCTCCTTTCTTTCTTTAGCGATAACAAGAAAGATAAATTAAAAACGCCTTTTCGAAATTTTGAAGAGAGGATGTCATTTTATACTAAAATTACATAGCAAAATGAAATCGCTTATCTAAAATTTGAACAGCTGAGTCTTTCATATTTTTGCTTATAATCTGAGAATTTATTGTTCAATCAACACGGAAATTGGAATATTTATTTCAAAGAAAAATAAATAACAAACATTTTAAAATGGGTGAGGAAGTATTTTAGAAATATCAACCGGAGGGCTTTAATTAAACGTTTAACTTACATAGCAAACTGAAATATTTTCACCTACAGATGTAGCGATAGCGGCCTCGTGTATTTAATAAGTGGTTACAACCGGAAATTTCCACGTAAGTTTAGTATAAGCAAGGAAAAAATAATTTTACAGAAGAAGATAAGTTAGCGGTTAGGCTAACGTGTATAGGAAGTTGAGTTATAGAAGGAAGTGCGTGACAGAGAAGAAAGATCAATTTTGACTCTGAACGGACGACTGTCTTTGAAACTATTCTAGCTCCCACACGGGTTGGCCGTGAAGATGTAGTT
>OY744523.1:115080111-115090111 GCA_963556195.1 Sepiola atlantica | reverse complement strand
ATTTGATTCACAGTCATTGAACACAAACTAAGCAGATTTACTTTTATTTCAATTTCTTATTACGACCTTTAAAGATTACCTCTGACATATTCGACCTATTCAAACATAAAAATCATGTAATCGATTTTGATCCAAATTGGATTAAGGATTCTAAACATAAGGTTTAGTAGCGTTATATCTTGCTTTTAATCTTGGTAAAAAGATACTAAACTGTTCTGTTCGGGAAATTAATTTTACCCGTCCTTAGACGGGTATTCTTTTAGTATATATATATATATATATATATATATATATATATATATATAGTTATCAAAATGCCAATAACCGGGTGTTTAAGTCATTTGAGGATCGCTCACAGCGTGAAACCAGTAGTCATGACTGATTAAAAACACATACATTATTCAATTATTATAACGCTCTATCTGAGAAAATATTGATTGAGCACGGTGTATAAGTTTAAATCCAACATTTGAGCTTGGTTTGAAAGCTAATACTCATCGCAATATGTATTTTATTGCTTTGAAGTTTTTTTTGGGAGACCTACTTCTATTTTAAAGGGTATACTGGGGTCTTAGTATTATGAACTAGTTTCGGGACGGATATCTTAGGTGTTAATAATACAAATGGACAGTACATTTGGTAAAGCTCTATAAAGAGATATAAGGAATGCCATTTTTCAAATTATAGTTTTAATCTATGACCCGATGTAGGCAAGTGTTTCAGCTAATATGATATATCTTAGTATTTCTGAAATATTTTCTTTTTTGTTGCCAAAATTTAATGAAAGTTGATACAGGGCTTGATTCCTTAAAATACCTTATTACAATGATGAAAAAAAAACTGAGGATGAACTAAAAAACAAAAACAGCATCAGAATATATAGTCGATAAGAAGTGCTTACAGTATATTGAGTATCCAAACTCTAGCGTTTATTTACTAACCAAAATCAAGTGGAAATAGTGAATATCCTTTGTTAATGCTACCATAATGGCTAGTCCTCTCACTACCTCCCGACTTGTCTCCTCCTCTGTTTCTATCATCATCTGTGTCTCTCTTCACCCCTCTCTCAATGGTTTCCTGCATATGTCTCTCTCGATCTCTCTATGTCGATCGCGATGTATCTCCATGTCTCTCCTCTATCCCAGTCGTTGTCATTCTCTCTGTCAATCTCTCTGTTTCTTTCTCCATATATCTCTTCGTCCACGTATGTCCGTCTCCTTATGTCTCTATCCATGTACATGTCTCCATCTTTCTATCTCTCTATCAATGTGTGTATGCCTGTTTATATCTTTCTCTCTAAGTCACTCCATATCTCTATTTGTGTATGTGTCGTCTTCAGTTTCTCTGTCTGTCTCTGTCGATCTCTATCTTTACCTCTCTTTCCCCATATGCTACTTCAGGTATCCGTTCCTTTATGTCGCTATGAATCGAACCGACACAAAATAAAACAACAACAAAATACAACAACAACAAAAATAAATACTCCGCGGATCAAATGTAATTAGTGACAAGATTTGAAAAATAAGATGTATATGTGTCGTACTCTATTCCTTCATCAGAGCGTGAAGAATCTCCCGTGGAACTTCTACGAATTGCCATCCCTACCCATGCAGCCGGACAAGGCAACATGTTAACGGCATGGGCATATTGCGATTGCATTATTTACTGAAACATATAAAAACGTGTAAATATAAATCGATATGATTCTGCGCTCACGAGCCCATCCTTTGCTACGTAGGGCACGCATGCGCACTGAAACAAAGCAGTCAAATCAAAGGTGTGTTCTTTTTGTACATGTAAAGGGTTGTCAAATAATGTCTGCTGGAGCACTTTTTAATAAAGAAGCAAGAAGAAAAAGCTGCCGCCAAGGTGCGGATCGTTCTCAAAGTAACTAAAACACATTATACATTCACTAGCAAGCTCTCGTTACAATTCCACGCTGCCTTCCATATTAATCTCTATAATATACGGTTAGTAATATTCATGTTGAAATAATAAAGGGTCAATATTATTAAGAAGAATACTCATTCTTCTTCTGTAAAAATAATTGTAATTGTCAGCTAAAAATTCTTTAAATAAATAAAACGAATGTGTCTCTTACCGTAAAACTAATTGTCAGCTAAATGTTCTTCAAATTAATAAAGCGAATGTCATTTCTCAAAATTGATTTATTTAAAATCACACTGTTTTAGGCAAACGGACGTTGTCATTTGATTTTGGAACAATTCATTTTAAAACGTCGGAATCTTTTCCTTTAATATCAGATTAATCACCAATCACCATCATTGCTGATCGGACGATCTCATTTTTGTTATGTGCGTCAAAGGTGATAAGGTATGTACGAGCATGAGATGTGTTTGTGTATTATTATATAGATTGTCGGTAGACATTAGGTTTCTTTAAACAGATGAAACCGTCTCTTGGACTTTTCTCTTTTGGTTATATGGCATATCAACCCTTTGGGGTTATTTATTACTACTACAATCACGTTATTTATTACTACTACAATCACGTTATTTATTACTACTACAATCACGTTATTTTTACTACTACAATCACGTTATTTATTACTACTACAATCACGTTATTTATTACTACTACAATCACGTTATTTATTACTACTACAATCACGTTATTTATTACTACTACAATCACGTTATTTATTACTACTACAATCACGTTATTTATTACTACTACAATCACGTTATTTATTACTACTACAATCACGTTATTTATTACTACTACAATCACGTTATTTATTACTACTACAATCACGTTATTTATTACTACTACAATCACGTTATTTATTACTACTACAATCACGTTATTTATTACTACTACAATCACGTTATTTATTACTACTACAATCACGTTATTTATTACTACTACAATCACGTTATTTATTACTACTACAATCACGTTATTTATTACTACTACAATCACGTTATTTATTACTACTACAATCACGTTATTTATTACTACTACAATCACGTTATTTATTACTACTACAATCACGTTATTTATTACTACTACAATCACGTTATTTATTACTACTACAATCACGTTATTTATTACTACTACAATCACGTTATTTATTACTACTACAATCACGTTATTTATGACTACTACAATCACGTTATTTATTACTACTACAATCACGTTATTTATTACTACTACAATCACGTTATTTATTACTACTACAATCACGTTATTTATTACTACTACAATCACGTTATTTATTACTACTACAATCACGTTATTTATTACTACTACAATCACGTTATTTATTACTACTACAATCACGTTATTTATTACTACTACAATCACGTTGACGCGCTGATTCCTATCGAATCCCCGGTTAAGCGACGTTGAGCCTGGTCATACTTCTACGAGCCACCATTTGGAAATACTAGGCGCTGAAAGTAAACACTCAAAACCTAGATGAATAAGTGGGTAGCAGGTTTGCCGGGAAGTATAACAGGTGACATATTAGCGTCCTGTCACCGGGATGGCTGCGACCATTTGTCGCGTTTAAGGTTATAAGACCGTGCAGAGGCATCGGACCTAAGGGCCCGAATTTACTTGCTTTCCACTACGAGGAAAAGAGTTAGACATAATGTCAGTTTTTAACGTGGGAAAAATCCAACTCCTGAAAAAAAGTACACTCTAAGTTGGGAGAAAAAAAATGGCCTTAATTTAGAGGGACTTCTCCATCACTAACTGAGGGCAGAAAAGATGAAGTGCAGCATCAAAACAGATACTACACTTCTAAGAGTCTTTCAGGCTGAGAAAGGGACTACTACTACTACTACTACTACTACTACTACTACTACTACTACTACAACAATGCCGAAACATAATACTTATTTCAAACAACATATTGATTTGATTTGTCTGTTTTACGTCATATCAACCCCTTTGAAGTTATTTAATAGCGAAACCACATAATTCCGAGTTACTTGCCTCCATACGAGGGCAGAGTTAGACACAAGGTCAGTTTTTAATGTGGAGAAAATCCAGCTCCCCAAAAGGGAGCACTCTGGAGTGGGACGGTGGAACACAACTAAAAATTGCCTCAGTCTCGAAGGATTTCTATTTCACTGACTGAGGATAGAAAAGATGAAGTGCAGTATCAGAACATATTACACTTTGCCCCTAGCCAGAAGGCCAACATAGTTATTTTAAACGATTTATTTATTCGTTTGGCTATTTTTGCTTTACTGCAGATCAACCCTTTTTAGGACATTTCTTAACGAAAATGTATTATAAAAGATTCATTGTATACAAGTCATTAAACTGCAGGTTCATGCCTTTCGCAGCGATATTGGTGCATAAGTGACCACGATTTGAACACAGCATAGACGGTTTCAAAATCCGGAACGCATTCCTCTTTTTCTTGTTTATATTAAGAAAACCGTTTTCATATTTTAGTTACGTTATTGCTTTAATGATAGACATTCCTCAGTATTCGAAATCAGACAGAGCCGGCGCCAGAATTTGCAGCGACCTACACACGCCCTACGACACAGCCCTCGCTCGTCCTTTCCGCGTTGTAGGTTTTGATAAGGTAATTACACAAGACTACGCATAAGATTATTCGGATGACTGCGATATGCCAATTTATACACACTTGGCGTTCTTTGTGACGGGCTGCTGTCGTGACGCCGCCAGACTCAATGGCCTACGCCTCTTGGGGAAATGTCAACTTCCATAAACTAAAAATAAAACATTTTAACGTTTAATGGTTCAAAGATGTCGCGATAGAACCAAGCACACATGAAGTGTCGAAGAAAACACTATGGTCAGCCTTGTTGATCGATACATTTAAAAAGATTTCTCACATGGTTTGGTTTTCAGCATCTCATAAAATGGTGGTGTGAACCAAATAATTTTTTTATTTCTACTATTTCAATTATATTCTGTATCTTGTTTCCTATATTTAATTTCATATATTGACATGTCGCTCTTTTCAGAGGTGCTTTTCAGTTCTCTACATAAAATACTTGATTAAATTATTTTAATCTAAGTTATAGTTTTAGGAATTTAGAAATGCTTAAGGCTCGTAATAATGAAATATTAAATTATAGTAAGAAAAGGGAAAAATAAAAATAAAATTAAAATAAAAGCGATGCATATAATCTATTACTAATAGAGATTTGGTATCTTTCTGCCATAAGCCGAAACTATACTATTACTTCTATTAATAATGGAGATTTGGCATTTATCTATCTGAAGCCAAACCTATACTATTACTATCTTTCAATGCTAAATTTAGGGGGAAGAGGTAGTGCCGTATCTGTTCTGTTGTCATAAAACTATTTTACCAGGCATTACCGCCAAATTTTTATGGACTTGTGGTATCAATTCTGCGGTCATGATACCACCCTTCCAGGAATTACTTTATCTTTTTTGGGGGTAGTGTAGTATCTGTTTTGTTGTCAGGATACGTCTTACCAGGCATTACCTTTTCCATTTTTAGGGAGGGGACAGTGTAGTATCTGTTGACATGAGACCTTCTTCCAAGGCAAACCTTCTTCATTTGGAGGGCAGTGTAGTATATGTACGCTCGTCATATATACTAGCAATACTTTTTGCTAGTAATAATAATAATATTAATACTAACACAAACAAAAGAAATAGTAATGATTTTGATATAAATAATGATAAATATGAGGACAAATGTAACTGTAAAACAAGGGTAATTTGCCTTAAACGAAATAATTGTTTAGCGAAAAAGCATAATCTAGCAAGCCACAATAGATACTACTGAAAACCCGAAAAAACAACTAATATTATATAGAGGAAATGCGTTAGATTAAAAAAAGATATTACAATCATAAAATACATTTTATTACAAATAACGCAGATTAGTACAATTTTTAGAACTTCCTCCAATAGATAGCGGATAATCTTTATTTGATTGAATGGACATTTCTTTAGAAGTTCAGTATCGATTGTATCTGAACGAGAAACTAGAAATCTTACATTTCAAATATATACAAATTTACTAAACCGTAGAAGCGAAATATCAACGAACTGTGAACATCGAATAAAATTTACTTTAGAATAAATACTAAAATAAAACAACAAAAATAACTAACGCACTTAAAAATAAACAACTAAATAAAGTGAATTGGAATTTGTAATGAATTAAGAAAAGTAAATGTAAAAAATGAAGAAAAATTAAAAGATTTCAAATCTCATATATTAGTGCGTAAAATGAGACAAGGCGATACTTAACAAATTAATCACGTGATCAAGCTGACGAGTCAGTAAGACTAAACCCTTTTTAACAAGGGGATTTTTTCAGAATGCTAGTTATATAGAGAGGGAGAGGGGGCTCTCGTTGAGAGGAAGTAGGAGAATGATTCATTAGTGCAATTTTGAAGAGTTAACGGCCGTGCCTGATTTTCGCTGACGCGACATTGGACTGGATTTGATTCTGTCTTTTCTTTTTTGTTTTTTCTTTTCTCTTCTTCTTCACATCCGAATTTTTAAGGCGGTACATTAATACGAGTTTCTTTTTATTTCACTTTTTAATTGTATTCAGTATGTGAAAAGATGTAATATCATCGAAACGCTGGCTATTTGAAGTAGACTGTAATAATGTTCATTTAATTTTATAAATGCTGTACTTGACACTGAGCACTCTTGAAAATATTGGTTTTATGTTAATTTTATTAATATATTTGAGCTTGATTAATTATATATATATATATATATATATATATATATATATATATATTAATTATATATATATATATATATATATATATATATATATATATATATATATATATTTACTTATGGCGGGTCCTGTATATATGGCGTTGTATAGTTGTATATATATATATATATATATATATATATATATATATATATATATATATATATATATATTCCATTCATATGGATATATTTAGAATTGTAAATTTCTGTATGTGTACGCATGTATATTGTATAAGGGGACATGAGTTTTTTTTTTACTGAAATCGCTCCAGACAGGGATGACGCTACTTGATGTAAGGAGCTAAAAAATACTACTTCGAGGTAAAAACTAGCTAAGAGAAAGTGTTATATGGATAGATTCTAACCCAGAAAACAGCAATTTCTCGCCCTTTGTCAGCAATATCGCTCATGGATTTGAGGACTAAAGGACAAAACAATGGAAGCGAGATTAACAAGGCTGTCGAAAGTAAACACAAGGTCAACTTTCTACCCTCCTTTTGCGCCCGAATAACGAATAAACTACGAGCAATGGTCTAACGAGTCGACGGCTATTATGCTAATATGTATCTGTCTATCTCTATATCTTTTTTCAGAATTTTGGAGATAAGGATTGATAATTGATATTATTTGGATTAATAGTAATACTTTTCTCGTTTTGGATGTTATTCTCACAATGTTTCGGCCGATGTAACCACCGACCTTCTTCAGGTGCGTCTTGTCGTACTCAGGAATTGTGTATATATGTATGTATGTATTGATGGATAAATGCATATATCTCCTTAGCTAATGTACACGGTGATTATAAATCGTGCAATTGTGTTGCCATTCTTTGCTATATTCCTGAAACGTGCCTTTCAAAACATACTCCTTACATCAAGCGATGCACGTGCTTGAACCTTTTTATTAAGTTCATAAAGGTATGGCATAGAGCCAATTCCATTCTTTAAACAAAGAATGCCGTTGCCCCAAATGAAAAGAAAATATCCACATCACTGAAAGTAAACAATGCCGATAATTTCGACACTACCTACCTCGACTAAAATACCAACCGCTGTGAGCACACAAGAACAGATGAGTAGAATATGCAGGTGAAGCATTTGATCATCAATATATATATATATATATATATATATATATATATATATATATATATATATATATATATATATATCATACACTGCCAGGTCGCTTAAAGTGTGCTCTATATACAATGTAAATCTGAGATCTACTTGCCACATGGTTGGTTGATCAGCAAGTAAACTTGTCTCAAGTTCAGGTTGGATAGACACTCACCAAGAGTAAAAATAAACCTCTTCAAAGGCCATATGAACACTCTTGAAGAACCAATATTCACCAAGAAACATTCTTGGGCAATTACACCCTGGAATAATAAAACATGAAAGGGAGGTCTTCACTTGCACTGTAGCGGGCAGTTCCTCATCACGTGTTAAAAAAGCTTGTAAAAGTGCCGGGTTTTATTCATAGCATCACGACTTTAACCAACATAAACATTCGTGGGTAATCGGACATTGTATCCTACTCTGTATTCCATTACTACCCTATGTGGTTACTGAATTGAAGCCTCGTATAGATATAAACATACGCACACACACACACACACACACACACACACACACACACACACACACACACACACACACACACACACACACACACACACACATATATATATATATATATATATATATATAACACAATATATATAATAATTCCTTAAAGGGAACAGTTATTCATCAAATTTATGCTCCGTTACGAAGATTAAAATCAATATATAATGCTACTAACCTTATGTATAGAATCTTTATTCTAATTTTGAGCCGTGAAAATGTCTTACATTCAATGATTAAGCTTAAAAGGGTTTAAAGATGAAACATTGAAATTCTGAAATATTTGAATGTTCAAATGGAAGATTGTGCCTATATTATGCTCTCTAAAACCGTTTAAAATACTCAAAACAACCTGAAATTTGGGGGATATTTATTAATTGATGTCTAATACCAACTATTAAATTTTTATAGAAATCGCAGGTATCTTTATTTTCAACGACAGGCTTCCACCCCATAGTTCTCCCTTTGTATAAAACTAAATTCAACTAAATATAGCCGTCATTAATGTCTAGCAGCTTTGTTCCAAAATTCATAATGATCTGTCAATTATTTCAGGCGTTAAACCGTATACATAGGAATATATAAACATTTACCCATTCCTAATTATATACATCTAAGCAAAATATATCCTCATACCTTTGAATGCATGCAAATTCCTCTTCTGAACTTGTGAAAATGTATCGCAACTGAACTGTTAGACTAGTTTTACAAAAAGCTGTTATCCCTTTTATCAACCTTGACATATATTAGTCATATTCAATTTTATTACTAAAACTACATTTACTCAAGCGTTTATGCTTTAAATCGTAATTTTCAGAGAAATAAAAAGTAAAACCGTTTCGCTCCAGAAATTCAAAATGTTTCGCTTTCAAATCAAATCCATAAATAGAAATCTATTCAAATGTTTTTCGTTCTGAATAAACAAGTGTGTGTACCGGTTAGCAAACAGTTTTAACGATGTTTTTAAATGCGATTACGTCTTTTTTGTAGGTCCTTATTTACTTGCGTCTTCACGAAAGGAAGATTTAAAAACATAGTCGGTTTTTTAAGATGGGGAACATACAGCTCCCGCAGAAAGGATTGACACAAAAATAAAAATTACTACAGTCCCTATTCATTTGGCTCTACACGGTAGTAGAGTGAACCACAAGGCCGGTTTTTAATGTGGAGAAAATCCAGCTCCCCCCAAAAGCACATTGAATTGGGACAAAAATAAAAGTTGCCTCAGTCGAGAATAATTTCTCGTTTTCTAACCGAGGACGGAAAAGATGAAGTGTAGTATCAGGACAATTACTATACTTTGCTACTAGCCAAAAGGTCTTTTTGTAGGTTGGTTACGCTTAATTCAAACCAAATAAATACATTTTAGTATTAAAGACAAAACAAAAACACGGTGAAGCTTTATGGACACTGGTGTGTAGATTATGTTCATGGCCCTAAATATGGTCTTGATTCACTAAAGATTTTGAAGTTATTACACATATGCAGTTTTCTATGAAGCTAATTTTAAATTAGGATTTATGGCTGTAAGGCTTTCTTTTTGAATACTATTTACATAATCAAGATCTAAACCCAAACACAGCTATTTATATGTCTGTCACGCTTAAGTTTGAAATAGCATTTATTTGCTTCCCAACAATACG
>OY744523.1:115067611-115077611 GCA_963556195.1 Sepiola atlantica | reverse complement strand
TGTGTCTTCTCTGGGATTTGAGTGGAACTAAGTCTTCCCATGTTTCCAGTAATCTCGGTACCCTTCCAGTAGAGGTCTGGTCGGTGCTCTCCATTCTCGGTCATTTTATCCTTCTGGACCCTCACGATAGTTTTGTGTTGCACCAGCCGAGACTTAGGGAAGGGGGTCAGTTTAATGGACATCGTAGTTTTCATATCTTTTGGGCTCATGTGTTGTTCTTTCTATTTTAGTTAGTTTCGGCATTCAAGTATTATCCTTAAGATTTCGGATGTTTTCATCATTTACGTCTATTTTTCATCTTCCCTTTTATTTCCAGTTCTTCTGGACGTTTTCCAGTATTTTCGAGACTGTAACCAGTGCTACTACAACTTTCGTATTATGTCGATTTTCTTCATGTTCCATATTCCTTCCTTTTGTTTCATTACCCGTTCTTTCGGGGTACCCGCTAAGATCCAACAAGAATGACTAAGAACAGAACGTATATGGAAAAACTTTGGGTTTCTTTAATTCCCATAATCGGATTGTTTACGCCGGCTACGCACACACATATAAAAAATCTTTTGACATACTTTTGTCTCATGAAAGTCTTTTTCTTGCTGAGGTCAATGACTTGGTTTCCGCTAGAAACTCGTTCATATATACATCCGATTGGAAAGCAATTTGATCTGCATTGTCTATCCGATCGTGAACTGAAGCAATTGTCCCACAAGCACTTCCAATTGTCTGTTTGATAAAATATAAGTCAGGGGATTCCTTCACAGTACCAAATTGCTTATTAGCCGCATTTTTAGTCAACGGACACGAAAGCCTAACAGCAAGACGAGCTTGGGTACCATAGCCAATAAAGCTTCATCGGTGCCATAAACATCGTTAAACTCCCATTCTTCCGGTACTTCGATACTCCGATCACCAAGCGCTCCAGCTCTTCACGTTTCTGAAACAACCGCTTTTCAAGTCTCGCTTGCAGTGCGGAACCTTCTACTTTTTAACAGTTATCAAGTCGCTTCCTTTCTCGACGTCCCACCCACAATGAATCGTACACGAGTATCCACGATTCATTTTTGCCACTCCTCATTATCTTACACTTTCAGTTCTCTTGCAAGTTCCAAGTATTATTATTATTATTATTATTATGATGATGATGATGATGATGATGATGATGATGATGATGACGATGTCGTGTCGTGGAGAGGTGTGTATAATGTCATACACGCTGTCGATAACAACTATTTTATGCCACTAAATGTATTTCATTCTTCTATGTTTACATGAGCTTAAATTCCCAGGCCGATCTTCCACGTAATTATCTATAACACGTATTAAAATATAAATGAACAATTATAATAATAAATACTTGCAACTTATTAAAATCAGTTTAAACATGAATATGTTTATTAATTGTACCATTCATTCTGGACCAGGATCTTGTTGTGTATATTAATTGAATTGGGAATAAAATAAAGTAGGTCAACGTGTAATAATATAAGAAAGTATTTCTTTATTGTTGATTAAAAAGTTAATAAAACCATCGGATACAAGAGTTAAAAAGCTTAAGAAAATTGTGATGTATGGGGTTAACAATTTGCAATTACAAACATATATAATCGCTATAATTATATATATATTTTATCATTTTATAATTTTGTGATTTTATATAAAATCACAAAATGATGAAATGAAAAATTGAACGAAAACGAAAAAATTCAAAATGGCGTATTAGTGGGTTCTCCCACGTGTGAGTCTTCTCTTTTCTTTGTTTTTTTTTTGTTTTTGAACCACTGTATAGTGTACATTTTTTCAAGACCTTTTAATCCAATAACTTTTTACCCTTTGTGAATTTTTTCTGATGATTTTGTAATGTTGCAGAGACAGTATTGACATACAAATGTTGTTTGGCTCAAGACAAATGAAACGGACTGTAAAAAATATATCTCACAGAAATTTTTTTTTTTTGGAAATGTGAAAAAATAAAAATAATAAAATAAAAACATGGTTATTGGACTATAATATGAACCTGACTATATATATATATATATATATATATATATATATATATATATATATATATATATATTGCATAATTATTGAGAATAGTTTTTTTTATTAAAATCAAACTTAAAACTTGACCTCAAGTCAAAAATAAAACACACTCGAAAATCGATAATCAATCACAAAATCAATAAATATCGAACAATAAGAATAAAGTCTTACTGGTAAAAAAAACGTTAGCAAAAAGAAAGAAAGATGGAAGGAAGAAAATACCATAGAAGATAAAGAAAGGAACAAAAACAAATAAAAGGCGCGAAAAAGTGAAAGAGTCATGAATTAGCAAACGAAAAAAGAAATAAATTGAATTATAGAGAGAAAAATAAATAAATCTGTAATCGATTTGTTATCTTCGGCCAGTGTCTGATCAGCGCAGGTCATGTCGAAACGGACAGTACTGTCTGTTTTCTTCGTTATAATTGCATCTGTATAGCTGACCCTCGTCTTGGAATACTTTTAGGGCCAGCTTTTACATACAACACCTGGCATTCCCAAATGGCTACCCATCTACGTACTGACCAGGTTCGATTTCGTTTTAATGATCTTGATCTTACGGGAACGGATGTGTCAATGCTAATTATCGTCAAGTTTTGCTGCGTGGTTGTCTTTTTTTGGTTTTAGTATTAGCATTCATTGACATAGTGTAAATCCCCCGTCAGAAATTACGGAAAAATTGTGTTCGCAATAATATTCATTAAAATTAATAGAATTTAATTTTTCATATATAAATTATTATTATCATTTCTGATGACCTAAAAAAAACGTACCTGCCTTTTACTTTTTATTTACAGGAGAGTTTCCACTCCGAATTTATTCCAGTCGGTGGAGGTTGTCTAACTTGCTACTTGCTTTCCGATGAAAGTTTTTCTAATGGTTTTTTAAATTTCAATAGGATACTTAGTAACTGAACTATCGCGAGTTGAAAAAAACGCGAGTCATTTCTGATGACCTAAAGAAAAACACCAACCGTGTACTTTGCTTTTTAAATTAATGCCGTTGCTTATTAGGAGGTAGAGACAGCAAGACATTAAAACACTTTTAAACGCCAAAGACGTTAGCAGGCATGGAATGTAAACTGAAATGTTTTAAAAAGTAAAAAAGGAAAGAAAAACAAAAACAATCTATGAATCGATAGGGAGAGCAGAAAGGTATAAAAAATACATCTCACTTTGGAAGTAGATTTGCGTTCTTCTTTCCCTTAATCGTCGGGTGAAATTTTTTGTGACGGTACTGATATCTATTTACAAATGAATACACATTGCTCTGACAGATCCAGTCGACAAAAGCGCCTCTTACAGAAATGCGAGGGCCGATTTAAAAATGGAGGCGTGAAAAAAGCTCGAAAAATGAAGAAAGAACAAAGTAAAAAGAAAAGAAAAATGCAACGATTTCAGCAAAAATGAAAGAAGAGAATGAAAAACGAAGGAAATAAAGGAGAAAAAAAGGGAAAACGATAGAATAAAGAAAAACACTGAATGAAAAATACAAGCCCCCCCCCCTTACTCCCTAACAGAAGTTTCTGTAACAAACAATATTCTGAAAAATGACAGTTTTGTTAGAATTACTTGTACGACCACATTTTATAATCATCGATTGTCTGTTGCATAGCAACATCTCGTCTCTCCAGTCACTGTTCTTCACGTATTTTTTTTTCTTATTGTTATAATTATAATTCTTCTTCTTGTTATTATTATTGTTGTTATTATTAATATTATTATAATAATTCTTCTTAATAATGTTATTTTTATCATAATTCTTTTTATTATTGCTGTTGTTGATTTTTTCTTCTTATTATTATTCACCCTTTCTTGAGAACGGTTTCATGATTGGTTATTCAAACAGAAAAAAACGAGACACAATAAGCTGTAATTACATAAATTGTCCGTCAAAAAATCTTGATCACAATGTGTCCCCCGTTTGATGAATGTACACACAAGCAACAATTGGCACAACGAATATATACATACCCCTCCCCCCATATATATATATACATATATATACACATATATATGTATACATGTATATAGATACACATATATATACATATATATACACATATACATATATATACATATATACACATATACATATATATATACACATATATATATATTCACATATATATATTAATTCACATATATATACATATATATATATTCACATATATATATACATATATATATATATTCACATATATATATATATATTCACATATATATACATATATACACATATATATACATATATACATATATATATATTCACATATACATATATATATATATTCATATATATATATATACATATATATATTCACATATATATACATATATATATATATACATATATATATTCACATATATATACATATATATACACATATATATATATACATATATATATTCACATATATATACATATATATACACATATATATATTACCATATATATATATATTCACATATATATATTCACATATATATATATATATTCACATATATATATTCACATATATATATATATTAGCATATATATACACACACACATATATATATATATATTCACATATATATACACACATATATATATATATTCACATATATATACACACACATATATATATATTCACATATATATACACACACATATATATATATATTCACATATATATACACACACATATATATATATATATATTCACATATATATACACACACACATATATATATATTCACATATATATACACACACACATATATATATTCACATATATATACACACACACACATATATATATTCACATATATATACACACACACATATATATATATTCACATATATATACACACACACGTATATATATATTCACATATATATACACACAAATATATATATTCACATATATATACACACACACATATATATATATTCACATATATATACACACACACATATATATATATTCACATATATATACACACACACATTATATATATATACACACACATTATATATATATACACACACATTATATATATATACACACACATTATATATATATATATATATATATATATATATATATATATATATATATATACATACTAGCAGGACCCGTGTCCTGGCGTTGCCCGGGGAAATATAACAGCCTGATTTTAATTTTTAAGTTAAATAAATAGATTCAGAAAATAAATCATTTCACTAGAAGCAATTTAGGTAATTAAAATAGGATTTAGCACGGAGCTGTGCCCTAGCGTTCTTGTGTTTGTTCCAACAGATATCTCCTTTATAGTGGTAAAAGTTATTCGTACAAAGCTCTTGAACATCCTACATAAAACTGCCCATGGCTAAAGCTAGGTGAAGTCAAGTTTAGACCCACCACTGCCAATGATTGTCCTTGGGACTTGTTAATTGTCATGGCAAAACACAATTTAACTGGGAACTGAAGCCTTTTAAATTTTATTGCAGAATCCGACGGAATAATGGGTGTACTGGGAAGGAATATCAGTTTGCCCCTTGCCACACCAGTTAGTATTACAGCTTCTATCACATGAGGTTGCATGCGTTTAACACAGTCTCGTTCCATTACATAGCCTTGGAGCATCAAGATTCCGGAGTAACATAATTGGGCATCCAGCTTTCAGCTGTGTGTTGGCATACCAGGAAATTCTAATAGATTTAAACATTCTGTAGGGTATTGTATAGCCTGGACGCCATCGAGAGTAAAATCCACAGAAGTGAAAGTTTGTTCATCACCTGGAATTTCATCAAGCAGTTGTTGATTGATGACATGCACCATGTCATGTTTAGGAGCTAGAATTACCCTCTCAGTTAGCCATTCAGGATGCACATAGTTTTCGGCTATATTTGGATAAACTTTGCTACTAAGTTCTGTGAGTGATGAAACAATTGAACAAATACCTGGAGTAATAACAATCTTGCCATTGTTGGTTGTTGCAAGCTTGCCATCACCTATTTTTAGGAGGAGGGAGGCAAACTCACCACCCATTGGGTCACTATTGAGATGTACACGTATGTTTGTAAATAACGTTACAGTCTTAATGTACTTCCACAAATATGACAATTTAATGCAAGCATTAAGCTCATCAGCGGGACTTCCACGTGGAACAATAGGAAGCGTTTGTCGGAAGTCACCTGATAATAAAAGTGTTATGCCACCCATAACAATATCACGTCTCTTGAGATCACGCAATGTTTTATCTAGAGCCTCGAACGCTTGTTTATGTGCCATTGTACATTCATCCCATACGATCAAGGAACAATTCTGTAAGACTTTGGCTGAATCTGACCCTCTTTCTATTTGACAAATTGGATCAGCATCTTTTGTTAGATAATGGCAACTTAAATGTGGAGTGAGCTGTCCTACCACCAGGAGTACCTCCGGGTGCATCAAGGAATATAAGGCCACCTTGCTGATCTTCTTCAGTATTAACTACAGTACGAAAAATATGAATTTGCTCATTATTTAGTTGTGCGATACCATCTCGAACAATTGATGCTTGCTCATGAGGTTGATAACTAATTTCACGCGTCCATGCAGTAATGACCGGATGTGTATTAGATCGATTAGGTGAGGTAAGACCCAATTTTGTCAGTGGTTTACCATTCATCTTATAAGTCATATCTTCGATATGAACTAAAGCCATATTGAAGATGTCGTCTAAAACTGTTATATCAACTTCAGGCTGTTGATTGTGTTTCCTAAGAAGGAAATCTTCACTAAAAGCTTCTTTGTGTGTATCCAAAAGTCGTTTTGGATGAGACACTGCACATGATGTCAACATGATGGCAAACAAATGTCTCAAATTGTCTGCAGATTCAGATATAGATGCTTCCTGTAATGTAGCATCCCAGTGGTTATCATCCTCAAGTAGTCCATGTGCACTACATGCATCCCTGAATGTAGTCATAACTTGACCATTGATCGTTTTTAGGTCATTAAAGCTCTGTGAACCTCAGATATTGTGTAGAAGCAGTCTCAAACAGAAGCAGTCAAATTGATTTGGATGCACGGTGTATACCCTGCCCAAAACTTCTGTTCTTTTAACGCACGGATAGCCTGGAACTGGCTTACCCTGTAACCGTCGCTTGAAGACCTTAGTTTTAGTATCCCAGGTATAATAAAGTGGAACTTCTCAGTACAAAAGTGTACGTACAAAAAGAATCTGTTTGACACAATTTGAAGAAAGTTGTTAGAGTGGTTGAAGGTGGATTTGCAACTCTATCTGCTGCAGTACTTTCAGTAAAGTATATACGCTGTCCATTTTCTAGATGAACTGATAGGTGAATAACTGGGGGATGATGTATATGTATGTGAAAGTTAAGTATTCTCCAAATGGCTTCATTGGTTGATATGTAACGCCCCGTATCGTATCTCTTAACTTCATCATGAGCATTACTTTCAATTGTGAAGATAGCTTGATCACTACCCTTATTTTCATATTTACAAATGTATTTTAGTGATTTCATTCTGTTGCAATGTTCAACATTGATATGTGCATCAAAAATCTTACAAAGCAGTTAATTATGTGGTACAACCCATCGGTTATCTACAGGAACTGTTATGTTGCCAGGTAGGGTAACTGTCGTCTCAAAACTTCCAGCTAAAGGAGATAGTCGTCGATATTGTGGGTAGCCATTTGTATCTGATTGAGTTTCACTCAAGAAGTGTCTTGGACATCTCTTACTGCAGTGTCCATCTTTGAGACAGAGTGAACATCTGTTTATGTTTCCACATGGTCCATGAATCATATGGTGCCTAATGAAATCATGTAAAACCGGATCTGCCACTGGATCTGGAATTTCCGCACTGATAACTGAATCTATGTCAGAAGATCTCAATTTTTATCCTCTTTTCTGCCACTCAACAGTGTACATGTATGCTATGACATATAATGGCAGCAGTTTTTGTCGCCGCCACTTACTGCCACCAAGCACAATCAAGGATTTGGTTTACCCGACTCAAATTAAACAATAGCAAGCAATTAAAAGTAAAGAGGATTGCGGGCATGTAATGTTTTAAGAACATTTTTTCTTTTTTACTTATTGTTATGCCCCCCCCCCCCCTTACACATGGTGGACCGTACATTTGCTCGCCAGAAGGTGAATCGTAACATAAAACGGGCAGCACTTTTCCCGGTCGCCATCGGCATTTGGCTCACGTGACTCAATCGCAGTCATGAAAAAAATTTTAGAGAATAGTCTTCATTATTAAAAATAAGCATATAATCGTAATTTTACTGCCCTGTCCCCCCATCCGAATACAATTTGTAATACTCTGCAGCCTACATTAATTATATTTGTGTGTTTCAGTGGTGCTCATTTTCCATTTTTCTTTTCAGCCAAAGAAAATGAAATTTATATGCAAAGGTAATTGGGGTGGGATTCTAATGGGGCTATGTAGGCCTCTTTAATTTTCCAAGGGCCCTTATCACAGACAGAGCCGGTGTTTATAAAAAAATAAAAATAAAAATAAAAATTCTGGTGAAATCAAAGTAAATTGCTTTCAGTATATATCGAACAGGCTTCGTTTAACTATATTAATTTTCATATTAATATTATATTCCCCATCGGTGGGTTAGTGGTTACGACGTTACAGTTTTTGGCGTTAGATCCCATTCTAGTAAAACGAAATTTTTTTTAATGTCAAACATTTGTCAACACGGTAGCACGGGGGATTTAAAATTCTATCAGAATAGTTAATAGTGATCGTTAAAAACGAAGATTTATAATGTAAAATGAAAAATGCAGTCTGGCATTTCAGGTTGACTCGTTGGAATGAAGTTGTTTTAACTTTATGTAAATAAGGAAAACGCAAATGCTTTTATTAATTGTTAGAGTTGAATTAAAAAAAAAAATATTATAATATGAAATATCAGAATTATTCTAATTTTTTTTTACAATGAAGGTGAATAACTGGGCACTGGTTGTGTTCGTATTGTAGCATGTTTTCGATTGTGAAGGTGGTCGGATTAATGTAATCCGTTATTCGATTACTGTGAATTGTTACGAAAGAAGAATAAGGAATGATATTCGTCTAATCTGTAAGCGCGGTGGTTTGTTATCTTTCTTAAAAAATGTATCTAATCGGTTTGTTTGTTTTGTTACTTGTCTCAAAGTATTTAACGGTGAGGGAATTCTTCCCAAAGAAGTTAATCGATTTCAACAATGTTTATTTTTTATTTAGTAACTTATAAAAACAATGTAAATGTTTTTTTTGTTATTGTATGAAGTAAAACTTTCGCAAAGTAGGCAACAGTGATTTGTAAAACGAAAATGTATAATTTTCATGAACATTCAGTCTGGCACTCGGTGGAATGAATGGAAGTCTTCCAAGTGATGTTTAAAATACAGAAGTATCCTTATTTATTACAATAAAATTGAAGGATCTGTTCTTTTGAATTTTTTTCTTCTCATAGTCGGTAACTGAAATCCCATTTGTATAAAGTATTTGCTTATTTTATTAACGAATTGAAAAAAAAACAGTTCGGTTCAAATAGTGTAGAAGTCACATGTTTGTTTTTAAAGTAAGTGATAGGTATAATTATTGGTATATATTGATTCTTGAGTTGTATATTTCGTAACAGAAGGAAAACTTAAATTTTATTATCTTATATTTTAGAGTTGAAATTTTATAATTTTTGTATTATGTAATCGGTGTTCGGTACGTGAAAGAAGGAAAAAAGTGAAAAATACGTGTAAACTGAGGCTTTCCCCCTCCCCGGTAGAAACATAAAAGTTATTTCGAATATTGTTTAATATGTAATATAATATGTTTGATGTGTATTCTTTGTGCAAAAGTAAATTGAACTGTAGTTATATATGTAAGTGGCTGTAGTTCGTAATGTGCCACCGCCAGTATTTCTCAACTTGTTACTAACGTAAACTGATCTGATTGAGGCTTGCGAAGAGTAAACTAATGGAAAAGTAAGTA
>OY744523.1:115060111-115062611 GCA_963556195.1 Sepiola atlantica | reverse complement strand
TTAGTTTCAGTTACGCAGAGGAAGAAAGGAAAATTATTTACAGTGTTTACAACTAGACGAGTCTCTGCTGTGAATGTTTTACCCGGGGGAACCAGAGATTGGAGATCAGTCGAACACTTAACATGAAAAAAAAAAGACAAAAAAAAAACGAAATACGAATGCTGAACATTAAACGTGTAAAGCGAACCTCTCCTACTTGGCAACTTTTCGATTTTGATGTACTAATTAAAATATTTACTTGTGTACACCCTCCATCAAAAATAACGAAAGAAAAATGCTCCAGCAGTGTTCACACTAATATTTATATGAAATCAGAGAATTACGGCAGTAATTTAATTTTTCATATATAAATTATTATTATCATTTCTGATGACCTAAAAAACATCCACCGTCGACTTTTTTTTATTATAAAGAAAATAATTTCTTTCTGAATTTCTTTTAGGTGAATCTGAGGTAATTGTCTGACTTGCTATTTGCTTTCTCGTTTCCCCTCACAACTCCTTTTTACTCGTTACTTTTTGTGTGACGAAACGGATATATTATATCTATTTATATAAAATATACAAATAAATACACATTGGTCTTTATTATAGAGTGGAGGATGATACGTAGAACTATTAGAACATTTTATGATATTTGTGTACATTAAAATTGTATTTGGAGAAATGGCTGTGGTAGAGCGCTAACTTTACACATTAAAGGCCCAGCTTTTGATTCTTGGTATCTCTGATCACCTCAGCTTTTATTCCTGTCGTCTTAGATTTCTCCTTGCCTCTTGCATTTAAGTAATGGCATTCAGAAGTGCCAGATTAGAGCCTCATCCTGTCTTGACGCGGCACACACCCTGTTCCGAAGAAGAAATTCACAAGCGGTCCCCAGTCGCATGTCTATCACATTCAGGCAGGAACATTTTAACGACGTTAGTTTTATTTATCTTCCTCCCACAAGGTAAGATGTGACACAAGGTCGGGAATGTGGGATTTGAAAAACCAGCGGCCGAGAATTTGAGCACTGTGACCATTAAAAATTGCCTGGGTAGCCCCGTCGGCATTCCCGGGTAGGGGCGCCTCAGGCGATTAGCAATACACTAACCCCTTCTCAAAGGGTGAGAAGGCAAAGCCTGGGAGGGTGGCCCTCCTAGAACTGCACAGGACAGACCAATCGACCGGCGTAAATCAAGACCCGAAGGCCAAGACAATACCGGTCTATGGGGTGTAGTATCCATCGGAACAGATACCAACTTGCAGTTCTTTAGTGTTGCCGTCTTCTTACATACAGCGCCTGGTATTCCCAAATGGTCACCCATTAGGTACTGACCAGGCTTAACGTTGCTTACCTTTGGTGATTAAACGAGAACCGGTATGTCAACGTGATTATGCCATGTGCGGTTTGAGATTATGTAACACTTGCTTCGCTACAAATTCCTCATCGCACAGACATCCTTTCGTTGACGGTATCCATCTTCTCTAGAGACAGAAGGTGCCGCCATCAGAATCATCACCAGATTTAAATGCAAACATGCTTTTCAGAATCACTTCAATTCTTCAATGAACCTTTTCACACATTTTGTTTTCAGTAAGACATAAAATGGAGGCCGTGCACTTGAATGTATTATTCGGCTGGTGTGTATCCGTCACTGCGCCCAACGCCACACGTGCGAGCAGCACTCACTAGTTTTCCTGCACCCACATACTCATGTTACATCCACTCCTCTCTTTTCTTCCTCTTCCCCCTCCTCCCCCTCCTCCTCCTCCACCTCCTCCTCCCACTAACCGGGACATCATTCATTAGCCGAAAGGCAAACGAGGCACACATATTTTCCACGACGGGTGAAACCACCCAGTTCCCCGACTCGCATCCGCCAGACGACGAGATTTTCTTTAATCTTCTCGCAGTTCAAAACGAGAACCACGTGTTAAGACATTCCAATGAAATTTCCCTTTTCAACCTTCACTTAATGAGTGGCGTTCCAATACAAAGGATTTGGCGGGAAATGTTACCCAGCGGAGCAGAATAGAAGATGGGGGAGAGGCGAACTGACGAATTATTCTCTATATCGGTGAAATAGTATCCCCCTCTTTCTCATATATATATATATATATATATATATATATATGTATTTGTGTGTGAAAAAGACAAACGAAAAACAAACAAATTTAAATACAGGAAAAAATCATCAAGAAACGAGAAATTAAAAAAAATTATTAGACATTAATTAATTATTATTACCAAATTTTTAGGCTTTTTAAAAAGTATTTAAAGTTTTTTTTAGGTAAGATAATATGGGCACAACCGCCTATTTGAAAATTGAAATATTTCAGATTTGAATTAAATTTTATCTAGTCATTAGACACCAATTAAGCAAGATTCCCCGGATTTAAATCTCTTTTTAGGCATTTTAATACATTTTCTAGAATCAAAATAATGCAACGAATTTTGATAAAAATTGGAATAATTTTTCTAGACATCAGGTTAAGTAGGATTGTATGTTGATTTTAAT
>OY744523.1:115030111-115052611 GCA_963556195.1 Sepiola atlantica | reverse complement strand
TATATATATATATATGAATTATATATATATATATGAATTATATATATATATATATATGAATTATATATATATATATATATGAATAATATATATATATAAATTATATATATATATATATATAAATTATATATAAATATATATATATATATAAATTATATATATATATATATATGAATTATATATATATATGAATTATATATATATATATATGAATTATATATATATATATATATATATATATATATATGAATTATATATATATATATATATATATATGAATTATATATATATATATATATATGAATTATATATATATATATATATGAATTATATATATATATATATATGAATTATATATATATATATATATGAATTATATATATATATATATATATATATATATATATAGAGAGAGAGAGAGAGAGAGAGAGAGAGAGAGAGAGAGAGTAAGAGATTTTTCTTCGACGCGCCTGTAAGTAACTCGTTACTTTAGAGCGTACATTTCTCTATGAATCTTTTATTTTTATTTAATATATTTTTTAATAAAATAAATTACGACCTTCATGTAAAATACTTGAGATTCTGATCTAACCTAGTTGAAGACTGAAGTACATTGCAACAGAAATAGAGAAAGAGAGAGAGAGAAGGAGGAGAGAAAAGGATATAAAGAAGGATAGAGAGAGAGATATAGACAGAAGGCACATGTCTAGTATACATTATACAGCTATTCTTTATCTATGGTATTATTTTGGTATGAGGCAATGACACGACACATATATGTCATAGGCACTGTCGCCATGTTTGCTAGTTGAACCCAGTAAATCAAAAGTGCACGGTTTTCGCAGAGAAGAACCAAGCCTGGCAGCCGGCCGAAACACGTCGGAAGTGACGACATTTATATCCTCTATGAGTGCCATTAAGTCGACGATACGTACTTTGTCATTAGGCAGTGCGTGCCGACGACCATCACATTTCATCATATCATGGGAGATTTATTTTAATAACAGACTACACGTGCGTCAAGATGGCATTCATCCGCGTAATGGTACGTTACTAATGAAGCACGAGATCGCGTGTGTTTAAGAATATGCGCGATTTCGAGTTGTAATTATTTAAAACCAGTTCGATTCGTTTATTTTGCACTTCTTGACGGCGTGAAATAATGGAATATATCTTTTCTACCAATATCGTTAGAGAACAGACCACGAAGCGAAGGTAAAGTTAACTAACAAAACGTACCGAATTATCTACAAGATTACTTTTTCATAATTACTTAATTGAAAGTATCTGCACAAATCTCTTCACGTTCTTACGTTTGTTGAAAATGTGCCGCAAAGACAATATCATATCATATTATATATATATATATATATATATATATATAATATCATATTATATATATATATATATATATAATATCATATTATATATATATAATATCATATTATATATATATAATATAATATTATATATATATATATATATCATATTATATATATATAATATCATATTATATATATATAATATAATATTATATATATATATATATCATATTATATATATATATATATATAATATCATATTATATATATATATAATATCATATTATATATATATAATATCATATTATATATATATATATATATATAATATCATATTATATATATATATATAATATCATATTATATATATATATATATATATAATATCATATTATATATATATATATATAATATCATATTATATATATATAATATCATATTATATATATATATATATAATATCATATTATATATATATATATAATATCATATTATATATATATAATATCATATTATATATATATATAATATCATATTATATATATATATAATATTATATTATATATATATATATAATATCATATTATATATATATATATAATATCATATTATATATATATATATATAATATCATATTGTATATATATATATAATATCATATTATATATATACATATATATATATATATATAATATCATATTATCTATATACATATATATATCATATTATATATATATACATATATATATATATATAATATCATATTATATATATACATATATATATATATAATATCATATTATATATATACATATATATATATATATATATATATATATATATATATATATATGACTATATAAGCATTCTTTCCTTTCTCAGATCGAGCACTCTCGTTAGGTAATATCTCTTGCTGCTTCTTAGCGTAATGCAACGATCTTTGTAAATAAACAAATTGAGCTCTGTAAAGCGGCGGTCAGTGTTTACATAAATATACATTGTAGACATCATTTATGAGCGCTTCTCCCTTTAGCCTAATGGATAGAGCTGATGACTTTCAATAAGATGGTTGAAAGTTCTGTCCCTAGCTTGATAGAGGTGCTAGTCTAGACGCACTGAAGGGCTGTGGATTACTAGATAAGCCCCCGTTCTTGTGTGGAGCACTGTCGTTGGGCGATGTCTGCTGTAAACAAATTTAGCACGTTTCAGCAGCAATCAATATTTGTATAATAAATGCCTAATGGATAGAGCTGGTTGAAGTTTCGATCCCTTGCAAGGGAGAGGTGCTAGTCTAGCCACACTGATTCGATGTGATACAGCGAAAAAGCATGTCTTTAAATGACTATATATATATATATTTTATGTATATACACATTATATATTATAAGGTGATATGATTAACGGTGTATAAATTTTCAGTATTTACTTTAACAGTGCTAAATACGCAAGTAGGGCTTAGTAATAGAGGTATGAAAATATATTTATGACAATTAACGTACAGATGCGTCGGTGTTTCATCCCCACAGGGAATCATCAGGCTAAGTGATTAGCTTCAATGTCATGAATATATTTTCATACTTTATATATGTATATAGTATAATGTCTACAAAATAATAATAAGCCCAACTACGTTAGTAAGAGTATAATATAGGTATTGATTAGCTATTCGTATCGAGGGGTTCCGTGAAAATAGGTGTTTGGATACTACCTCTTAATAGCCAGCAAGTATATATATATATATATATATATATATATATATATATATATATATATATATATATATATATATATATATATATTAAACAACTTGCAGGAAAGGGAATGGATTATAGAGCTGTAGTTAAGAAATATCTAAAATAGTGCAAACGTCTTCTATTCAGCGGATCGAACGACGTTAACTTTGGTCTTTAATTGTTTATTGATTCTTGAAAATGACCCAGTCGGGTTCAAAGATGGAATCCATCAATCTGAATTTCAGACATTTTCTACACACTTGACTCGGAATAATGAGGACTATACATCAACTTGAAAACATAATTACAAAAAAACGACAGAATATTTCCGTAGCTTGTAGCTCCTCGAAAACCCGTTCAGATGAGCACTGTAAGTGTAGTATTAACACAGCATGACGTCGCTAGCTATAAATGCATCGTTCCTTTCATTAAGTAGAACGCTCTTATGACGTCAAGCCGTCGGATGGAGTGTTAAAATTATCACTGTTGATTCGCTTTTCAGCGTTGGCCGAGTGCTTCTAGACGTTGGATTTTGAGTTGCAAAAATACTCGGAATCCGGAGTTTCGAATCGCATGACCAGTAGTGAATAGTCATATCTCTATGCTGATGAGACCCGATTATATAGGACGAAACGTATACGTACATAGATAATAAACAAAACAAATATTATAAATATATATATATATATATATATATATATATATATATATATATATATATATATATATATATATATATATATGAAACAAGAAAAAAGGAAAACCCAAAATACTATTTATGTATTCATCAACGTTTCGTCTTTATTTTAAGACATCATCGGGACGAGTGGCGTGAAGGCATAACACACAAGTACAAATATTTAAAAAGTATTTTGGTTTTCTTTTTATATTTTCCATTACGTTGTAATATTATTTCCACTTTTTATCATATATATATATATATATATATATATATATATATATATATATATATATATATATATATATATATATACACCAGACGTACACGTATACTGCCACTATTTATTTTACTTTGATTTAATTTAAAAATTCATAAATTAAAATATTATTTTGTAGTTAATTTAAAATATTAAGTTACTTTATTTCTATCTCCTTCTCCTTCTCCTTCTTCTTCGTATTATTATTATTTTTTTATTTTGTTTATATTGAGATCTATTTTATAAAAGTAAAAAGACTTATTTTGCCATGTTATTTACATACGTTTGTGATGCGTACATACACACGTGTGTAAATTAGATGACGACGCTCAAAAGAGAGAGAGTAGCTCTTTCTTGAAACGCTCACGTTATTAATAGGAGGATGAGAGTGACTGACATTGAGTAATTATTACTTATTGAGTTGATCGAAAAATTACGGATAATTAGAACAATTAAAATGATTTTTTTCTCCAAGATAATTAAGGGGTATATTAGCATTTATTTTATGTTATTCAAATATATAGTCTGCCTTAGATGAAAAAAAAAAACTATTCGAAATTCACTGGATGTCAGGCATTTAAATAGAAACCGTGCCTTAATCGTATCCCAATTGGAACCACATGAAAATTGGGGTCACTAAAGATGGCTCATTAGAAAGAATTCCAAGTTCCCTTCACTCCGAAACTAACACGTGCTCGATGTGAACGGCACGTGGACGAACGAGATGGTTTTCAGTTACGATGACAATAAACGAAGACAGATATACCTAAGATGCGTCCATTCAATGTGCGCGTTTCGCTATGATAAATGTCATTTCAAATACAAGCGTGACAGACAGACGGACGCTCAGAGACTATTATAGAGATGCGTGAACGTGCGAAAAGCAATCTCCCACCAAACACAAAATAATGAAATCTAGTTAAGCGTGACAGACCAATAACATTCTATTTCAAATTTAAGCTGCAACAAACTACAAATAAAAATACTATTTCATATTTTAATGTGACAGACTAAAGGAAATAATATTGTAAACTTAAGCACGACAGACCAAATAATGAAAACTCGCTTAGCGCTAAAAAAATTATTTTTCAAATTTAAACGTGACAGACCAAAGGATGAACGGACCGACCGACCGACTGACATAATGTATTAAAAACATGCGTCGATCTGTTCAGCTTACGTTTTGCTGTTTTGTAAATTCTACCCATTAATTCAAAAAGACGAACTCTTCTCATGTTCTTCAACAACACTCGAACATTAAACGTTACAGATTAAAAGGGAATTATATTGTAAATTAAAGAGTGACGACCAAAATGAAATACAATTTCAAATTGAAGCATGACAGACCTATAAACAGACAAACATTTTCATAGAGGCGCAAGGACGCATATAAAAGGCTTTTTGTATAGCAGACAAAAAAAACCCCCATCAAACTGAAACGTAATAAACTAAAAAAAAATGCTATTGTATACTTAAACGATACAGACTAAATAGAATGCTATGGCAGACTAAAGTCTGACAGACCAAAGAAAAATACTACCTTGAAGTTAAGCGTTACATACCAATAACATTCTATTTAAGATTTAAGCTGTAACACCTCTCCTCGCAAATACTATTGGATACTTAAATGTGACAGACTAAAGAAAATGATACTGTAAACTTTAGCGTGACGGACCCAATAAAATACAATTTCAAACTAAAGCGCAACAGATTAACTGCTCGTTGAATGAAGTCTGTTATTCTAGCAGGGGTCGTATAAACGACAATAAGCCCCTCTTTGACCTTTTGGCTAGAAGCAAAGTAACTGTTCTAAAACAACCACCCGTTTTATACACTAATTAAACGTATATAATAAGACGCCTTCCCCCATATTCAAACTTCGCGTTTTACAATGAAAATTTAATTTTAAACTAAAGCGTTACGGATCGAACCATAGATCAAGCTTTTGGCTAGGAGCAACGTGCAGTATCTTTTTTGATACTACACATCATAATTTCTGTCCTCGATCAGTGAAGGAGGAATCCCTCTTGCCTGAAGCAATTTTTATTTTTGTCCCTATCCAGAGTGCCTCTTTTTGGGGAACTGGGTTTTACCAAAATTAAAAACCGACTTTGTGTCTAACATGTTGGCCAAATAAATAGGGACAGTAAGCACAACTGGACAACATCTGCGCACAAACCGCTCACTGGCATTAAACCGGCTGCCCCATTTTCAAGCAACGGACACGCAGCTTGTCGCAAACTCGATGCTAGACCAGTAAAAATAGATATCCATCCGTTATAGAATTTCTTTTTTTCACGCAACGGTGGAACGATGCATCATGTAAATAATCGAGACCGCCTAGCACGGTGCCATTTCTTGTAAACCAATTTCACATATGGTTGGATGGAGGCGTAAAGCATTCCCCTCTCACCAGGGGATCGACTGCTGTTGTATTATTTATATCAAGTAATCTCTCCCTACACACACACACACACACACACACACACACACACACATATATATATATATATATGTATATATATATAATGTACAGGGTAATGTACAGAAACCAGTGTCTACCAAGGCTGTATCTCCCAAGAAGAACAGGGGGTATTGGTCTCTTAGAAATTGAACATCAATATCGAGCCACTATTGTGAGCACCGGCCAATATCTGATGAGCTCCCATAACCCAAACCTTATGATGGTATGCCAACATCAAGACACCAGAGCAACCAGAACAACCTCTATCACAAAACTGGCCAAACATTTTGGCCAGGACTGTCTTACAAATGAAGCAGAAACAGACAACAATCCTGCCACGGTAATATCCCGCAAAAGCCGCCAGAAATACACCAAGACCTTCCATTCCAGAAAACTAGAAGAATGGGCCAACCAACAACGTGCTAAGTATTTCCTAGGTGAATTATCCCAAGAATATATAGATAAGGAAGGCTCTGTAGACTGGCTGAAAAGAGGATCTCTCCATTATGATCAGGAGAGAATGATAATGGCTGCTCAAGATCAAGGCTTGATGACAAATGCCTTTAAAAAGATGAGTGGTCTCAGCAACAATAACAAGTGCAGGTTCTGCCACACAGAAGTAGAGAGTGTGAGCCACCTGACATCCAGTTGTACGGTTCTCCTGGGGGATGGCTATTATACAATGTGACACAACGGAGTGTGTAAATATCCTCACTGGACTATTTGTAAAAAGTTTAATATCCAGTGTAGCAGCAAGTCCTGGGAGCATATACCAGAAAGAACAGTTGGAAATGATTTATACACCATCCACTATGACTATGCAATCCCTACAGCTACATATCTAGAAAACGGAGCTATTAAACCTGACATAGTAATATGGGACAAAGGGGAAAAAGTAGCAACCCTTGTTGAAGTCAGTGTCCCTAATGATGCAGGATTGAACAGAACAGAAAGGGAAAAGATTACGAAATACCAAGGTCTTATGTACGACATGAAAAGAAACTGGAATGTTAGGAAAAGGTCCATCATACCAGTAATTATAGGAGCAACAGGACTAATGAAAAATAATTTCAAAAGCTATCTGGCGAGTATACCCGGTGAACCGAGTGCAAGAGAAATATAAACAATTGCACTTAAAGGGACGGTTAGAATATTAAAAAGATCTCTAGGCTGGAGTGTCTGAAACAGCCGGTGAATGTCTGGCATCCGGTAGGATGTCCCATCTCCAGCAAAAGTAGAAACATAAGAAAAATAAAAAAGGGAGAACTTCATAATATTCAAACCCTTTCGACTGGTACGTAATCAAAAACTATGAAAACGGTGTGAAAAAAGCACGTTACTTTTCGTGGAGTTAAGCTCAATTCACTGGGTTTTAAAATTAATAAGAAAATGCAAAAGCGAGTAGTAGAAACTTGTGAATAAACTCAATGAGTACACACACTATCACTACTACTACTGCAACTGGCCTCGTCATCACCAACACCCATACTACGTCTACTATCTAGTCTACTACAACTACTACTATTACTACTAGTTTTATCAGTAGTAGTACGTATTATTTATTAAATCAGTTTATGCCACCAAATAAGGAAAGTAGAGGAAAAAAGATTGTGCGGCGTCAATCTTTCGAATAATGATGGCTATGTTTGCTTGTTGTTCATTATCTTAGCAGAACAAATGCGAACAAATGCGCCCGTTGAAGTAGCGTAAAACTTGAATACAGAGGCCCGACTTATAAACAATATGAAGATAACAGACAGACTCGTCTATTTTTGAAAAGCAGAACGAAAAGAAAGAAGACATTGGTTATCTCGACGCCAGAGATTCCATGGAAACTTTTGCGGCTTTTTAATATCGTTACAGTCTTCCCATTGACGCTGTTCGTGTTTGGCGAATTCTCGCAAATGGGGAATCGCGCGAAGCTGCGTTTAATAAACTTAAAATGTAATTCGTTTATGAGAGGACATCGTTTCGGTTACCATCTACAAATAAGTCAATGACGAAAATCAAGCGAAAGCGGTTCTTCTGAAGATGCGCCATCTCAATCTGGGCGCTTAGCGATGAAAATGTTATCCCAAACTTAAGCGTGACAGACCTACAAAAATGCGGATATTTTTTTTACTGTAACTAACAGAACAAAAAAGGGGTGAAAAAACAAATATGCAACGAATAAATGTTACCAAAGGCAAGTTAAGTTACTCTTCTACATATCTGGATATGTTTTCTTTTGTGTTTCAACTTATTTTAAAGTATTTTTTAAAACAAACCTAGTGTCCACTCTTTTAAGTAAGAACGTAAAAAAAGGCTGCTCATAAGTCCTGCACGAGAACTTTTGATAATCGCTTGAAAATCGAAATATAGCAAAATACGGGTAGAACATTACATTTTCGCACGATTGTTGACATTTATTGGATGTGTTTCTACCAGCATTTTGTTAAAATTTTGGATGCTCCATGGACTCCTACGAACAACGATCGGAGGCTCTCAACTTGTACTTGCTGGAGTGTAGGCGGCGGTGTGGAGACCCCCTCCTCGCCTTTAACATCATGCGCTGTAACTACAATGTGGCTCGTGACCTCCTCTTTCGCACCAGTTCCGCAGAGTTGACTTCGTGGAAACTCAGAGGAGCTGTACCTGGGACGATTTCGGTTTAATCGTCGGAAGGCGTCTTTTTCTGTTCGGGTCGCTGCATCGTTGAAAAGGCTGTCAGATGCCGTGGTCAGCCTGCAGACCACGAAACAGCTCAAGGCAGCGCTGGATGCATCATGGCCGCTAATCTTTGGCTAATTACCCCTCATTTGAGCAGCGAAGGGTGTAAAGAGACAATTTTTGCACCCCAGTCGTGGTCTCTATGCAACGAGCAAAAGATGTACCATAGGCACTTTCGTCTCATTAGTAGAAAGGCAGAATTCTCTGTCTGTGCTTCTGCTCTGTTGAACAGCATACCAGAAGTAATGGCGATGCTTATCCTATCCAGGTTTAAAGTCGCATTGAACAAACATTCAAACGGTATATAGATGCACACATCTTCTAACTGCCGTTTTATAGTGCTAGTTGCGCTTTACCAATTTTTGCTAATACATTTGATTTGTTCTGATCATCTGACTATGGCGGTGCGACAATTTTCGCCCTGTGTTGGGTGATTTATTTTCTCTTTCCGGAACATCGGTTTCTTATAGCTGGAACTATCTTAATAATACGCATCTTTAGAGTTTATGTTCGATGATAAAAACAGATGTAGACATTTTATTTTAAATAAGTATATTTTTAATCTAAACTTAATATACAGATACGTTCTTAACGTTAAAGACATGACCGCAACACACAAAGAACAAGTTTCTCTCTCGAATATCCCGAGAAACGCTGCCTTTGTTTATGTGTCCTGTTACACCACTAGCTTACATTAGCTTCTAATCCTAACCTCACTTTCTATCTATCTGACATGATATTACTTATATGAAAATCAAGTGAACATTCCTCAACTCACAGAAGTTAAACCATGGTTCAGCCCAAATATCGGAAACCTAGGTCAATCAATTATTTACGCCAAGAAAAAACAAAAACACTCTTTGGAAGCGAGCTCAGAAGAATATTCATGTTTTTTTTTATCAACGTGAAACCCCCCCCCCCCCCCCCGCCCCGAAACACAATACAAACCAACTAAAGAGACGAAATGCCGGTGATAAAAGACAGAACAGCTTGAACAGTGATTGGGATAGCGAGTGCAGACATTAACCAAACATCCACAATTCACCTCCTTTTCAAAGAACTTCAGAAACCAAGGATGCCTTGTGCATTCTAGAACAAAGGTCTTTAGTAGCTGAGAGTTATGAGTTTAATTAATCCTTTATATCTCGCCACAGATGACAAGGACTCCCAGATGACCATCTAACATATAAAGTTAACTTGTCAGATTCTCAAAGTAAGACTAACATTTAAGCTGACACATCGAACATTTTACCTGACTGCGTCGTGTCACATAGTTTTGAGATTTACTGTATGTTTTAATAGTTGCGAAGTATTTGGGGGCATATTCTTTTTGACTATAAAGTCCTAGTCGGAGAGAAAATCAGGCAAAAACTGTTTTTTTACGCCAAATCCTGGATAAGTAGACGTTTTAAGCGAACGTAAAATTAGAAAAGTATTTTGGTCAAAAACTTCCATTTCAACAAATGCCAAGTCTTAACCCAATAACTGACATTCCATCACGTTACGCAAAGTATAAACACGTGCTAAAACCAAATTCTTCTCCCCCATATATATATATATATATATATATATATATATATATATATATATATATATATATATATATATATATACTATTACTCACGAGATTTATATGGAAATATTTTTTTTATTTATGTTTTTATATTTTTAAATCTTTTAAAATCTTCTCCAGTTTTAAATCTCAACTGTTACTTTCACACCCCTTTTTTCAAACCTTATTATACCTTTCTTAGACTAAATTTAAACAAACATACATAACACTCTAAGCAAATAACGCGTCCAAACGAGAGTGGCACGTGACTTTACATTCCCGAAACTGATGACAACATAAGCTGAAGAGAGCCGAATATAGTGTGTGCACGTTCGAATGATTTCGATGGGAATCCGAGTAAGAGAGCTCAATGTACATTTTAACAGAGCATGAATAAATTTTAAAGGGGAAAAAATTAGACACACATTCGGGTTGTACACGTTATAACTTATTTCAACCTAGATCGGTCTCATCAGATGTATAACCAACCACATTTAGAACATTCATGTTTTTCCCCTTGAAAATTTATATATATATATATATATATATATATATATATATATATATATATATAAGTTATGAAAATATATTGATGGCAATATATTGTAATAACTTACTACCTAGCTCTACTCACGTATTGAGTACTGTTGAAGTAAATACTGAAACTCAATACATATATTATATGTTGATAGATGGAATAATATACATAATATATATGTATATATAATATATATATATATATATATATATATATATATATATGTATGTATATATATATATATGTATGTATATATGTATATATAATATATATATATATATATATATATATATATATATATATATATATATATGTATGTATATATATATATATATATGTATGTATATATGTATGTATATATATATAGTAATCCAGGTAGGGTAAAAATCCACTGGGTAGAAATCCAAAGGGAATCAAACCGGGCTTATAAAAGAGTGCTCAGTAAAAATATAGAGCTGTATTGTTATTGCTTTTATTCAAACATGTACAAAGTCTGCTACACTGGCATGTCGATGTTATCGATCTACAGCTCTCAAGAGCTGAGGTCTCATCAGGCAGAGAATTTTTTTTATGATCCAACCTGGTCGTTGAATTCCAGGAAGAATGAAGTCAAGCAAAGAAGAAGAGTAGAAAAAAATAAAAGTCATGTGACCGATTTTAAAAATATATTTGTCGTTATAAATTCATATTTTCATTTTTTTATCCAACGCTGAGCTGGGGTAGAGGGGGGGGGGGGGGGCGAGGAAAAGAAAAGAAAAAGGAAAAATATATTTGCCGTTAGAAAAGTTTAATTTACAGCTATTTGTATTTTTATTTTTTATTTTTATCCAACGCTGAGCTAGGGTAGGGGGGGATGAAGGAAAAGAAAAAGAAAGGGAAAAGGGAGAGGGGTAGAGAGGGGTTAGGGATGGGTGTCTATAGCCATTTAAGATTTGTCGCGGTCTGAGAATGGTTAATGTAAGATTCGAGTTAAATTCATATTTTTATTTTTATCCAACGCTGGGCTGGAGAAGAGGGGGCCGGGGGAGATGAAACAAGAGAGAAAGAGAAGATAAAGAAAGAGAGAGAAAGAAGGTGTCAAGAGTGTATGTTTGTAGCCATTTAAGAAAGTTATCGTGGGTTGATGTGTCTGCTTCCTGTACATGGCATTGTTTCAATCTATTTCAATGCAGACATATAACAGTTACACGACAAAAAGCCTATAGGGATATTTAGTTTAAATTATTATTAGTGATGAATTTATGACCTTAGTATTAATAAATTATGCTGTTATATTTTGATCAATTGGCATTTAATTTTAATGATTTTGATGGATAGGTAAATGTATTTTAAATAATATTTAGCAGTTAATTAATAAAACATAGTGGTAATTACCTTTATTTTAGTAAGAGTCATATATGGATTAGTGGCAGTAGTATTAGTAGATTTAATTCTAGATAATAATGAGTTAAAATATAGTGGGGTTATTCTTAGTAAGGATCGTATATAAGTTTATGACATTGATATTGATGGATTATACTATTATATTTAGTTTTAATTATTTTGGAGTATAAATAAATGTATTTCGATTATAAGTAATAGTTAGTAATGAATTAATAAAACATATTGGTGATTGCTTTTATTTTTAATGGAAGTCATATATGGATTAATGTCAGTGGTATAAATACATTTTATTATTCGTTGTAATTGTATTACTAATGGTGGGATTAACACCTGTTATAAGATTAAAGGTAATGTTAGCGGTAAGGGGTTCTAGTTAAAGTTGTTAACGCAAGTTATGGTCTATGAGTGGGGGGGATTAGAAATGGTGGGGGCCAGTAATTTTGAGTAAAGTGAGCAGTATATAATTATTTAAAAAGTGATTCTGGTAATATTTGGTTTTTATATATATCTATATCTATCTCTCTCTCTTTCTCTCTCTCTCTCTCTCTCTCTCTCTCTCTCTCTCTCTCTATATATATATATATATATATATATATATATATATATATATATATATTAAGATTTACATTTTAGACATTTTCTAAAATCAATGCGTGCAATGGATTTTGATATAAAGTGAAATACGGATTCTAACTACTTTTGCATAAAACTAAATTACACTAAAAAAATTCAGCTTTTGCCCCCTCCGCCAATTTGGCAGCTGAGTTTCAGAACTCAATGATCGATTAGGTAATTTAGGACTGAGTCCTGTACATACCCATATATAAACATATACACATACCTCACTTTATAAAGATAGATATATTGTTATCTGTTCCTTTGCATGTAACATTTGCTGTTAAAATATTCATATATGGTTAATTGATATAGATCTATCTTAAGGGATATCGAGCCCTTTGTTTGTCTTAATCTGGTTCGATTTATTTTGAGAAGTTGTTAAATTATATATATATATATATATATATACAAACTTTGAAAGGTACACAATTATGACATATTCATCATTAAGTATATATGTTCCAAAAATTCGACATCAACAAAGTTTTTAGTGTACATATGTTTCAGTGATGAAGTTATTGAGTTTCTTCATCAGCACAACTAAGCAGGAACATTTTTCAATATTTCGTTAATCGGACAGTTAGACAATTGAGCCAAAAGTAGATCACAAATGTATAAAAACTAAGTTTTCAACAGTATGAAAAATTACTGTCTTAAATATTTTTCATTATTTTTAGTATGGCTAGCTAAAAAAATTATGAATTTAGAGACAGAAATTAATGTTTATATATATATATATATATATATATATATATATATATATATATATATATATATAATTAAAATCTAAAATATTTTGACTTAACTTGAATATAAATGCACAATAGAATAAGATACCTATAGTGATTATAGGTATAATAAATATATAGGCATCCAAGAAATCCAAATATTGCAGATATTATTATCAGCTCAATAGTTGATTATTAAGATCAACCAGAGCTATAATAAAGTTGATGCAAACAAAATTAGAACATCATTTATATTATTTCCAGCCTCTAATTTATTTGATTAGTGATTAATTATTACTATTTATTTATTATTATTATTATTATTATTATTATTATTATTATTATTATTATTATTATTATTGTTGTTGTCGTTGTTGTTATTATTATTGTTGTTATTATAATTTTTATTTTATACTTTGCACATTCTGTATTTAAATATTTTACTTTGCTGTAACCTATATATTTTCATTACTATTATCGTTATTGATCTTACAATTGGAGTAGTGTGAAATTTCATGATAAGACTGTTCTGTCTCCCATATTTACTAGATATATGTTTTTTTTAATTTGATGTTTCTCTTGCTTAACTTCTATATGTGATGTTTTAAGGGTCACTGATGATGAGACATTTTGGAATCATCTAAAATATAATACTAAATAAAAAATTCCAAATCGTTTTAGAAACGATTTTACGTCAAATATTCGTTGCGTTTGAATTCTTGAAACTGATATAAATAATGTTCTAATTTTGTTTATCTCTCTCTCTCTCTATATATATATATATATACATACACCAGACGCTCTTGAGATATCATCACCATCAATGAACTAGTTCATACGGCCAGTAGGATTGATTGAGATATCGTGCTTATTCAAAGTGTATAATTCAGCTTTTTTTTTTTTTTTTAAATATCAGCATTCTGAACAAAAGGAAACCGGACACATTCTAATTACATCAGAGCGTGAATTCCACCAATGAAAACTTCCCACGTCTTTGACGCTTATCACCCAGCAACAAATGAGGATTACATTAATGCATAAACTTAAACTTAACTTGGAATTTTAGAATTAATTTATCCTTTTTGGTCATCTAACTTAATTTTGTTTCCATATGATAGTAACCCCTGAATATTATCATATCTTATATAATAAGCATGTCTTCTATCAATTTTACTGAATAAGCTGATAAATTCAGTTATTTTTTAGGTCAAAATAATCTCTTTTTTAACTATTTTCTTTTCTGTCTATGGTTCTTCTTTCGTTTTGATTTGGCTATGATAATCTCACTTTGACTGTCAGGTTCATCACTGGCGATTCGGAGATCTGCGGACTCTTTGAATTGCTACTAGACGATTATCCCCCCCTAATTCACAGGAGAGCGTCAAAGTTTGAGCACAATTTTATTTGAAAAATGTAATAAATAGATAAAACAAAAGCATTCATATTAACATTGAATCTGTTATTTATTGATACTCTCTTGAAAAGGATAGATGTGGAAAGTGACAAGGAGAGATCACTATTGAAAAATGCCATTCCTGGAAAAATATAGGCGGTAGATTAGAATTTTAAAAGCAAGAACCATGTGACCAAGCAGCAAACCTGAGATAGTTAGTTTAGAGGCGAAAGCAAACATACGTTTTTGCATGTAGCTCTTTAAAATAGCCTGGTAGAAAATGGTGATTTCTATCTCCATATCTCTCTCTATATATGTCTCAACGCGAATAGTGTACCTAAATAAAGAATTGAATGATTTTGGTGCAAATGTGTTTGGGTTACTTGATTGTAAATAATCACGGTCCACCAAGTCAAACGCCCCCATGAATAAGCATCCACCAGAGACGATTCAGCTCCAGGAATGGTTATTATTCTAGTTAATATATACAACACTGGAAAATGGCGATCAGTTGAGCTAGGGTTATGTTTTAATTGGCGCAAGTGAGTTGTCAAAGCAAGTTAAAATCTAAAAAAATACAATAAAAAATGAAAAACGATATTTTTCTGTTCGCTATATCTTCTTTGTCTTTATATTTCATTTTTTCCTCCAGATATGTGTTAAATAGCCTTAATACATGTGGTGATATCGCCTTATTGTTTATAATCGACTGTTCCAATACTCTGTTTTATAGTTAGTATATTACGTTTGACTGCTAATGAAAAGAGAGAGAGAGAGAGGGGGGAGAGAGTCATGGAAGCAATATTGATAGACACAGTATACAATAAGAGCGAGGGGTAAAAAAAACAGAGTTAGAGAGGGCGAGAGTAATAGAAAGTATCTTAGTAAGAGATGGGTGATTTTGTGAGTAAATTGCAAATCACGTTCATTAACCCAGCTTTAGTATAATAATAGATTTAAAACATATCATCTTTTACTATCGAAAACCTTTTAGCAACATTTATCAAGCATTATTTGCTATTTGTTTCTTATCTTTCTTATCTTTCGCACGCAGTGAAAAGCAAAGTTTGCAATTGTAATGTTGAAAAAATCTTTTGAGTTTATGAACTTTTAAAACATTTTTTTTTTCTTTTCTGAGAGAAAACAAATCGTTTATTTTGGATTTGAAAACTTTTATACCAAAACCAGCATTCCTATTCTGCAGTTTAAGCAACAAATTAATTAACTATCCACAATAAACAATGGAATCCGTATAGAAAAGATCATTTAATAAATGACAGTTTAGCCAAATTAAAACAATATGGCTGCGACGATTTAAAATGGAGAATTAAGTTTACTAAAAAAAATGAGGTAGAATCTTAAAATTGCAATTGCTATAACATTAAAAGCATTGGGGAAAATGGATAAAAAATAATTGCATGAAATTTAAATAAATTAATATTTTATTGTAAATGAATTAAAATGGCGCCCTGAAAGGCAAATCATGTTTAATAATTTCCTTGTGTGGATGCGTTGTTTGTTGGTATTCATTTAAGTTCCATTTAAAACCGGCCAAAGGCAGTTTTATTGCAGATTTGAAAATTATTTTTTTGTTTTTGTTTAATCGCAATTAATGAGGAGACATTTTCAATGAAGAATCGGAGAATCGAAGAATTGACGATGTTTCTAACGAATGAAAAAAGACAAAACTAGACAAATCCGGTTTATTCTTGTTTGCAATTTAAACTTCGCAAATAATAGTCTGAAAGGCTTAATACATTTTTAATCCCCGTAGATATGAGATAAAAGCAAGAATATATGAAAAACACTCCAGATCTAAAATATAAGAAATATAATCGGTCTGTTGTTAAGGTCGCTGATAAAACGGTTGGATCATTCCACCGCTCAAGATAATCCTAACATGGAGTACTGCTGTCACATCTGGGGAGGTGCTGCTCAAAGCACCCTATTCCTACCTTGACAGACTACAGAAGCGACTTCGCCATCTAGTGAGAATGATCTCTTCTCTCCCCTACAGCACCTTTCTCACAAAAGATACACTGTTAGTATCTCTCTTTATAACCTCCGTTCAGTCTTAAGAGACAATGGATACACCCTGTAAGGGTATATGCGCGTGTAATTGTGAAGCAAGGGTTGTGCAATCACCAACCACATCTCTCATAAATTGACACTGTTTGATTCCAGTGGCGGTGGGTAGTCCATGGGGGCTGGAAACAATGCCGAAATAAGCGGAGAGCACATACATCACCTGTTTTTTCCCCTTAAATAGTCCCCCATTTAGAACTGGCCAGGCTCGACGTCGCTTAACTTCGGTGGTCTGTCAACGTGATTATGCCGTATATAGTATCTCTCTATTCTATAGTTATTTCCATAGAAAGGTGCTCGACTGAGCTAAAATCTGTTTTGTTTCCGTGTAAGACATTCACAGCAAGAACTCATCTCTCTACCACAACGGAAAAGACTTTATTTTCTTTCTCCATGTACCTAACGTCAGGCGAAATTTCCATAGATTTCGCAGGGCTTCTCGTCTGTGAAACCCATTACTGTTGGACTTCTCACTTTGCAGATTACAATTTAGTCGTTTTCAAATCGAATGTCAACAAATACTTGGCATAAACCGTCCAATCAAACTTAGTTCATACTACAGATTTGCCCTCATCTTTCGGTTGACAGTCATTCCACCCTCAAGTGGCTTTTGGCCTTGATAAGTGGTGACCCAACAGTAAAAAAATTCTACAGTGTATCATACAAATCATTACATATTTTAATGATTAAAACATAAGAATCCACATGAATACTATTTATATGTTTCATGTGTTATGACTCTGTTAGTATTGAACGATCTGTAACAGTGGTTGCCAACCGATCATCTACGGACCACTAGTTGTCAGTGGAAAATGGTTGATTGCCCACAGAAACAGGAACGCTTTTTACAACCGATGGAAATGAAGTTAGTGGATCATCAATTGTTTTACGAAAAGCGAATAAAGTTTCGAAGTTACATGTTACTTGGCGTAATAATATGGATTTAGAGTTAAGCGTGAATATGTTGGAGAGACTTGTGACGACAAATTACGGTATAAAATTGGAAATAATAAAAGAAAAGAAAAGAAGATGAAAGGATATACGGAAGAAGAAGAAGAAGAAGAAGAAGAAGAAGAAACTATAAGAGTGGAAATTTTGGCGGTAGAGAAGTAAATTATCGAGTGTCGAGATTCAGTGATGCGGGCAAAAATTGTCTGCGAGATGGAGAACTAGACAATGGGGATACAGCTCTCGAACACGAATGTGTGAAAGAAAAAAGTGAAGACAGTACGAAGAAAGAATGCGAATTTTTTTAAGATCGATTTTATAGTAACAGAAAACTGATGAGCAAAAGTTAATACTAATAATAAATCGATATAAAATTAAATCACTATAAAGTAGTGTGAAGTTCTCTAGTTAAATGTCGGATAAACTGACGATGATTTCATAAATCATTTTTCAAAAAGGAAGCCATGCTTAAATTCAACTAACATTCGATCAACATTTTTTATTCTCGTTCAATATTTGACATCTTACGAGTCACGCATTGCATATTACGCCACTCATTATAATCGATGAAAACTACATATTGAACTTCATGGGCGACTACATGCATGCTTCTAAATTTGGCGAATTACTAAATATAAATTAAGATAAAAGGTAAATATATCAAGTTGTCCGACAAGTTCGTGCCTAATTTCCATCATGTAGCAGCAAACATCGTATCGATTTGTGTACCCTATTTTGCTAAATGCTCATGAATGTTAAGCATTTCTGCTAGTTCTCATGTTGTGTAATATTGGTTATTCTCAATTAATGTTTTGATTTGGTCGCCATCCCTAGAGGGTGCTCTGATTGAGAGTTATTTATCATTAAGGCTAAAAATCTCCAGCTAAAAACTTTCCGTGCAGTTCTGTCAGCTAAAGCATCTTCACTTGTACACTTCACATATCTTTTTTTTGTTGTTTACGATGCATTTTTGCTTTTATGGAAATAGAATAGCACCAAGTGTCTAAAATGGGTTTTACAATCATCCATTTTCAACGGGCTTCAAAATGAACACACGTTAAATGATTTTAAACGTTCTTTCTTGTAATAGTCAGAATCTGGAAATGTAAGGATACTATATCTGTCAATAATTTAACGTTCTAACGTGTCGAAATATGAACTACTAAACATTGGAACGAACATTGATTTTATTAATATGCATCCATTGCAGTTTAAAAAGTCAGAGCTTAATTATTTAAATACAACACAGCAGAAATTTGAAATTTAATGAAGTTTTACACATTTTTAATCGCGACTTGTAAAGAACTGTTTAATCAACAAATCGTATTGATGAATTTCTAAATCAAAGCAATTATTCAAAGTATTCAAAATTTAATCAAAATTTATTTCATCTCATTGAGTTATCGTCCTCAACTACCTCTGATGGGTTCTACTGATTTTGGGCTTGCTTACGATTTCATAGTGTCAATATTTCGTAACACATTAGCGAAAGTTTATA
Source organism: Sepiola atlantica (assembly GCA_963556195.1). Taxonomy (NCBI): domain Eukaryota; kingdom Metazoa; phylum Mollusca; class Cephalopoda; order Sepiida; family Sepiolidae; genus Sepiola; species Sepiola atlantica. The sequence goes on along the minus strand of OY744523.1, from coordinate 115,032,702 downwards.
TTCCGGGCAATATTTTATATGCCGTCGTAATCCATACCACTGCTGACAATTATACTCGTAAACCATCTAGTAATTCGTTATCAAGAGTAATGGTAAGAAACTATCGAGTAACAAGTATTGAACTTTGAAAGTCATGTTAGATATACTATGGCACGATGGTATCACATTTGCGTACTTGTGTACTGGTGTTTAGTTTGAGAGTACATAACGTCTTGAACATATAGAGCAGTTATTCTCAACCATTTTAGATCGTGAACGCTTGTATTATGTATCAGAGTTCGGTTAATCAACATTAGCTTAAATTAATTATGGAAGTATCTGATTATATCGGAGAAAGCATTGCAAACAAAATAGAATGAAGGGAAAAATCATAACTAGCTGATTCATACGAATTGAGTTCATTGACCTGCTCTGACCTTTGAAGTCATCTGTGATTATATACACAGGTAGCTCATTTATTATTCGTTAGTTTAATTATATAACATCTAACATATTTGAAGATAGATGCAATTTTCGGGACGAAACTTGTCTATTTTAAAGCCGCCCTTTCGAATAATTACAAGAAGAAACACTCCTCCTACCTGCATTACTGGTGCATTTGAAAAACAAAACCGTTGTTTCAATACGTCCATGTGTGACTTACCTAAAAAATAAAAACAAAAAAAAATAAATATATAAAATGAAATGACTTCCAATTAAACAGAATATCTTTCAAGAAAAAGTAAGGGGCTAACGTGATAGGGGCAAGATTTACAGGAGAGAGGCAACCTGGGTGGCGAACTGGGCTACAAAATGTGTGTTCACATTACATTCAAATTTCTGCATGTAAGTACGACCAGGGAAACAGTGAGCAAGGAAGGAATTCCAAAGAAAGAGCTCCAAGGAGAGAAGCTATCGAAAGAGAAAATCTTTCGAAACCTAGGAACCTCTAGAATGAAGGAGTGAAATTTTGCTGTTAGTCGATTGATGGGGGTATTTATGTTAGAGAGGGTGTGCGCATGCACTGGAGCACATTTTATGGAAGTACTTCATATATATATATATATATATATATATATATATATATATATATATATATATATATATATATAATCCGGGACGCAGATTTTGTCGCTCTCCTGGAACATAAGCTGTAATTCTTCTTTCTTGAACTAACACCGGTTTGCTGTTGACGTTTAACGATCTAGCATACAGCATTCCCGGGTGTTCTTGCTTTCAAATTTACCTTTTCTCTAACTTTTTGTTCAGTGTTTTTGTTACCTTAAGATGATTCGACGATGAATCGAAAATAATTGCGATAGATATAAAACATTTATTAATCTTTTTGATTTGGAAACTAAAAATATTATAAAATAATTAAAAAAATGAAAAATAGATAATTAAGCAGTATAATTTTGTTGTGCTTAATGAAAGAATGCTGCCTTAATACACACAATATATATATATATATATATATATATATATATATATATATATATATATATATACTATTATTTCATTAATACACATATACTATTACAGTGATATAATAGTATATATTGTGTATATATATACGTTCAATATTTACTTCAACAGTATTCAATACACGAGTAGAGCTTAGTGGTAAAGTATGAAAATATATTTATGGCAATTAAGCTACACACAGATGTCCACGTTTCATCCAAGCAAGGAATCGTCAAGATAAGTGTACGGACTTTTGTTACTGATTGGTTTTATATATCCATGTGGTGTTTAGTCTAGCTAACTAACAAATTAGATTCGTTGTAATTCCCCACACAGGTTAATATTTTCATTAGCCAATGGCTGAGCTTCTCTAAAACTTAGTCTCGGTTAAACTTTAATTGACCATTGTTAAATTAGAATAAACGTGGATATATAAAAAAATTTAGTAACAAATTATATATATATATATATATATATATATATAAAATTATGACATATTAAATATCTTGTAATGTTAACGCTCCCAAAATTCAACACCAACAATATTTGTCCTTGCGTACATGTTTCCGTAATTAAAATGTTATTATCACATTTATAGCCAGGTAGAATATTGACAATTATATGACAATCTTCATCACCATATTAGTTCTTTATCAGTATTATAAAAGCAATGTTTAATTAAATTGTTCATTTGTTATGAACACAAAACAAAACATAAATTTTGTATTCTACAACCCCCCCCCACACACACACATATATATATATATATATATATATATATATATGAGCTCTGTTTGAATTTAAGGGTATACAATTGAGCTTAATTTAATCTGCAGCATTTATTTGTATCCTAAAGATCGGTAGCATTTTATTTTTTATGGCCTCTTATGATTTTGTGATACAAAGTTATAGTTATTAAACTAAACTTTCCTTATATATATATATATATATATATATATATATATATATATATATATATATATATATATGGGAAGAGAAGGATGAAGGTAATCCGACGTGATGGTAAAATGAAAAAGGAAAACCAAAAACTGGATGTTTTTTTATGTGTACATCAACGTTTCGTCTTTATTGATAAGACTTCATCAGGATGATGATATAGGGAAAAGATATCATGCAAGCACGGATAC
>OY744523.1:115022611-115025111 GCA_963556195.1 Sepiola atlantica | reverse complement strand
CATGTCCCAACATCACTTAATGTCTCCTCACATGATCCAAGCAGATCATTTTCCCCCTCATCCCATGTGTGTGCCTTCAATATAAAATAAAATTATTTTCTGTATTCTTCATTTTCTGAAGACGTTCCCCACGAACGAAACCGGTCAAAAAAATCTCTTGTTTTTGTTTTTCTCCTGCATTTTGACTTGTTTTCCGTCTGTCATCTTTTCACACATATATACATATATATACACATATATTTACATATATATATATATATATATATATATATATATATATATATGTATATATACACGCATATATATATACATATATATACACATATATATATACATATGTATATATACAGATATATATATACGTATATATACGCGCATATATATATACATATATATACACACATATATATATACATATATATACACACATATATATATACATATGTATATATACAGATATATATATATACGTATATATACACATATATATACATATATATATATGTATATATACACATATATATACATATATATATATATATATGTATATATACACATATATATACATATATATATGTATATATACACATATATATACATGTATATATACACATATATATACATATATATATATATGTATATATACACATATATATACATATATATATATATGTATATATACACATATATATATATACACACATATATATACATATGTATATATACACATATATATATACATATGTATATATACACATATATATATACATATGTATATATACACATATATGTATATACGCATATATGTATATATACGTATATATACACACATATATATACATATGTATATATACACATATATGTATATACGCATATATGTATATATACGTATATATATATATATACACATATATATATATAAATATATATATGTGGATATACACACATATGTATATATACGTATATATATACACATATATATATAAATATATATATGTATATATACACATATATGTATATACGCATATATGTATATATACATACATATATATATATACACACATATATACACACATATATATATACACAGATATAGATATATATATATCACATAAATATATATATATATGTATATATACACATATATACATATATATATATATACACATATCTACACGTACATATGTATGTATATATACACACACACATATATATATATATATATATATATATATATATATATATATATATATATATATATATATATATACACATACACGTATCAGATTCGTTGGTTTTATTTTCCATCCCATATAACCTATTTCCAGCAGCCAGTTCTAGTGGGGCTTGTGCACGGGCGTTGTTCAAGAAAACCGCAGAACTAAAAGAATTCCCTGCAGCAACCTCTAAATTATAAAAGTATTTTATAGTTTTATTTGAGTTATTTACAAGTATTAATCGTAGTGTAATTTATTGCAAGTTTTATAAATAATAATGAACATTTCAACGTTCTATTATTTCATAACTAAGAAGGAGCATCCTCGCCACAACGTACTTTCCTAGAGCCTATGAATGTCTGTCTATTAATATTTATTGGGGGATTTTAAATAGTAGTTTCTATACACAAGCACTAGAAGGAAAATATTATTTATACGAATAAAGTATTTTTAAATAAAATATTTTTTCTAAGTACGATTGATAAGAAAATAAGCGTTTAATTGAAAGAGTAAGAGAATATTTTGTGCAGGAAATTTCAATAATAAATGAAATATGAATTAAATTGAAATAAAAATAAAAAATAAATATGGATTAAATTTATAAATAAAACTTAACATTGAAACGTTCTTATTATTTTATAAGTAAGAAGATACATCTTCGCATGAACGTATGCACGTAATGACGGCGATTATTTTGTATTTTAACTTTTTAGTATGGGGTGGTAATAATAGTGTTTATACACAAACACTGTACGGAAGTTACTATTTTATAGGATAAGATGTAATGGTAAATTAAGTAGTATTCTTATTAGAAAAAAGAGGCGCTTAAGCCGACAGATCGGGCGGTCCTGTTGCTATGGAAACTGTCCGATGTGTTAAGCTACTTTGTCCGAGTTTCCATGAAAATTTACCGGTAAGCAACGGTATTCGATTGTGCGAAGTGGCGACTGAGCAACGCTCGCATGCAAACCAACAAATTGAATATGCATCCTTCCTTTTTTTCTCCACCATTAATTTGTTTTATATGAATATGTAAAAGTTGCTAACTTGTTAACAAATTTATATATAGTTTTGCCTGTTTGCTGTTGCAGGTTAGTTGATTCAAATGCATTCATCTACAGCTTTTTTTAGCAATATGCAAATAAATAAACGCATGAATAAAGTGCACCAAAACCCGGTACACTAATGTATTACAAACGAAAGTGAAGAATACAGCGAAATGTTTCTTAAGTTTGAGTTTACAAAAAGGTGTGTAGTAAAACTGTTACACATATATATATATA
>OY744523.1:115002611-115017611 GCA_963556195.1 Sepiola atlantica | reverse complement strand
CAGCTGTTGTAGATGAATATATATCTCGAAGAACCGTGATATTTTAGCATCACTTTTATGCCTCCTTATAATGCTGCTCGACCTTATGTCTAGAATGCTTATTCCAATTTTGTCAAAATCGATTACATGATTTTGATTCTAAGAAATGCCCAACATGTAAGACTTAAGCTTAAGTTATCTTAATATGAAATTGAAATTCAGGAAATATTACTTAATTGCATAATTACTATGTTTCGAATTCAATGCAAATCTGAAACATTTGAATTTTCAAATAGGAGGTTGTTCCCATATAATGCATCTTAAGACCCTTTTTAGAATATTCTAAAATAAACTGAAATTTGGAGAATATTAATGTTTAATAGGTATTGTAAACATTTCATATAAATTAATTTTCACAGACATCTTCTATTTTCTTTTTTACCCCATTTGCATAAAACTAAATAAAATATATATGACTAATATTTAGTCCCCCTACGCATAGCAGCTATGTTTCAAAATTCACAATGATTCGTTAATTAGTTTAGGAGTGAATCATAAATATACATATACATAATATATGCACATACCAAACTGTATATATATAATATATATATATATATATATATTACTATTTCATATATATACACATATAATACTATGAGATGATATAATATAGTGTGTGTATACAGTATTTACTTAAACAGTGCTCAATACGTGAGGAGAGCTTAGTAGTAGTAGTATGAAAATATATATATGGCAAGTAAACTACACATAAGCGCCCATATCTCATTCCTGTAGATAATCATCATGGCAAGTAAGCTACACAGAGGCGTCCACGTTTAATTCCCGCAGGAAAATATCGGGCTGAAGATTTCCTGTGATAATGAAACATGAGTGTATCTTTGTAGCTTACTTGCCATATATATGTGTGTGTGCGTGCACGATATAGAAGCACACACACTATATATATATATATAATATATATATATATATATATATATATATATATATGAGAAAAAAGAAACAATGTTTCAGACAATATGTAAAAATAAAAATGGAATAAAGAATAAGCAATTCAACAGCTAACAAAAATAAACTCAAAAACTCATGTTGTAAAGTTCTACCGAGATATTTCGGTCGTTAAGATACCAACCGAACGAAAATGGTCGTATCTTAACGACCGAAATATCTCGGTAGAACTTTACAACATGAGTTTTTGAGTTTATTTTTGTTAGTTGTTGAATTGCTTATTCTTTATTCCATTTTTATTTTTACATTATATATATATATATATATATATATATATATATATATATATATATATATATATATAGAGAGAGAGAGAGAGAGAGAGAGAGCGAGAAAGAGTCGGTGTGCACATTAGACATTGTGAGTATGTGCATAAGTTATATATAGAGAGACAGAGACAGGGACAGAGACAGAGAGGTGGGAGAGCGTGTTCCACGCAAAACTCGTTGGGTTAATTAATGTTGCAAATATTCATCAAGTTTCGAAACATTTTTGTTCTCAACATACAAAGTCGTTTTAATCAAAGTGCACAGATTTTGATCTGCTTTTCCCTTTCCCGAATCGTTTCCTGCGCGTCTCCAGCAAGACTCGAGAGACGTTTTGTCGATGACGTAAAACATCGCCCCACCACACTAATGCCCACTGTCCCCACTCCCTTGTCGCAGGAAAACCGCGAAGAAAACGAGACCTGCAACGATGTTCTTGCCTATCCGTTTATATTCCTCGCTACTTAACTTTGGCTGACACTGACGTCGTTAAGAAAATGCGATAAACATTTATTGTGAGCTTTCCATTCATCGCGAATGGAAATACAAAAAAAAGTCTTAGTAATAATCACAGTGGAAAGCTGTTAGAGTTCCACATAAAAGGAAAAAACTAAAAACGTCTAGGTGGGGGGGGGAGGTGACGTTCAAAGGAGATTGCAATACATCTTCTATTTTTCCATCTTCACCATTAATTGTCTCCTGGCTCTCTTAGTTCTTCTTTGAACGTTGACATATTGTGGCTCGAGGGGTTTGTCCTTCCGCTTTGGAGACGGGCCGACGCGTTTGAAGAATCGCAATAAACAAGAAAGTGAAGCAGACCGAATTGAATTCCGTTTGAAAAACAGATTTTAACTTTCCATTTTTTTTTTATATTTCTTTTCAAATCTTCTAACACTCATTGTGTACTAAGCTAGATAATGTGATTTCATGTCACTATCAGTACAAAGGCATGCGTGTTAAAGCCCTTAAACCTATCACCATAAGGCGGGAAAAAGTTGCGTAATTAGCCTAATGGATAACGTTACGAACTATGTACTCGGTTATGCCGAGTTCAAATCCTATCGGATCTATATACAGTTATCTAATATATAAAATAAAACTTAATGCCTGTGTGTATGTGTGTGTTCGTGTTCCCTATAGAAAAAAAGGTAAAAGGTATCTACATAAAATCTAAAAGTGTATTCTTATGTGAAATTTACCGGGGGAGACACTGGAAGTATTCTCGAATTTCTAAGTGCACCGCCTTAAAACTTCAAATATATCCTATTCTTATGAAATTTAAATCCTATGTATACACTTTTCTTGGGGAAAAACAATGTTAGTGGTTCCAACTCTTTAATTGCCCTCCTAACCTAAAGGAGCCATGGAGGTTGAACCTCCTTTAAAACTTCAAATGTATCCTATTTTGAAGAAATTTATATCATATGTATAAAATCATAAAATGGTATTATTCCTAAATCTCTACTTTACACTCTATATGCCGAACATCTACGTGTTGCTATCTTTAAGTGACCGATTGGGATAGAACCCCCTTAAAACTTCAAATACGTATATCCGCTTTTAAGTGAGAGAGTTTTTCCACCATTTCCGCTTCTGCCGACTATATTAGGGGACGAGACTGGAGGAGGAGGAGGAGGAAGAGGAGGGGGCAGTAAAAAGAAAGAAAATAATTCGGTGTTATGGACTCATTGAAAAAGTTCATAGTAGTTATCACCATTCAATTCCGAGCAAATTTGTGTCTTCCTTCTGGTCTTATATATAAAATAAAGTCAGTCTATTCATCGCTTTATTGTCATTTACATGTTTCTTCCTACAACCTAGATATTTAAATATTTTTTGTTAAAATTAGCTGGCCCACTTTAGACATGTTTTGCGATAAAATGTTTCCTTCCTATCGAGTTTGCCGATTTTTGTATTTACTCCGATCGATTTTTTTTGGGGGGGAATAGAAAGTATTTATATGCACCGGAGTCAACCATCAGAAAATGATATATGCTCCAAAAAGATTACAAAGAAATTCACTATAAAATAGGTGAACACACATAAACGAATATTCTTGTCCATTCAATCTACGGGTTTCATGATGAAAATAGTACTTCAAATTGATGCGTCACGGATCACGGTAAATGCCATTGAAAAGTGAGGCAAAACAGATATGTTATTTCAACAAAACACGATATTTCACATTGAGGAATAACAGACCAATAAAAACTATATTTCAGATTGAGGCGTAACAGACGAACGGAAATACTATTTTGACTTCAGGTGTTACAGACAAATGAAAGTGCCATTTAAAATTGCGGCGTGACAGAGAAACGAAAGTGTTATTTCAAATTTGTTACAAAGATGCTTAGACTCATTTAAAATACGATTCGACTATTCAAATTTAGTGATGGAAATTCTATTTCATACCGACGGACAGAGCCTTTTATATAAATGCATGGATGCATCTAAACAAAGATACTCAAATTTAAAAAAAACAAAGATACTAACATTTAAAAGTACCTACTTAACTAAGTTCAATTCACTCGTCTTGGGTGATAATTGTCTTGAATTGTAAGTTCGATTTTCACTTTCAGCGTTGTATTAGATCAAAGACAATAACACTATCACCTTCTCACATAAGATAGTGTCTGATTAGCCTTATAGATATTGGAAGACTATCTATATAATAATACGCTAAGTTACTTCATGTTTGTACGCACGTTATCACCTTTCACACATATTTTTATAAAACAAGATATTCCGAGTTTTGTTAGTGATTAATCTGATGTCGCTAAAGTAAAGACTTTACTCATTTTAAAATTAATTGTTTCAAAATCAACTAAACAGTACAATTTTATGTATTATTTGGATTATTCGGACTACTGTTCTCATCCTGGATGTTATTCTCACAACGTTTCGGTCGATGTAACCTCTGGATTATAGATTCCCTAGTTCGATATGAAGATTCCCGAATTCAACAAGATGCACTTAAAGAAAGTCGGAGGTTACATCAACCGTAACTTTGTGAGAATAACATCCCAGATGATAACAGTAGTCTGAATAATACAAATAATACAAATTATCAATCCTCATCTAAAAAATCCGACACGGTACAGCTTTAAATAAATACATTTGTAAAAGTGACATTTGTTTTATTCATTTGAAGAATATTTAGCTGACATTTATTTTACGGTAAGAAGACAGAGAATACTTATTGCTTCAGAAAAATAATTAAATTGATACAATTTTAAATAAATAAAAAGACATATTCGTTTTATTTATTTAATTAATGTTTAGCAGACAATGCCAATTATTTCTAAGGAAGAAGAAAGAGTATTTTTCTCTTAATTGTATTGACCCCGACAAACATTTATTATTTCAAAAGGAATGTCATTATTATTAACAATAAATTATACAGATTGATGTAGAAAGTACCGTGGAATTTCCACGGGACCCTGCTAGTTTTTTACGATATTTTAGGATGCAAATCAGAATTCACGATAAATTATCTCATTTTAAATGACTAATAAACCACTGACATATTTCTCGTTCGTTGCGTTTTTTCTTTAAACATCTTTAAAGGCACTAAATAATTACACCTTATTCCATTTCTTCTATGAAGTGCATTGTTATCTTTTTAAGAACATAACACGTGTTCCCTTGCCACATGCATATTCTCAGGAGTCAGTTCCGTCGAGACAAAACCTTCTCTCGTTGAATTAAAACTAGAAATGGTCAGGATCAATCCCTGATGTCTATAGCGTACAAAACAGTGCTAATTAAATTAACTCTGTGCCACATGGCGTCTTCATCATTTCATGTTGAAGAGGAACTGGAACTGCAATCTTTTTTGTTTGCAACCGTCATACCGTCATGTATGTGTCAAAGCGCTAGAGTTTCCACATTAAATCAGTCTTGTGTCACATACCGCTTTCATGGACAGATGTGTTAGAATTGCCATCCCCTCTTTAGGTTTAGGTATCTATACAAAACGATTAATTGAACACAGTAACTATTTTACTGAGAGCTATAGTAATTTCTGCTTACTTTCCCCAATTGTATTAATGCACACGAATGCGATAAATACAACTAGATTTGAACTGGGCTTTTTAAATAACGGCACATATATTTGCTTGTATAAATATCAGTCAAAATATATTTGCTCAGAGAAGTCTGGCGTTATTTTGTAAACAGTAAACATTCTCGGCCTTTGGGCTGGGATCAAAGTGTAGTATCTGTTCCGATGGATACTACACCCCGTAGACCGGTATTGTCTTGGCCTTCGGGGCTTGATTTACGCCGGTCTATGGGCTGTCCTGTGCAGTTCTAGGAGGTCCACCCTCCCAGGCTTTGCCTATCCTCTTTGGGAAGGAGTAAGTTTATTGCTTACTGCCTGAGGCGCCCCTACCGGGGAATGCCGACGGGACTGCCCAGGCAATTTTTAATGGCCAGAGTGCTCACCTTCTCGGGCGCTGGCTTTTCAAATCCCACTTTCCCGACCTTGTGTCACATCTTACCGCTGTGGGAGGAATATAAATAACAGTAAACATTCCCGACACGGGATCACGACGTGTTGAAACGTTTAATCTTTCTTGTATAATCTGGGATTCGTGAGAAAGAACATCCATATTTGATCGAATGTGACGTCAGACAGACGACTGAGACAGTGACGGGCATCATTTTCTATAGATCTTGGTGGAAGCTTAAATGAAACAAGGCGCGTTTTAAAGATGGGTTAACAAGGTAAAATAATTAAGCGATGAGCTTAAAATGTCTGACGTTCTTTCTCACTCCAGTTAACCTGACAGCTTACTGCACGATCATGGCGACTAAATCATTCATATTATAAGATCCAGTAGTTGAATTTATTGATTGAATAATTAGTTTAAGAAGATGGCTAGTGCTTTCAGATACTGGACTTGTCACTAGTCGGCAGAATAACAACACACACGCAGGAATAAAGACGATGGCGAGAGGATAAGGTATTTTATTTACCTTCTCTCAAAAAGTTTTGACTCAAGGTCAAGTGTGGGTTTTGATGAAAGTGTTTCTGTCAAACGAACTGGATTCGAACCCGAGACACCCAGGTCCTCCGTCCGCGCCGTTAACCACTTAGTCATCGTAAGTTTTAAGGATTAAATGACTTTTAGGAAATACATGATTACATGTTGTCAACTCCAGATAACAACTGGGCTATGGAACAGACTTGGACGATCTATAGTAACAGTCGGTATTCATTAAACAACTCGTGTCCCCACTCCCCTCATTTGAGCGAAGGGTTAGACAACAAAGTATATGAAGTCACTCAGGGAGAGAAAAATATATTCAAAGTTTGTTTTTTTGCTTCTTTGTACCGCCCCTTCTTTGATCCAGAGCGGGTCTCGAATGATTGCCGCCTGTGTCGCACGGTTTTCGACATCTGATTTAACGATCTGCAGAAACCCGTGATACCACCGTGAAAGATTAGGTATGGCGGAACTGGACAGATGAAGATGAGCACTCTCTAACCTAGAAATAAAATGATCACACCACATTGCACGGAACCCCACTCCACCTCGAACTGTTCCCTTAGTAGCAGTGTTCTCGTTAAATTGAGGATTGCTTGAAAGCATTTATTCGCCTTTATAACCCTCCACCTGCGATCTCAAATGGTGTCTTAAGGCCGGATTAAGTCCTGTAGAGGCCCTAACCACTTAGAAGAATATTATGGTGACCCTTTATATATATATTTTGGGGGTGCGGGGAGGGAGAAAAATACATTTGATTTTAATACAATTTAGTACATGAAAGAAAATAAATGATTAATTAATTCAAAATACCTTCTTCATCCCAAACAATGCATATTGCCACTGAGACGCCATGGGCTACTGTGATTAGGGGCCGTATTTATTACACGTATCTTAAGTAGGGGAGCTGTGCATAAAGATATTTGTTCACATTACATTTAAATTTCTGCATGTTGGTACAGTTGGGAACACAAGGAGTAGGAAGAGATGCCCAAGCGGGCTGAGATAAGAAGTTTTTCGAGTAGAAACTTTTCCGGCATTTGGGGACACCTACATTGAAAGGGTTGGATTTTGTTGCTAGTCGGGTTTGTCGAGCTTATTTACGTTGAAGGGGTACGCGTTTAGTAAGTTCATCGGAACACATTCATTGGAAGTACTTGTAAAACAAGCACAGGGATGCTGGAGCTTGTTAGGCAGTGAGGTACTTATTAGGTTAGAGATTCTTTTTGTACACTGCCCAAGAGGGAGAGAGTGGCTGTTGGTCCAGCAGCCCAGATGTGGCAACAATACTCTATGCACGAGCAAATAGTGGCTTTATAGCGATATAAGATACTGACAAGTGTTAGAAGTTTACTATCCCGGTAGAGGAAGGCCACTTTCATCGCAGCAGACTTGGCTACTCTGGTGCCTCCTCGACGTAAATTCACTAGACCAACTCGGCAATCAACTAAATCCCATCCATTCACTGTGGAGATCCCCAGATGCCGGAGAGCTTTCTACTCAAATAGCTTCTTTTCTCGTGCTGCTGGCCTCTGGAACTCCCTCCCTGCCCCCTGTTTCCCGGACAGTACTGACATGCAGAAATTAAAATTAATGTAAACAGACATCTCGCTGCGCAGTTTAGGTTGACCCCCCCCCCCAACCTTCTCCCTTTTTCTTTCTTCTCATTAGCCCCTTACGTCTACAGTGGCGGCTTTCCTTGTTTGGGGTGAACTACGTTAAAAAAAAGAAAAAAAGACTTGTTAGTTTCCTCATTATTCGAATTAAAAAGGAAAACTAATGTTATTTAACATTTATTCGAATATAAGAAAACGATCCTCTATTTTATTTATTGCAAATACCTCAATGAGGTCATTTTAACATATGTTTTCTATACATAATAGAAATTACATGTAGCTTTTGTCGGTACACTTTTATGGCGTATGATTCAGCAGCACTATATGTTTCGTAAGAAATCCGATGATGTGACCTCTCAGTGCCCCCTCCCCCCATTTTCTCGAGGCATACGCAAAGTTTGCTACATTGTTTATCTCGCCCCGAACAAAAAGCACTGTCCTTGCAAATCCAAGGAGCATTTTCACGGAAAATCTGCAGCTTCCATTGACAATCGGCAACAAGTCGTTCTTATCTACGAATATGTCATTGCGGCCAATTTATCACCTCTTTTTCCTAAGACACTCTCTTATATCTACAATAACAACCGCTATAGAAGCTACTGCGGTTATACGGAGCGGCATCGAAAGCTGCGACAGTGAAAGACGATTCTGATGTGAGTGATACGAACATAAATAAATGAATAAATAACACTTTTAACAAACGAAAATGAATCTGAAATAAAAGTAATTAATAAATCAAAGAAAGAAGAATTCTATCGATTTTGGTTTTATGAGTTTGATTTGATGATAAATATTTAAACTCGCGCAGATGACCAATTTGCGACTTTTATGAATATTCTTCATTTTATTACTCTGTCATTAATAAATTATCAATGATAAATGACCCTTTAATTTTTATATGAAACCGTTTTCTCTGCACCACCTTTATGCCCCCTTATTATGATTAACCTCACGATATAATAATACTACATTTTATGTCTAGATCCTTCATTCCAATTCTGATCAAATCCATTGTATAATTTTGATTCTAGAAAATATCTAAATTTTAGGCTTAAACTTCAGAGGTCTAAAGAAGAAAGTTAAATTCAGGGAATCTTGCTATATTAGTCTTATGGATAATATAGAAATACAGATACGTATTATTTTTAGTTATACAAGAAGAATGTCAACATATATTTTGCAGTTTATGAATTTTTGAATTAAATCAGTGAAGTAAACAGTGGGGTTCTAGTGAACCGTTGAGTCATGGCTTCTCTAACAATCCCCCCTTTCATTCTCATATACAGACTGATTCATAAGTCACTTAGCTATTTATTTTTGAAATTCTAAAGTTAAAAAATACGGTAATACAAAACAGAATATTTATTCAACAAATTCATTTATGGGAGTTTAAAATAACAGCAAATTTCCAAAATTTCCACCTTCGTTCTGCATGCATAGCTCCATTTCTTTTGCAAGGAATTTACGACTGTTTGTAGCATATTTGATTTATTATGAAATAAATATATATAGAAATAAATATATAAACGAACAAATTTAAAATAACAAATAGCAGTAATTAGAGAGTAAGATAACAATTATCAAAAGTTCATAGTATGTTTGTGCTTCATGTGGTAATCATTTTAAATAGCTAAGTGAAGTGACCTACGAATCACCCTCTCTCTCTCTCTCTCTCTCTATATATATATATATATATATATATATATATATATATATAATGTCTGTACAATTCTAGTATGCATTTTAGGAGCCTACAACCTATTCTCGTTTAAGATGTGTAGTATTACTACTTATAACTACGTATTACTTAGGTTAAAGACTCCTGAAATTCGTACTAGAATTGTCCACATGAATCTGTCTCGCAATAATTAAGAAGTACTTAAGACTTCTACCCGGCCATGGCTGATGGACCGAGAGCAATCTAGCACCGTAAATTATATAAATGGTTCCTTTTTTATTGTCTTCGGGGTCACCGCTTATCAAGAACCACCCGAGGATGAGTGTTAATGAGACGAGAATGAATTATGGCCGAAGAGATTATGGGAACTATGGGCTCGTTCGAAATTCCATACTGATTTCAGAGTTCGACAAGACGCACCGAAGAAGGTCAGAGGATAAATCGACCGAACTGTTGTGAGAATAACATTTAAGATGAGATGAGTCGTCCCAATAATAATAGTAATCAATTTAATTTTGTTGATCATTCTTTCCAGAATTCTCGTCAAAGTCTAAGGTAAATAAACACATTCCAAAAGACACATTGCTGTTTGTTACTATCGTTACATGCCTACGTGGTCGACTGACAATGCGTCCACTTCCAGACGCACTTGGCAAAGTCTGCTAGAATCCCCGAAAGAATGACCATTATATCGAATATACTTTAGAGAACGAATGCGGAATCGCAGCGCTAATAAGCCTTTAGACTAATGCTTGTGTTGAATATCCGGAACGGGTGTACTGAAAAGGTAACATTGAAAGAATAAACGTACTTGACGCATACACGCACCCGAGCTGGAAGAAACTACACCATTAATTGTCGGAGATAAAATAATTGTTGCTTGAATCGAAACCATATGGCCAGAAGAAACAAACACAGTAGATTACCCTTTATCTAAAGGCCATCTGTAGATGAGAATACCGCGTTGCTAAATAAACGAGCTAGGAGCATGGCCACATTGATAGCGAAGGCGAAATCCCAGAATAATGTTTGCAGGTAGATGCGTGTGTGTTACAAATTGTTATATAATAGCAACCCAGAATTGAGATCGTCAGTCGACTGGCGATCGGGTCCGAGAAAAACACCCGTCAATTATTTTGCATGCGTTCTCCTTCCTCACTAACTCGCACTCGTTCACTGTCCCCAACAAAAAAAAGATATATCATTGTTTTATTCATCGATGTTTGTTGTCATTCTTTTAAGTACAGCATAAATACAACACTTGGTCCTATGGCTACCGTAGCGAGTTATGGAGTCGTCTATAAATCTAGTTCGACTCCTATCGGATCGATTTCGGCTATTTTTACACTAATACTTTTCAGTAAGTTTTTAACAGAATTTACAACTCGCAGTTATGGGTAAAATAGCAACTTAGGTTCAATTAATCGTACATAATTAATCATTTACAATAGTTTTCAAGCATTACATTACTGAAACGGGTTGAACTATCGTAAACTTTATTAATGATACTGAAATAAGAGGTTCACTCTCTACTGTCTGCAGAATAGTTGTGACGTCACGCCAGAGAAGACAAGAGCGGCAAATCCTATCTTACGTGACAAAGTATTCTACACAGTTTTCTTCGCGGCATTCAAGAATTAAGGCGCGGGGAGTTGTAATGAGCTGTTTCGAAGATTCTTTTTCTGCAACAGGGTAGATCGTCTCGCGAAGGCGTGTATTGAAATGCACCCGACTGACCTCGCTGTAAAATAAGCGGCTGAATTGGCGCGCGTCTATTTCTACATTGAAACTTAAGCCGCCTGAGCCCAACGTTCGCGGCGACGCACGCTTTTCTTCAGTTATTTTTATATGATTATTTTTGTTTGTTCCTCTGATGCACGTTGTTGATGGCTTCAGTTTACAATGGCTTTCTTGACAACTGATAGTAATTTTAGACATCCCCTCATACTTTCATAAGTCCCCACTCTCTCTCTCTCTCTCTCTCTCACTGAGAAACTGAAAAAAAGGTGCGGCAAGATCCGGGCAAGATAATACAGGCCTTGGGTAGAGATGTAGACGTCGGAGTGGTGACTATATAGAAAGCCCTGAATGAGGACTTTCACTACTCTTCCTACAATAGTTGTAAAAGACAACTACTTACCGGAAAGGTCCAAGAGAACTGCCTTACGAAACCAAGAACAAACACGCAGTCGATCCCAGGGGTGCGGTGGTTATTCTCAAAGCCAGTGACGCAACACACAGAACAACAGGTGGCTTATATACAATCCGCAGAAATTCTCAGCGCTACGAAGACCAAGTTCCCTCAAACCGTGATGGTCTTTGGGTGTGTTTCCATCTTCAAAAATGGAACATGGACTCAATTCAGATTGCTGTATTGAGTTGTTGTTCATTGTTGTCAAGCTCTGGGTATATGGGGTAGCTGAGGGAAGGCCATACACGTGACATTAAGACTCAGCTATGTGTCACACCTTCGAAAAACCTAGAAGTTACTGACTGTGAACTTCCACGACTTCACAACTCGCAACATATGCTCTCCCTCTAACTCGTCTGATTGCAATCCCATAGACTATTATGACAATCCCATAGACTATTATGACAACCCTATAGACTATTATGTGTGAGGTGTAGACGTGAAATACATTAACCGTACCGCCTGCGAAAATGTTCAGGTCCCACCTAGAGAGAGTGGTGGTGGTTGTGGGGTCGTCTCAAGGCAACTTTTTAGGGAGCCGTATTCTGCAAAAGATCCCATAAGGGATACACTTTGGATTTTGAGAATATATCAATTATTGGCCAAAACATGGTGTTTTGTCTTTCTTTTCAAAAAACTTGTCTCTAAAACTCTCAGCCGTAATTGTATTTTCCCTTTTTTTCTCGGAGTCTTCGCCTACTCAAAAGTGCTGAATTGTCAGTCTTTTACTATAAGCCGGTTTCGACCTAGACTCGGAATCACTAGACTGACAAAACTCCGGTACACTCAAGAAACACTAATGTATAAGATTGAAATAAAATACTTTATATTAGATCCTATAGATCCTGAGACGGAACACTTTATTGTATTTGTAAAACTACATTATGATACATGCTCTCTCTTACTCCCTCTCATATATACATACATATATAATACACACACACACATATATATATATATATATATATATATATATATATATATATATATATATATTTAGATTTTTCACTTATAAAATAGATCATTCAGTGAAGACCGGGGTTGTTCCAATAAAAACAAGCTCGATGATACTCGATAACAGAGTACAGAGCATTTATATGTGATTTTATGAAGGCTTACCAAAGCATTCCTTTCAGGACACCAATGATCACCATTAGAGATATTTTTTCTTACAAATATTATTTATTCAAATTAAATGTTTTTCCTACACGTGTTTCACTACCAAGCAGTTACTTGCTTGGCAGATCATCAGGGAAATTAAATGTCTGGAATACTGGTTTCAACTGCCGACAATACACAATGTGGCGTTGCAATAATTGAGGTCACTTAAGAAGAGAAGAGGAAAAAAAATAAAAATAAAAGTTAAAATTAAAAAACAAGGAAGAACAACGATAACGATGATCTGCCAAGCAAGTAACTGCTTGGTAGTGAAACACGTGTAGGAAAAACATTTAATTTGAATAAATAATATTTGTAAGAAAAAATATCTTTAATAGTGATCATTGGTGTCCTGAAAGGAATGCTTTGGTAATCACACACACACACATATATATATATATATATATGTATATATATATATATATATATATATATATATATTGACTGTCAATTTAAGATTTTTATTGCTCTTTAAAACCTTATGTGTTACAAATTAGCAGACCTATCTCTGATTCATTCAGATTAATCTTTGGTTTCTCGCTTTCTGTGTATCAATTTAATGTCCACTCCTATTTGTTGTTTACCCTGTCCAGTTCCTCTGTCTTCTGCCTTCTTATCGCCTTTCATCCACTCCCCCAACCGCCTCCCCATACTAGCTCAGTAGGTTTGAAAGTGAAAAAAAAGAAGAAAATAAATATAGATATAAAAAGAAGAATAAGAAACAAAGAAGAATGTGTCACCCACTTGTCACATTTCAACGTCACTTAAAGTCTTCTCATATGGTTCAATCGGATCATCTTTTCCTTTTCTCATGTGTGTGCCTTCAAAATAAAATTATTTCCAAATCTTCACTTTTTCTGAAGACGTTCGCCAACACGAACGAAACCGGTCAAATCTTTTGTTTTCGTTTTTCTCCTGCACTTTAGCCTGTTTTCCGTTTGTCATTTTTCACACATTTTGTCCACCACGGCATTTCATTTTCATGAATTATCGTGTACCTTACCCCATATATATATATATATATATATATATATATATATATATATATATATATATATATATATATATATATATATATATATATATATATAAGAGGATTTAATGAATTAGAACATTAGAATTGTTCCAAGAATTAGAACATCAATCTAGTATGGCGTACAGTCGTTTCCAAAACATTCTAGAAATACTTTATTTTATTTTTAAAAATTGACAAAGCTATTGAATTTCTGTAAGACGTGGTGCTAAAGGCGCTGATAAACGGACGTTTTAGAGTAGCTTTGTCAATTTAAAAAAAATAAAATAAAGTATTTCCAGAATGTTTTTGAAGCGACCGCACGCCATACTAGACTTGATATTCTAATTCTTGAAGCAATTCTAATGTTCTAATTCATTAACTCCTCTTATTATAGCTCTGGTTGACTTATATATCATCCATTGAGCTGATACCTATATCTACAGTGCTCGGTTGTGGTAATGTCCGTTCTAGGATGTGTATACTTGATGCACCTTGGCCTTAGGTCATTTACTCTCAGTTAAAGTCAAAATTTCCATTAATTTAAACTTTATATATATATATATATGATGTGACCCATTGATTTACAATCACTAGCATAATTTATTTTACCTTGACTTAATTCGAAAATACATAAACTGTGACATATCTGTTAAGACATTCTTGTTGCATAACTAAAAATAATTATTTTGTTATCTAATTTACATACGTGTTTCCAATGTCTACGAAGACACTATGTAAATTAGATGGTAAAATGAAGCAATTAAAAAGCAACGCTGAAAAGAAGAGTTGCTCTTTCTCTACATGCTCACAAAGATCTTAACAACTGTTATAGGTGGTTAAATAAACATTCTTTGAGAGGTGACGAGAGAAATAGATAACAAAGTCGGAGATTCAGTTAATTGCAAATTACGGCTGATTAGAAAAATTGAAATGGTATTTTTTTCAAACATGTCTCTATCTTTAAACCAACGAATATTTAGCATTATGTTGTTTCATTAATTAACATAGGAATAAAAAAAACCTATTTGAAAAAGACGTTGATTTTGCATAATCACCCACTCTATAATAAAGAGCAAT
>OY744523.1:114982611-114990111 GCA_963556195.1 Sepiola atlantica | reverse complement strand
GTCCTCCTATCCGCATTCAAAAAAATGGTTGGGTCGGTTTTCTAACCATCTGGACATAGAAACATTTGATCGCCCTATTTCAGTTTTCATGCGGACGAGTTTCCTTCACTGAACAAAGGGTGCTTCAGAAGTGGGTATTCCCATGTCAGTAATGGGGGGGGGGCAATATCTCGCCCTTTGGTACACATGTAGTCTGACTCGCCTAACAAACAAAGAAATCGACAGCTGAAGTCTTGACTCTTCCTGAGATGTTGTTAGGGGCTCAACATGAATGAGGCCCTACTTATCCATAGGTTAATATCTATCTCACAGTTAATTATTTATCTATATATCTGTTACTTATTTATCGCTAGTTAATTATGTTTACTATATTAAAGCTGAGTTAATTAATGCTTTTTTCCTATATATGTTAACCACACAAAATACATGCAAAACTATTCCTTAATTTTAGGATTGAGTTACGTTTGAAAAAAATCTATTTTAATTGTTCTAATTAGCCGCAACTTTCAATTAACTCATCACGTGACCTATTTCTTACTAAGCCTCTATCTATCACTTTCACCCTTTCTCACTGTATCTTGTTTTAAGCATCCGCTCATATCTTATACAGTATCTACCACTATATCTGGTAACTGTCGGAAGTAATAAAGAAAAGAAAGAATAAAAAGATTGGAATAGTATATTATTAAAACAAATATTATATCACCAGAAGAATTACTATTTTTAAAACCCGTAGCTGAAGAATCCTGTGTGTATGTTTGAGAGAGAGAGAGAGAGAGATAGAGAGTGGGTAAGTGAGTGAGTGAGAGAGAGAAAGAGACATTTTGCAGATTGTCGTTTTATTTTTTAACTGGCTTGGCAAACTCACTTTTTCCCGATTCAAACAATCGTAACCGAGCTCAATGGGTGACCAAACTCATTAACTCATTTTCTAGTTTTTCTCTCTCTTTCTCTCTCCTTAATTTTTCATGGTAAACAACTGATGATCCCTTAAAATAGTGTTAGAAACTAACTAATATAATAACTGTAAAAAATAAATTGACTTACATAAGTGATTTTCCACTGGAAGACTTGAGACTATAAGTTTTTTTTTTATATAAATTTTTTTTCTTATTTTATATAGTTTTAATGGTTGAGAAACATCCGAGACTATATATATATATACATATATATATATATATATATATACACGTTTACTTGTAATCAAAACTTTTATTGATACAATAATAGTTTGGCTACACATTCAGAACATGTTTCAGTCGCAACTTTAATAAGCTAGACATCCTCAGGCCCACAAGTTCGTTCTAAATGCTTTCGTTTTGTGGAATGAAGCACATTACTATCAGTAAAGGAAATATGACTAAATTTCAAAATATTTATTAACATGCTTACTGTTAAACTTTCATATATTAAAATTTCAAAGGTCGCCAAATCGGCATTAAGTCAGTTAACATGAACTTTCGACTGTCTGTGTTACAAGACTAAAGCTGCGACTGAAACATATTCTCAATGTGTAGCCAAACTGTTGTATTAATGAAACTTTTATTACAAGTACATAGTTCTATTTATTATTGAGTACTATTATATAAACTCAGTAAACATTCTCCGGATTTTTACCCTGTGGATACAAACCTTACCTTGATTATATATATATATATATATATATATATATATATATATATATATATATATATATATATATATATATATATCGTATCTGTGGATTTACGAGTTTCGCATGCGTGTGTATGTGCGTGAAAACGCGTAAGTGTAGAGGAATCATAGAATATTTTAAATAAGAAAAGCGACGAGAATTATTTTATAAATGCTTTTAAAGCCATTAAATCAGAAACATGTTTATTCAATTTGGCACCATTAGCAAGAATCGCTTATGGACGGGTCAAAATACTTGAATTGGCATGTGACAAGACACAATAGAAAACAGTGCTCGCTTTTAAGCCGGCTTTTTATACAAACCATAATTCAAATCCGCCCACGCCGAAGTTCTTGGCAATCAGAGCGCGAATCCTTAACGAGAACCGGCACTCGACTTTGACACAAATAGATGCAGTCAGATAATCATTAACATATGACGATGCACATATCAGATTTAGCACAGGAATACCACGTATTTAACACGACTGATATCTGTTCACATCAGCATTCTTTTTTCCCACGCTTTTTGCTTTCTATTCATTTCATCCTTTATTTATTTTATATTCCTAGTGGATTGGGGAAACAGAGTGCTCCATTGTGAAAAGGCACTAATGTTATAAGTAGCATAACATTACCTACATATATTATAAACTTTCCTTTTTTTGATCTAGTTTAAGGTATGAATATATATCGATGTAACTTATCTCTAAATGTGGATTGAGTGGGAAAGACATTTTGTAATGATTGCATTCAAAACATTGGTTAGTAATGTAAATTGCATGCCCTACAGGTCCAGTACTGACTGCACAATGGTATATGTTTGGATGAAAAAATTTGCGTACTAAAATCCATGAAGTGCACAACTTAGCTAAAAAAATCTTCTTAGTCTAATCAAATTGATTATAAAAATTACGGTAATTTATACTTTGATATATTTATTTAATACAGAATTTACGAAAAAGATTCTTTAAAAATTAAAACATGCTTTTGATAGAATTTAAAACACTGTTGATGAAATGACGTTAGATCTATAAAAATTCAAACGAAGGGAAATATTTTTGTTTCTAAATAGGAACTAGTGTTTTTTAGTGTAAATACATTTCTTCCTCTCTTGCCCCTAAACTCCTTCCTGTTTTACTCCTCTTTCATATTCTTTCTTTTCTTTGACTTTTTGTTCACCCCAAACAAGGCATATTGTCACTGAGACGTAAATAACTTCTGTAATCAGGGGCCCGAATTATAGGGGGCGTCCTAAGTAAGGAGTTGTGTAGCAAGTTGTTTTTTCACATTATATTTAAATTTCTGCATGTTGGTACAGTCGGAGAAATAGGTGGCAGGGTGGGAATTCAAAAGGCACGGGGTTCGAGGAAAGAAGCTATTAGAATACAAAGATTTCCGGTTTCTGGGGGCCTCTACAGCGAAGAGGTTGGAGTTTACTGTTAGTCAGGTAGGTGGGGGTAATTACATTGAGAGTGTACAAATGCAGTAAGTTCATCTCATCCACTTCCTATTTTTCACATCAATGCGTGACATGAAATAGTTCACCTATATTAATATGTATCACACGCAACTGAACTGTTCATTGTGTCCGGTAGGTACGGTAGTTACAGAGAAGATACTGGATGGCATAGTATACGAAAAGTCGGCGTATTTGACGTTGGCGCCATTTCATGTGGTTGTAGAGAAACCAAAACGTGAGGTATAAACTCGTTCACAGGTTCGGAAACAAAGTTAAAATGCAGGCGAACTGCCAAATGCTCGCCGATGGCGCTGTGTACGCCTTTCTTACCATCAATGTTCAAAAGTAACTTGTAAAATGTCGCCAGAGCACATACGGAATTCCAGATTAGCCTGTCGTGCACGCACGCAGGCAAACACATTCTTTCTCTCTCTCATATATATATATATTATAATATATATATATATATATATTATAATATATATATATATATATTATAATATATATATATATATATTATAAAATAATAATATATAATATATATATATATATATTATAATATAATAATATATAATATATATATATATATTATAATATAATAATATATAATATATATATATTATAATATAATAATATATAATATATATATATATTATAATATAATAATATATAATATATATATATATTATAATATAATAATATATAATATATATATATATATTATAATATAATAATATATAATATATATATATATATTATAATATAATAATATATAATATATATATATATATATTATAATATAATAATATATAATATATATATATATATATTATAATATAATAATCTGCTTTCGTTGTTCTAGCTCATTTGACTCATTGGTCTAGTGGTCTCCATCAATTTGCTGTTTTGATCACTCATTGTAATACAGCTTCTTATTTCAGTAGCTTCTTTCCAAGAACTACAGGCATGTGGAACCTTTTTCCTGCTGACTGTTTTCCTCCTACCTATAGCCTTGGTCTTTCTTATACTAGCGTCAATAGGCATCTCCTGTCTTTGCGATAATCATTTTTTGTTCTTGTTTACTCCTTACATCAAGTGGCTCCATGACTTGTCCGGAGCGATTTCCATATATATATATATATATATATATATATATATATATATATATATATATATATATATATATATATATATATACATATATATATATATATATATATATATATATATATATATATATACATATATATATATATATATATATATATATATATATATATATATATATATAAGCATATGCTCTTTATAATTTCTGAAATATTTCCAATTGCAAGCTCAATGGAGTTGTATTACACGATTCAGAGCATGTATACTTTATAGTTGCATTCTAATGATCACAGAAAAATCAATCCAAAATTGTAATTTTCATATTCACTTCAATTTTCTTTATTGTCATATTTCGGCAAATATCTGTATTTATTAATTAATTCTTCCGACAAAATCTTTTGATTTGGGGAAAAAATAAAATAAAGGAAAAAATAAATAAAAAGGGGGTTTTGTTTGAAGCATAAATACAGGTATTTGCCGAAATATGAAAATAAAAGAAATTGAAGTGAATATGAAAATTGAGATTTTGGATTGATTTTTCCATGGTCATTGGAATGCAACTATAAACTATATATATATATATATATATATATATATATATATATATATATATATATATATATATATATAAGAGAGAGAGAGAGAGAGAGAGAGAGAGAGAGAGAGAGAGAGAGAGAGAGAGATAATACTTTAAATATATAAATAATATCTTTAACCAGTAGACTATCAGGAAAAAAGCAAACCTCAATATAGTGTATAGAGCAATAATATTAATTGAATGACATAATAAAATGAGATATTAATAAGATTTTATCCCTATCTTAAACAATTGTTTTTTTGATCGGATCTTACTGCATATATCTACTCCATCACATTTCGTTCTATATATACGTCAGACCAGGAAGTTATGGTTTGCACAACACCAACTATCAGCTCATAAGAACCCTTAATTGGACATTATAATATTCAACACCGAGTGAGTCTTCTGAACTTTTTATCATTTTATTAATTTGCGTACACCCTTAATACACTTTTCACTTTCATCTACTGCATCGATAGCAAGCAAATTTCCCACCTGGATAACTTTTTCGTTTTTGGACTACCATTCACCATATGGATTGTTTTTTAATCGACTTCTTTGACATCTTTCTTGAAATTGTTTTAAACTTTATGACTTGGATGAACTGTATAAGTTTAACAAAAAAGTGTTTTTTTTTGCCAATATGTTGGATGTTTTATATACTTTTATGTATTTTTTATATATTTTTATATATTTTCAACGCTAAATGTTATAACCTGCAGTAATGTCATTGCGGCAATGGCCCTCTGAGGAGAAGATTTTCTTTGAAAACTCAGGAATTAGGGACGCAATATCACTCATTGATTTTGAACTTTAATAAAATCTGATTAATTTCTCATTTTATTATGTCATTCAATTAATATATATATATATATATATATATATAAATATATATATATATATATATATATATATATATATATATATATATATATATATATATATATATATATATATATACGCGTCTGGGTTGTTAACATGTAATATATTGTTACTCTGATCCTTAAATAAATATTTGACCACCTCGAAAATCAACATTGCCTATATTGGCTTGAATCTGAACTACCAACAGATGTATCCACACATCCAACTTATTTATCAAATGTAAATCCAAATATCCATGAACAGTTATAGTTTTTTAAAAATAATATTATCGTAATATATTAGAAATGCCGGAATCGCCATATTCCCTTTTTTTCATAGTTTTGAGATTTGATGGTTTTTTATTTTCGCTTTAATTCGAAATGACAATTGTCACATCAGAATCTAAAATTGGTATTGACATAAACGAATGCATCAGTCACTAATGCAACACAACTGCACAGTTAAATTGGATAGTGCAGTACATTAACGGGGAAGAAGAAGTGAGCGTGGAAATTCTATAGATCTATACTAATAACGGATACGTGTCTGTCGGTGTTCTTGTGTCCGTTTGTCTGTTAACTACTTTTCGGATATCAGACGGAAGAAAGTTACATTTGAGTAAGTGAATAGTTAGTTCTATTTTGTGTGCATTTTGACTTCCAAAAGCGAACCTAATTATTTCAAAAAAGATAAAGGCTATAGTATATGGAGTACTGTTGCCACATCTGGACTAGTGCACCAATCTGCACCAACTTCTACCCTCTCCCTCTTGGACAGAGTGCAGAAAAGAATTTATAACCTAATAGGTCCCGCAGTATCTGGCAAATCCCATCCACTGTCGCATCGCTGCAGATGTGCATTGCTGCGATTCTTTATGAGTACTTCCAGAGAATGTGCCCCGACGAACTTACTGTAGTTGTACCCCCTAAACAGAAAATATTCTCGACCCACCCGACTAGCTGCTAAATCTCACATTTAACTGCTAAGATCCTTGACGCCGGACAGTTTTCTACTCTGACAGCTTCTTTCTTATGACCGCTTGCCATTGGACTTCCCTTCCTGCTTACTGTTTCCTTCACAGTATAAACATTTAGAAATGTACATATAATGTAAAAAGAAAATCTTGCTGTCCAACTCCCCACACAACCTGGTCCTTACTACAGTAGTCTCTCACACTTCAGTGACAATATGCCTCGTTTGGGGTGGATGAAAGTAAAAACTACTACTACTACTACTACTACTACTACTACTACTACTACTACTACTACTACTACTACTACTATTTTTCGTATGTGTCTGTTTCTAATGTGTAATACACTTTAAATTAAAAAAGCTGTTTACATTTTATGGGATTCAAACAACAGAGCGATCACATCAAACTATTCATATGCGCACATTTAATTCGTTATAAAATCCCATCAAGCATGTGAAGTCCTTAACGACACACGACTGTTATTCGACGCATACGCCAAATAAGCGCAATATTTTAGTAGTTTTCATAATAGCAATCTCGCTGCATTGATAAAGAGACCCAATGCTATTTCAGCATAAATAAATCCGCCTACAGACGAGAACGCATCATCTTTATATACAGAAGCGACGTACGCCAATTAGTGTGTCTACTAATTATTTTTAAGTTATTCCACCTATGAATGGGAAATACGGTATAAATTATCTGCACATATGCGTAATGTCTCAAGAGGGAATTATGAGCGATAAAGAACAAACAACTTCAATGCAGCCTATACACGCACGTATATGATAATATATATATATATATATATATATATATATATATATATATATATATATATATATATATATATATATATAT
>OY744523.1:114975111-114977611 GCA_963556195.1 Sepiola atlantica | reverse complement strand
GCAATAGTGATAGTCAGGTTTCCCCATTTCTTTCGCACGAACTTCCAACCACCATGTGTCATTGTTTCTGTCCTGACTCTTCAGACTTATACTCACGTGCGGTCCACCAATGCTGAACTATATTCCTTTGCATTGAATCTACACAAACTGCCAGTTAAAACATAAGTTTACATCGCCCTCTTGTTATAAATGTGAATACTTTATGTAGAGAAGGACCAAGAGAGGAAAATATTTACGTTCATTTGTTTTGAAATAAATCCGGTTGACATTTGAAAAAAGCGTTAGAAGGTGGAACGCGCTATTCGAATCCTGAAAATAAATCATAGTATTTCGTTTTAAAATATTACCATATATATTACTAGACGAATACACGTCCCAGGACGGGCAAAATTAATTAGAATAAACCGATGAATGACTCGTTCAAAATAGGGAAGTCTGCTATATAACACACGAAATATTGATTTATCATGAAAAGAACAGCTTGACAAACCATCGATTCTTTAATGATTGCGAGAAAATAGATTTAGAACATGCGGAATTTAACGGTCCCATTACAACAAACGCCGTCTACGATTTTTATTTAGCGCGAGGCCCAAAAAAACAAAAAAAAACAAACAAACAAGCAAACAAAACCCAAAAACAAAACAATAATTCAGTGAATAAATACCTGGAACCATTTCGTAACCTAATTAAGTGACCTGGCCCTCTCCCCCAAATACCATTCCTCTTTATCCAGAAAACAATGAATCGAATACAAAAATGAAAAAAAATCCTAAAAGACAGGATTAAATCAATTGATCTTTTACAATAGATGTGGTTTCAATATTAGATAACCTTTAAAAAAGACAAAAGAAAACATTCATCTTTTGAAGACATGCCCTAATGTCAAATGTGTGAATAAACCGACCCCCCCCCCCACATGAAAGTAGAATGCGACACATGATTGTTTTAATATGGGTGCAGAGCCAGAACCTTTCTACGGTCAGGGTCAAATTTCCCACAAGAACGATGTGTTGAACAACGACCTCAACTTAATCTCTAATTTTAGTTGAAAGTGGTTAATTATTAGACTTATAGATACTGATGAAGATTACGGAATTGCATATGTCCAGGTCATATTGTATTAGATAGATAAGAAGTAATAACATATGAAGGTATGAACCCACAATTCCTACCATCTCTTCAAAAGCAACAATTTGTGATCAATAAATCGTGTACAATGAATACAATGTACAATAGGTATTGTCCCTAGGCCTGAAATAACCTAAAACGGGTTGATATGCCGTTAAGTAAACCGACTTAGCCAATGACTGAATCGTTCACAATAGGAAAGTCTGATTTGATGTTAAATAACACTCGGTGTATGTTGATTTGTCCTGACAAGGACAGCCAGACAAACAGCTGATAATTTGATGATTGCGAGAAAATAGATTTTTGTTTAACGTGAGACAAACAAACAAAACGACAATCAACGAATAAATACATTTTGTAACGTAATTAATTGACCTAGTCATTCCCAAAAGCGAAACAATATCCTTGCGCTTTAGCCAGAAGACAATGAATTGAATAAAAGAAAAACAAATAGCAGGAGGAAATCTATAAGATAATTCCAAAACATTATCTCGACTCAATTATTAAGAGCTGCACATTAGTTAATGAGAAGGAAATGAGAAGCAAATAACCAAATTGGTGTGTATGATAGGAGAGAGGGCGGGAAATGTCGTCAAAACGAAATAGGAAAGGTAATTTATGGACATTTCATGTTATCAATGTTTGGTGATTGATTGGAAAAGTTGTTTACCAATTCTGTAAAACTATATCGATGTTTGGCTGGAAGAAACGGTAAACAAACAAACCACTAACAAAAACGAACAAATAAAGCCAAAAAAGCACAAACGACACCCTTATAAAAAGAACACCACCCTCAAAATAAATAATCAACGGTGAAACTGTCATACCTCACCCCTTCAATAATCCACCCCAAGGAGATTCTACTGTTTTTAGACGATTACATGAAAACACGATAAAAATAGGCGGCAAAAACAAAAAGAAATTAAATTGGGTATGACCTTAAACGTAAAATGATCACCCTCTTCCGGGATACTAGTTGTAATAACAAAAAATATTTTAGATTTTTTTAGTGGGGATCACTTTCGAATATAAATTTAACGTAAAATGATCACCCTCTTCTGAGAACCAGAGATGATAACAAAAAAAAATGTAAGAGTGGGGATAACTTTCGAATATAAATTTAACGTAAAACGATCAACCGCTTCCGAACTAGATAGCGTTTTTAAAGACCGGACCTTAAACACGCTATTTGGTCTGCAAGTTGGTGATCATTACCGCCTGGTGGACCGGAAGTGGGTGACTATTGCACGTTGAATTCATATACGATAGTGATCTCCCTACTCAAAATTCTTAAACACTATTTTTGTTTGAATTTTTTCTCCGTCTTCTTGTTCGATTTGTTTACATGTAATCGCCTAAAAACAGAATC
>OY744523.1:114967611-114970111 GCA_963556195.1 Sepiola atlantica | reverse complement strand
ATATATATATATACCTCGAGAGAGAGATAGAGAGAGAGAGAGATAGAGAGAAGGAGTGCGCGTGCGCGCGAGAGAGTGTAGAGGTTATTAGTTGCAAATTCTAATAATAAAAATAACAAAAATTATTCGAGATGAAACGATTCTCTGACGCTTTTCCTACTTTCACAAAGGTCCACTTCTGTACCGCCCATTTCCGCAAACCCCTTTCTTTCATTCTCAAGAAAGTGTCACGCCTTGACACGAAAGTATATCTACTTACTTTGACAACTTTTCTATATATTATCACTTAACATTTGCATTAAACAGCTGCCATAAATTCTCTTGATTGTAGAAAAAGCAGCCATGTTTATATGTCACGCTGTCATATGTGACCTTCATTCCGATTCAAATTTTGAATTCTTGAACTCAAACCATCACATGCTTGTAGAATGCTTGTTACCATTGGAGACATAACAATAATTTCACCTTTTTGCCACGACGATACATCTAACAGTAAGCTTCTTTATCGTTTCATTGTCATCGATAGCCTTCTTCTTACAAAATCAATATTTGATTCTAGTTCATCAGTTTTTCTCGTGCATCGGCGGAACATGTTGTTAAGAAAAATATATGTCGGAATTATTTTCAAACAGACGCAACCTAAAAAAAGGGACGTTACTCTGTATTTGTTTATACAGAGTTACTTCCCTTTGATTGGGGCAAAGAAATAATATTTCGAAACAAAAAAACGGTAAAGCTTAAAAAAACAAAACACATCCGCACAATAACAAATTGAAAGCAAAAACATTACAGTGCGAATCATGGCAGTAACAGCTACTATAGAATAAAAGGATTGAATTTCTTTAAAATATGCTATAACTAACAGTGTTGAATGCGTCGCGGGATTGATTGGAACAAAACCGGCAGAGTTTAAAAAAAAGAAAAGTTAAACAAATCTAAGTAGCCCCCGCACCCCGCACCAAGCTCCAGCCCCAGTCGTATCGCCGCAGAGTAGCATCCCTGTTCCTGTTTTACAAGTACTTGATCGGCATGTTCTCCGATGAACTACCTGAACTTGTAACCCCCTCCGCCGAACGTAAATACTCCCGACCAACCGGCTAGCAACAAAAGCCCACCCCTTCACTGTAGAGGTCACTAGATGCCGAAATATTGTTTACTCTCATATCTTCTTTCCTTGAACCGCTTGCTTTTAAAATTCTCTCTCAGTGCTTCTTGTTTTCTTTCCGACCGTACAAACATGCGGAAATTTAAACGTAATGTGAACAAACACCTTATTTCCTAGTGTTGCTTTACCCTTTCTTTCAGGGTACCCGGTAAGATCCAACAAGAATGACAAAGAACAGAAAGTATATGAAAACACTTTAGTTTTCTTTATTTGCCATCACCGGATGGCTTACGCCGGCTACGCACACATATATAACAATCTTTTGACATACTTTTGTCTCATGAAAGTCTTTTTCTTGCTGAGGTCACATACTTAGCTTCCACTAGAAACTCGTTCATATATACATCCGACTGGAAAGCAATTTGCTCTGCATTGTCTATCCGAGTGTGAACTGAAGCAATTGTTCCACAAGTACTTCCAATTGTCTGTTTGATGAAGTACAAGTCATGGGATTTCTTCACTGTACCTACTTGCTTATCAGTCGCATTTTTAGTCAGCGGACACGAAAGCCTAACAGCAAGACGGGCTTGGGTATCAATAAAGCTTCATCGGGTCCATAAACATCGGTAAACTCCCATTCTTCCGGTACTTCGATACTCCGATCACCAAGCGCTCCGGGTCTTCGTGTTTTTGAAACCGCCGTCTTTCGAGTCTCCTTGCACTGCAGAACCTTCTCTTTTTTTAACAGTTAACAAGTCGCCTTTTTCTTTCTTTCTCGACGTCCCACCCACAATGGACTCGTCCACGATTCATTTTTGCCACTCTTCAATATCTTACACCAAGGTTACCCTTTAAAAAGTATGACTTCTCGCTTCAGTGGCAATATGCCTTGTTTGGGGCGAATAAAAGTAACAAAAAAGTAAAATAACAACCGGGTAACATCGGGTAGGCACAGCATGTCTTCTATATTGCGGAGATATATCATAGCATATGTCGCAGCGTTCTCAACAGGTTTTGTTTTTATTTTGATTGAAAATAAAGTAACCAAAGATCAATCGGCTTATCGTTAAGAGAACAAGAGCTGGCCACGATATCTGTCGATTATGACTTAAGAATCAAATCAGATGGCGATTCATGAATTTTAAATTGCAATTAAATAAAAATATCATTCAATAACTCGTAAAGCATTGGATATTTTTTTGCTGTTTTCTACCACGTCATACCTATTTATTAGGAACATGCACGATGCTACATGTTTAGTGCTGGTGCATAGATGCATATTACAAACAACTAGCCTGCAATGGGAAACATATTTATCTAAGAAATAAGTTAGTTAGCCTATTTGAAAAAAATAATGGCTTCTTAAAAACGAGGATTCGTGCAATTAAAAACTTC
>OY744523.1:114912611-114962611 GCA_963556195.1 Sepiola atlantica | reverse complement strand
CCTTTAAGTGGAGAGTTGATCAAACGTCTGTTGCAAACATATTGCCAGACACGAAAGTCTCCGTTAATTGTCAAGAGTAAAGAAATACCGTTGCCACATCGGGGGGGGGGGGGTGGTGGTGGTGGTGGTGGTGGTGGTGGTGGTGGTGCAGAGCACCCTTTCCTGCCTTGACAGAGTACAAAACTGACTTAGAAATCTTGTGGGAGATGACACTTCTTCACAGAAGAAATGTTGCTAGTCTTTCTATGCTCTATCGTTATTTTTATGGTAGGTGCTCATCTGAGCTCCAGTCTATGCCCCCTCCCCCTGTAAACAATTCACAACTTAAACTCGTCTAGTTACAAGCGCTGTCAATAATTCCCTTTCCTCCCTTTGTGTATCTAAAACTAAGCGGAACTTCTATGAGCAGAATTTATTTCCTAGAACTACCTGTCTGTGGAACACAATATCGCAGGGCTGTTTACCAGCTGAATACAAATAGTCGTTTTCAAGTCCAATCTAAACAAATTCTTGTTTAGTCGTCCTCTTAAATAATCGAATTCTGCCGAATTTCAACCATCGTTACCCATCATTACGATGTTGTCTAACCGTCCACCTGACTAACTCATTAACAATTATCATCGAGTGTCTCTGGCTCTTCGTAAGTTGTGACTCATTAGTAAAAAAAAAGAAGATTAATTAAAATACCTCTGTTTCTGAATTTTGCAGATGAGGATTGATCATTTGTATAATTTGGATTACTCGGACTACTTTAACCATCTTGAGTGTTATTCTCACAACTTTTTGGCCGCCGTAACATCCGGCCATCTTCAGATTCCCGAGTTCGACAGAAATATTCCCGAGTTCGAAAAGACACACCTGAAAAAGGACGGAGGTTACCACGGCCTAAACATTGTGAGAATAACACTCAAGATGAGAACAGTAGTTCGAATAATCCAAATTATACTAAAATACCTGTGTGTATCTACGTGATAATTTTACTTCCGCCTTCGTTAGACAGCACAACCGCTCCCCACCTACAAAATTTGCTCCACCCTGTTTAAACCAAACCCTCACAAAACTTCTTCTTCTGCTCAAGAGTGCCACACACTTCTTAACGACCACTAGGTAGAGCCCAGTATTGGTCAACGCAGAGGTGCACAGTTCGAGCATATCATTTGGGGCTATAAAACAATGATTGTTGGACATTTAGGATTAAAACTTGGTGGACACGCCAGACATAGACTGAACTTTATTTTTATCAAATATAGTTGGATTGCAGAAAGGATTTTGAATCTTATTAACTATTTTATGGGGGTGTGTAGGGTGGGGGTGACCCTATACATACTTTAGCTCAATTATATAATACTTGATGCGAAGGTACACCTGCAGTCTTGCGCGTGCGCAGATATATCGGCATCCGGCGAATATTTAAAACCGTCTTGGGCGTCTTCCATATTAATGTAGAATTATAAGCTGTTTCATACTTATCTGCATGAAATGAAACGTGTGTCGAATCGCAATCGTTAAAATGGATCTTTATTTACGAAAAGTCGAGATAAAGCCAACAGCGCGATTATTATAAACTCATTAACGACGCTCGCCTGCCAAATTCGATCAGAATCGAAGGAAACACATTAAAATCGTAATGGCGGATTGTTGTATCAATTATCGACGAATATCACTCGTATGGAAACAACAAATATATTCGCGATAAAAAAAAGAAGAGCGAAAATGGAATAGATTTTTAAAAAGGGGAAGATAGCGTTACACAAAAGAAAAAGTGGAAAAGAAACTTATCGCGTATAAAATATAAAATTCGAGTCGCCATCATTTAGGATTTATTTAATGGGGCCGCCTTTTTGTTTTAGAATAAAGAGAAGACTTCGCTGGGGTTATAAAGGAATGGAGAAGGTTTGACAACTACGTCGGTTTAGGAAACTGGCTGGGGAGGATATTTGAAACCGAGGTCGGCAATATAGAAATGGAAGTAGAGGGGAGAGAGAGAGAGAGAGAGAGAGAGAGAGAGAGAGAGAGAGAGAGAGAGAGAGAGAGAGAGAGACCATATAAAATAAGAACAGGAGTCAAACAACTATGTCGGTTTAGGAGACTGGTTAGGGAGAATGTTTTAGAAGGGAGTGCCTTCGATGTAGATATGAAGTAGAAGAGGGGGCGGCCGAAATAGAGCAATAATTAGAGCAGGGAAGATAGAGAAATAGAGGGATAAATAGAGAGATAAAGAGAGATATAAGAGGGGGAAATAAATAGAGAAAGAGAAAGAGCGAAATAAAAAGAGAAAGACAGAGAGAGACGGAGAAAGAGAAAGAGAGAAGGAAAGAGAGAGGACGCAAAAGAGAGAGACAGACCGAAAAATTATATATATATATATATATATATATATATATATATATATATATAAGAGAGAGAGAGAGAGAGAGAGAGAGAGAGAGAGAGAGAGAGGGAGGGGATGAATACTTGAGGCAAGAAACCATTAATGATGTAAACTAAAAACGTCATCTGCACACCATTATCTCCATAGTTACCCAAGCCTGTGCTCTTTGATGACATCTTTCTGCAATTCTTCTTAAAAGCAAATTCCTCTTTTGTTTGTCTTTATTCTGCTTACTGGCACCTTTTGCCCCTATAAAATATGAAATGGCCTCGTTCCGGGCTACACACATCCAAATGTCGGATGTTTTAGATGACATCAAGTGAGTTGAGTACCAAGCAGCTGATTCTAAGTATACGAAATACACCAAAAGATGATATTCTAAAACAATTCTAGGACAGGTAATAATATCAAGAGACGTACCGAATCACGATATGCGTGGGTTTGCCTTGTTTATAAAAATAACAAATTAAGGCACACAGGAAGACAACGCCAGAACGCGAAAGGCGAGAGGACGAATTTTGTTCCATTGAAGCCTCCGACACTTCACTTCTTCCTTGACATCCTTACCCGACTTTAAACCGAATGCATCCCCTTACATGATTAAGATATACGAAAGAACTCTGTAAACTTGCAAAACTGCTAATTTGAAAATACATATATCCTATATATAAAGTAAAAACGATTTTCTCTCTGACTTTGCGGTTAATAGCTGTTTTTTTTAAAAATACGAAACATATCATTAAATCTGTTCAAACACACATTGGTCTGTGTTGTAAGAAAAAATGTATTTCCGATCGATTTTAGTATTTTACCGCTATTTTTGTCAGTTTTAGAGAAAAGGGCAGAGCTTTCACCCTGTCGCTTCCATCTACTCCCACTCTACCCATCGAGACCTCCAAAGAGAAGATTAAGTAAGAGTTAGTGTTCCTTATTTGCTTTATTTTTCGTTCCAGATTTAATTACAATAACGTTTAATTCTTTTCTTTATAAATAAAATCAGGGGTTAATTTGTGATTTATAATTTTTTTACCGTAATAAATCCCTGGTAATGCCAGGTCGGTAAAGCTAGTTTACTTAACAAATATTTTTCAAATGGGATGGCGTATTTATTTTGTTTTCTATCGCATGGGAATCTTGATATCTCTACCAATAAGATTATCTGATCAAATACCGTTTATTTGTGTCTGTAAATAATTATAAACTTTAAAGATTTTATTCGGAGAGAAGATTGATATGGAAAGTCACTTGGTAGAGTTGGCTGTGTTGCGACGCAACTGCCTGGAATTGAATATTGAGTAAGAGTCACCATCTTCCACAAAAATACAAACATCTTCACTTAAATATGAATCAACTTTATTAAAAAAAAAAAACTCTCGAATATATAGAGAGAGTTGCTAGGTCGGCCGGTTTTTGTCACCAACAGAATGTGGTATCCAAGAGTTCCACATCGCATGGCCGTTTCTGGCGCAGGGCGAGAACAGGATGAAACGTCTTGCGTTTGCGAAATCAACTTGGGAACTAATTTGTCTTTGACGCTAAATCCTCTGGAAATCAGTAAGCTTCCAGTGTGCATGTCAGTGATGTGCTAATCGCCTGTCTATTAATACGCCGACCGAACTACAACTCAACATAAGGTAAGATATTGCGCGTACATATAAATAAAATAGATCTCTCATGTAACTGCTACATGATAAATATATAAATAAAAATAGCTTAATTAATGATTTATTTAAAATAATAAAAAAAAATGTAATTAAGTTTCAAAATCTTATTTAAAAAAATAATTCCGTAAAACAAATACCGACATGCACTGGACCTCTGACACTTAGCTTATTATTTCGCCTTTTATTTATCATTTTTAAGGTAGAAAAATACTCGAAAGTATTTATGCGATTTGAATTCCAACATTTTGTGAGACGTGTGATCAATTTCATTACAAATGCGATTCTATCATAATCATAAATAATCTATCTATCATAAAAAAGGTTATGGTGTTTTGGAGATTGTCTAGTTGTACGTAAATAGAAACATGCGATTACCTCACAAAAAACGAATAGGCAGAGTACACATTACGAAGGGAGTAGGGTTTACGATGTCAATACCTGAGTTCGAATCTCACGTAAGTCTAAAGGATTTTTGTTAACTGGGAACGTGTTTTTAAAATCAAAAAAAATGTATATAATATAATATAAAAAAACATTTAATATTCTTTTTAACTAAATGACCTCATTTTGATAATCCGTAAAAAGGTAAACATAAAGGTATTTGCTATCAGTTCAAAGCGAATTTGTTTTGTTTAACACCATCATTTCTAATGCTTTTGACAGTAAAAGAATACATAAATACATTCATCGGTGTTACTTACTCTCCGATTCAAATGCTAAGAAGCGTATTTTTTCCACGATATTTTACAAATATCTTTCTTCGTACTAGCTATACAGCGTCAGAAGCTAGAATGGACATTGACATATCCAAGTACTTTACCAACATCGCTCAAGAAGCGGGCATAGACTAGTATATTAATAAACTAGAAAAATACCTGCCACAGGACGACAAAAATTTATTCTCTGAATAAAATATTTTTGCACCACTTTTATGTCTCCTGACGAAGATTAAAATCAAGATATACTGATACTAAACCTTATGTCTAGACTCGTTATTTCACTTTTGATCAACATCCATTAGATCATTTTGATTCTAAAAATTGTCTGAAATTTAAGGGGTTTTATGAAGAAATTGAAATTCAGAGAATCTTGCTTAATTAGCGAATAATAACTATGGATTAGATTGAATGAAAATCTAAAATACTTGAAATACTTCAAAGTAACTGAAATTTGAGAATATTTGTATTTCTAATACCTATTCTTGAAATTTGACAAAAATCGGAGGTATCTGAATTTTCACGAAGGGTTTTCAACTCTTTTTTATCATCTTTATATAAAATTAAGTTAAACTAAATATAGCCTACATTACGACCCCTTACTTACTCCAGTTGTCTTCTAAAATTTATAATAATCGGTTAATTAGTGAAAAGAGTGAATCATGGATATATATATATATATATATATATATATATATATATATATATATATATATATATATATATATAAATTTGGGAAAGTTCATTTTTTAAGCATCTTTTGAATTTTAACATAAAGATAGAGGCAAAATGCCTTAAAATAAACCATGTGTTAGATGCAGATATTTTTATTAAATCAATATATATATATATATATATATATATATATATATATATATATATATATTTCTTCATCTTGATTTTTGTATCTAATATTTTGATTTAGATTTTGATTTAATAAAAATATCTGCATCTAACACATGGTTTCTTTGAAGGCATTTTGCCTCTATCTTTATATATATATATATATATATATATATATATATATATATATATATATATATATATATAAACGTTATGCATACGTTATTTATATAAATACAGATGAATAAATATCCTATTAAAAAACGTAAAAGAACTAATAAATAAACGAAATGTCGCTTCTCCATCTTTGTTTAATTAGTTGCTCTATTTTTTTTCTGTGTGAATTTAAATTTTACTGAAACTGAATACATCAGAATGTGACTCAAAATCGGTGAGTGAAATTGTTTCTCGATATAATAAAAAGCGTTGAATTACTCATTGCTCTTTTTATTTGACCTATTATTTCGGCCTCGTTTTAAACGACATCATTTTGCTAGTTCCTAATAATAGAAACAGAAAATTATAGGCAACATTTTCAGACGTTAAATTGTTTCAACAAAACGTCTACGATATTCTTTATCAAAAAAGAACGCCGAAATAGTAAACAAAAGAAATGTAGTTACATGAATGAATACATTTCTTTTTTTCCGACCCAGTTGTGAATAACATTTTTTTTTGGGGGGGGGGGGTGACTTACTTGAACTGTCCTAATAGAAAAAGGCGGCCATTTTTACTTTTAGGTGTCAGGGTTGTAAGGTTTGTTAGAATTAGGTATACGAGTTAGTAACTACCAAGAAAGGGGATTATGCGCTACTTTTAGAGTTTATGCTTAGTTTTATTAAGAAGAGACTAGCGGGGCCCGTGAAAATTCCACAGTACCCTTCATGCGTTTTATATTGCGGCTCTGCTTAAAAACATGGCGACAAATAATTATGTGTAAAAATATATTTTTTATGTAGTTTCAGAATATATCTGCAAGTTTATCTGCAAGACTCCCGTAAGAGTTCGTGACATATATTCATTATATAGAGGTCCGGGGCGAACACAGACTCCATGATATTATTGTACCATCTTGGGATAAAGCTGATACTACACTTGGATCCGGAAAGACAAGTAATTGTATTTTAATTTGAGTTTCAGCGTAATCAAATTACTTTTTTTTGCATTGCAATTTCGGCGATCGGATTACTTCATCTTAAAAAAGAGGTGGAGGGTGATAACGTACGCACAGGCATGAAATTACGTAAGCGTATTATTATATGAATGATGGTTATTGACTAATTAGTCGAAGAACGTCCGAAAGTATGAACCCCTGAAATTTGGTCAATTAAAAACTTAAATTGTCCGTTACCAAACTTCTTTCCTCACGGGTTGCTTTACGATATCGCTTAATTTATTTGACTAATTAAAGGTTTTTTATTCAGCAAATTTTTTAGATTTTGCTGAATAAAAAACCTTGACTTAATAAAATAAATTAAGCGATATTAGGTTCGTCAAAACTTAAACATCTCCGACTTTTGCCGATCATGTTTTGCCCTTAGTTTTAGGAATTACCGTCGCGTTTTACACACAAAAACAATCTAGAATGAAAGCAAACGCCATTGAGAGATTTTATCAACCAATGCTTAAACATTATTGGCGCAATAAAATGGTTTTCTGGTTTTACATTAATAATCTCGGTGTCTCAAATAAAACTACAAAACTAACATAGGAAGTCTATCAATACTAGCCGTACCTGTGGAAATTCCACGGTGTTTTTTCCATGATGATGATGATGATGATGATGATGATTAGATTTTATCACTACTTGAGGAAGAAACCCGCCCCTAGTTTCTTTCCTGCTTGTTTTATCTTTGGCTAGGCGTGCCCAAGTAGGACCTAGTTGGCTGTCGAAATCATCTCTCCACCGGCTTTTTGGACTTCCTCAAGGTATTTTCTATTTCCCCGGGGTTTATTTTGTCGCTCTATATATCCACCTGTTGTCTTTACATCTTGAAAGGTGACTTGCCCATCTATGTTTTGCCGTTCGAATGGTGGTGATGATGTCATTTACTCCAGTTTGCTGTCTGATCCAGGTGGTTCTTTTCCTGTCATGTATTATTTACTGTTAATAATAATATTTCTTTAGAAATAATAAATGTCTCTCAGGGAAGATACTATTCAGAAAAAAAACAACTTTTTCTTCTTCCGTAAAAATAATTGTCACTGTCATCTAAATATCATTTAAATAAATTAAAACGAATATGTCGCTTCTTTCTTTATTTTAAATTGTTGCAATTTAATTCTTTTTAAAATAATCAATATTCTGGCTTCTTAACGGAAAAATAAATGTCAGCTAAATAAAACGAATGCCACTTTTTGAAATGTATTTATTTAAAATTGTTTTAGTCGACGGGAGGACATAATTAGATTTTAGAACAATTCATTTAAAAAGTTAAAATGCGTAAACTCTGGATTATTTACTTTGATAATTATAAATTAATCACCAATCACCATCTTTACTGAAAATTCAGATACCCCCAATTCTGTAAAATTTGAACAATATTGACTAGAATTCAATAAATATTCTCCACATTTCAGTTTTTTTTTGGATTATTTTAAAGTGTTTTAGGGAGTATGATATGAGCATAATCTCCTATTTGTAAATTCCAATATTTCAGATTTGCATTAAATTTTATCCGTAGTCATTAGGTACTAATTAAGAATGATTACCTGAATTTCAATTTCTTCTTAAGATACTTTAGGCGTAAGCTTTAAATTGTAGAGATTTTCTAGAATAAAACAATTATGTAATGGATTTTGATCAAAATTGGAATAAGGATTATAGACATAAGGTTTAGTATCATTATATATGGATTTTAATTTTTGGTACAGCGGCATAAACGTTATGGAAAACTGTTCTGTTGGGGAAATTAATTTTACCCGTCCGGGACGGGTATTTGTCTAGTAAGTGAATAAATTGAATTCATTACATGTTATTTTCTTTTACCGTATTAATTTGTATTCTATTGTTGTAGTCTTCTTCTCTTGTTATCAAAGTGGATACACGGAATTCAGGTTTGTATTGCTGTATTACTTCTTCCACTATTGCTACGACAGTTTGGTAAGGGTAACAAGACTTTCGGACTTCCTTGCTATGTAATAAGTACCTCGTCTAGTATTGGAATGAAATTCGCACCGATGTTAATCTCCAAGTGAATGTCGAGGAGTCAAAAAAAGAGTCCATAATTGATTATGTAGTGACTTGAACCAAAGAAAGAAGCAGTGTTTGCTAGAAGTCAGTTATCTAAAGTAATAAAAAAATTAAAGTCTATGGATGTTTATCTAAATAAACAAATACGCCTTTGGACATTTTCATAAAAACATCATGAATCAAGCTTTATTGTAAACTTATTTTTGACGGGACGAAATAAAACATTGAGAATTAATTTTCTGTAAGACACAGAAAGAGAGAGAGAGAGACGCTTTATTGTGTTGCATTAGTAACTCCTGGTGGCGAGGGAGATCTGCCTTGAATATCAGCATTCGTTATAGGGATATATATATATCGACAATCTCTACATATGCAATTTTTTCATATTTTAGCGGGATCTATTAATTAAGAAATGGAAAGTAATACATATTCGTTTGAACTAGTATTTTGACGTATATTGTTTGAAAAGAATCTCCTAACTCGGAATTGTTGGTTGCGAATCTATAGTATGTCAATATAATGTTATTACTATTTGAAAATTGATAAACTTTTTAAAATGCTGATGGAGAAAATCATTTATCTGTATCTTTACTTAAATGCAATTTTACTGATTAAAATGTTTTTCGAGATGTATCTACGCATCAGTTGTCAATGGTTGATCTCCGAAAATAGCCAATCAGCAGTTCGCTCAAAATGTTTAAACCAGTTTTTAAATAATTAAAGCTTTTGTTTCCTATTATAATAAACTATACTTAATAGTTGGACTATTCTGTTTAACGGCATAACAACCTTTATAGTCATCTAACATTTTAAATCATATTTCTAAACAAATGTATTTTGTAAACAAATTGTTAGAAGAACCGCAGTTGTATTATGTAACCTATAAATGCGCTGAATGTTGAGATTCATACCTTACTCAAGTTGTATTACTTATATTCTGCTTCTACTACTACTACTACTACTACTACTACTACATCTTCCTGCATCGACTTCCTACTCACGTTATTTCATATCCCTCATATTTAGCAATATTGGACTTGGTTGTATTAAAATAGTTTTAAATATGGAAATTTCCATGCTAGGTTAGATAAGTAAAAAAGCGGAATATTGCATTAGAAATGAAACATTAAAATTAGAGGTACGTGCTCAGGATGTAGCTTCACAGAAGAAAGTCTCCAGTGACACGTAGTACGTAGCAGGTGAGCTGAAAAGGTTTCTCTTTTTTTCTGAACCGAATAGGAGATCAGTCGTGTATGGGACAGCTGCTCTCTCCTTCAATGAGGGATGGTTTAGAGAAGTCCCTTGAGTTATTATGCATGTACATTTTATACTATAAAATAAAAATGAAAATCCCTAAAGAATTGATAAACCTCCGTAAATGATGGTTTGCTCTCGCGATTAATACCCTTTAAACCCGCTGTTGCCAAAAAGACGGCCGACAAGAGAAAAAGAAAGAGAGCAACATCTATACGATGCATACATTTACTCAAGGCTCCAGCTGGTTACGTGATGAGTCGTCGTACATAGGGTGATGGGAGAAACTGTGCCAGACACGACCGCTATATCTCCCTTTCTCTCTTACACACGCACTGTCTAGGAAAAAAAGAGGATTTGACCTGCTTATCTGCTAGGTGTCATTAGTGACTTCCTGTCCATGATACAATATCCTGAAATATAGCTCTAAGTCTAAACTTGTCAATTTTAATGGACTTTCACACTACTCTAACCTCATTCTTACTCTAACCTCATGCTTACTCTAACCTCATGCTTACTCTAACCTCATTCTTACTCTAACCTCATTCTTACTCTAACCTCATGCTTACTCTAACCTTATGCTTACTCTAACCTCATTCTTACTCTAACCTCATGCTTACTCTAACCTCATTCTTACTCTAACCTTATGCTTACTCTAATGTCATTCTAACTCTAATCTCATTCTTACTCTAATCTCATTCTTACTCTAACCTCATTCTTACTCTAACCTCATGCTTACTCTAACCTCATGCTTACTCTAACCTCATTCTTACTCTAACCTGATGCTTACTCTAACCTCATGCTTACTCTAACCTCATGCTTACTCTAATCTCATTTTTACTCTAACCTCATTCTTACTCTAACCTCATGCTTACTCTAACCTCATTCTTACTCTAACCTCATTCTTACTCTAACCTCATGCTTACTCTAACGTGATGCTAACTCAAAGTTTATGTGGAAAATACCGTTGTAAGCATCATTTTTACACTCCTTCATACAAATATTTCTACATGAATAAAACAAAGAAGAATAATGGAAAATTGAATTGGGCCCTTCAAAATAAATATTGGCATTTCAAAATACGAAATACATTTTAGAATATCTCTTCACATACTGGACATTTATTGCAAGAAAGATTTCTATACTTTAATCAACTATGAAAATTGGTGATAAGAATAACAATATGATAGAATATAATTTTTATTAAATCATAAAATAATTTAAACAAGAAATATATAAATACACCTTTTTCCTTAATTCATGGATTTTCAAAAATGTATGCTTTTATAATCAGAGGAGATGATAGAGATACATCAGTGTAGGGTATAATTTAAAGATAACATTATATCTTTATTATCTCTCCATTTGGTAGAAAAACTCCGACAGAGTGCTCAATACTTAAAATACAATTTTTTCTAAAGTTAAAATAAGTTGACTTTATCTTCGGTCACACCATATATTAATATATATAAATGTATATATATATATGAAGATATACACAAATATATGCATATCAATATAAAGATATATATATATATATATATATATATATATATATATATATGAATGAAAAGATATACAAATATGAATACACACACAAACTACATAAAATATATAAATGTGTATATATAAAAATATATAAATATGTATATATATATGTGTGTATATAAATATATAAAAGTTTTATCAATGCATACATATATATACATATATATATATATATATATATATATATATATATATATATATATATATATATATATATATATATGTGTGTGTGTGTGTATATAACTATATTAATGTATATATAGTCATTTATTTCATTAAATGTTTAAATGGGATTATTGATTAAAAAAGAGATACCCAAATATACATATTAAATAAATAAATCAACGTCGGTACATTAAAATGAAAGATAAAGTGCTTACGCATGTGCACATAACATGTGACTACGCTCCCGAGAAAAATGTTCAAGAAATGAGTGATATGAACATTGATACGCAATATCACTGCCTGCAGTTGAACTCGTGTAAAGTTTCAGTCGATTCTTTCATTTTTTTTTCCACATATAATTATTTTTCACTTTTTTCGT
Source organism: Sepiola atlantica (assembly GCA_963556195.1). NCBI lineage: Eukaryota > Metazoa > Mollusca > Cephalopoda > Sepiida > Sepiolidae > Sepiola > Sepiola atlantica. The sequence goes on along the minus strand of OY744523.1, from coordinate 114,950,478 downwards.
TACCTAGAATAAATCAGCCGTTGATGATGATAAAGTAGAACGCTGCTTGACGAAGCGAAGCACGTCGTGAGTTGCCGCCATTGTATATTCCTTTCATTTTCGGCTTAATTTCGCCTCGAGCATTTCTATTACTTTCCTCCATTAAAACTTTCTGTAAAAACGTTTCAACTTGAAAACTGAATCCTATTCAGTTTCGCATCTCAGACTTTACAGCGTTTTTGACTTCACTTCAAAAGTGCACGACCAGATTTTTTCAAGTGCGGACTAATAGAAAGAAGCAATTCTGCTCCATTTCCGTTTTCTAAGCAAGTAAAAACTCAACGGGGGTGAAATTCAGTTGTTCTCGCCCGTAAATCCTATGGAGCTACGTCACCCATATATATATATATATATATATATATATATATATATATATATATAATGAATATCTAAATTCCAATGACCAGTATACTTTTTTCTCATATTTAGTTTTTTTAATGGCAGAATTAGCGATGGTTTTAAAATCATTTCACAACGTGCATTATGCTAAAGTTAAACCCAATTACACGTTGATCTTCAGAAACCACAATGAAAGGCATATATAAAAATAGCAAAGCGTGCATAAAGTTCATGTAAAGACAGAAAGCATGATCCCCTCCGATAATAGGATGAAAAGATTCACACACACACACACGCACACACACATTATATATATATATATATATATATATATATATATATACTAGAATAATAACCGTCCTCGGACGAGTAAAATTAATTTCCCGAGCAGAGTAGTATTGCACTACATTTATGCCTCTTTACGAAAACCGGCCAATTTAGAGTAATACTAAGAGTGTTCGCTAATAGACCGGAAGACCAGAGTTCAATCCTCAGTCCAGTTATCCCAAATACTTTTTAAAAAAAGTTGCTATACACTCAGCATTATGGGATGAGGATCAAAGGTAAGTAGAGTAATCCTGATAAAGGAATAGGGCCCTCTCCTACCACTCGGTGTAGTAGCTAATGAAAAGGGATCCTACGGGTCGCCTTTAACTATAATCCACAACTTAACTATTTTACTTACGAATATTATAATGCTACTGAACCTTATGTCTGGAATTCTTGTTCCAATTTTGATCAAAATCTATTACAATCCATTTTTTATTCTAGAAAATGTCTAAAATTTAAGGCTTAATCTGAAGGGGTGTTGAGAAAAATTGATCTTCAAAAAATCTTGCTTAATTGGTGTCCAATGACTATGGATCAAAGTTAATGTACATCTGAAATATTTAAATGTTCAAATGGGAGGTTATGTCCTTTTTATGCCCCTCTAAACACATTTATAGAATCCTTATTCCAATTTTGATCAAAATCCATTACATGATTTTTGTTCTAGAAATAATTTTTAATTTAAGCGTCAGAAGATAACATTGAAAGTCAGGGAATAACAGTGTAAACAAATACAATAGAATTGATTAGTCGATTCCATATTCCGCATCTCTATCCAAGAGAAGAGTTATCTATTTGTAGACTAAATGCCTTAGCGTTTGTTTCGCTTAGGCTTTTTCTATATACTTTAATAACATAAAAGATATACTTAAATGTACTATAGTTCTGGGATTAAGTGACGTCTTAAAAATATTTTGAATATATTTGATTATTCCTGATTTATAATTAACAGAATATGCCCTCCACCTCTCTGTGCTATCTATGTATTTCTCTCGACCTCTCTCAGTCTATGTTGATTCAATCACTCTCAAATATATTGTAAGCATTTAGAAAAAGAGGGAATCTTTTCTCACTCAATGTCTCCATCTAGTTTGCATCCGTGTGTATGTACACACCACAAGCAGGTAGATAACTTAGATGACAAAATAATATTTGCTTCTATATAAAAATAATAATGACGTATAATACATCTATATAATAATAATAATAATAATAATAATAATAATAATAATAATAATAATAATAACAGACTCCTCACACACATCTCAACAGAAACTGTTACAGACCTAAACAACCTGATATATGCAGGGGCAAAATCGGTAAGTATGAAACTAAGAAACGAAGAGAATGGACAAAAGAGAGGACCGACAAAACCTGGATGGGAAATCAGACTGGAAACCCAGATCACCAAACTTCGGAAAGAAGCTAAAACCGTGAACAGAAGGAAGGAGGACATGAAACGATTAAGAAGCAAAAATCAGAAACGCAAGGTAAAACTAAATGAGAAAAATGAAGAAATAAAACAAAGGATAGCAGCAATAGAAGGAAGACTGAGACGATACAGGTACAAATCAGAACAGAGCAAACAGAACAGGACCTTTGAAAACAATGAAAGCCAGTTTTACAAAAACGTAAATGGAGAAAAAACAACAACAGAGCAACGGAACTCAACAGAAACAAAACAATTCTGGAGCAAGATATGGGAAGAACCAAAAAAGCACAACAAGAATGCCCAATGGTTGAAAAAGATGAAAGATGAACTGCAGGAAATCGAACAAGGAACCGAAAACGAAATCAACAAAGAAACGATCAAGAAACCCCTAAGAAAAATGGCAAACTGGAGAGCACCAGGCCACGATGGAATACATGCATACTGGTTTAAAAAATTCACGACCCTGCATGAAAGAATAGCGCAGAAACTGAGTGGATGTATCCGCAAAACAGACGTACCAGATTGGATGACGGAAGGAAGAACAACACTAATACAAAAAGACCCCAAAAAAGGAACGACCCCCAGCAACTACAGACCGATAACATGTCTACCAATAATGTGGAAAATTCTCACAGCACAACTGAGAGAACAAATCTACCAATCCCTGGACAAACGTGGACTGCTCCCCGAGGAACAAAAAGGATGCCGGAAAGGACACAGAGGGGCACATGATCTACTATACATTGATCAAAAGACCCTGAAGGAGGTGAAGAGCAGACAAAAGAACATAACCATGGCATGGATTGACTACAAGAAAGCCTACGACAGAATCCCTCAAACATGGATAATTGAATGCTTAAAAATATACAAGATACCAGACAGGATTATTAATCTCATCCAGAAAGCAATGGAAACATGGAGACTAAAACTGACAGCCGGGGGACAATACCTGTCTGAGATAAAAAATACAGAGAGGCATTTTTCAAGGAGACTCTCTATCACCACTACTGTTTATAATAGCCATGATGCCACTCAACTACATACTCAGAAAGTGTGATGCCGGATACAGGTTTACGGATACAGAACAATGAATAAACCACCTGATGTACATGGATGACCTTAAACTGTTTGCAAAAAACAAAAAGAACTGGAAAAGCTGATAAACACAACCAGGATATTCAGCCAGGATATCCAAATGGAGTTTGGAATAGAAAAATGTGCACTGCTAGAGATCAAAAGAGGAAAACTGGAGACGACAGAAGGTATAGAACTCCCCAACCAAGAGGAGATGAGGGCGCTAGGAGAACAAGCTAGTTATACATACCTGGGAGTTCTGGAAGCAGACACAATCAAATATACAGAAATGATAGAGAAGATTAGAAAAGAATATCTACGAAGAACAAGGAAACTCTTAGAAACTAAACTATATAGCAGAAACCTAGTAAAAGGGATAAACACATGGGCTGTATCACTAATAAGATACTCTGGACCATTCATAGGCTGGACCAAAGAAGAACTCAGGCACCTTGACCAAAGGACTAGAAAACTAATGACTATGCACAATGCATTGCACCCAAAAGACGATACGGACAGACTCTACATGAAAAGAAATGAAGGAGGTAGAGGACTGGTAAGTATAGAAGACTGTGTGGAAGACACCAAAGAAGAGCTGGAGAAATATGTAACCCAGAACACGGAAAGACTGATCACCACAGCAAGAGACACCAGCCCAACAAACAACTCCGGAAGCACTGAACTCAGAAACAAAAAGACAAGAAAGGAAAAGTGGGAAGAAAAACAACTACATGGACGCTTTATAAGACTCACAAGCGATGAAGCCAATGAAAACAGCTGGGCATGGCTAAGAAAAGGACACCTGAACAGAAAAACGGAATCTCTGCTGACGGCCGCACAGAACAATGCGATTAGGACAAACTTTATTAAAGCAAAGATAGATAAAACCTAGGAAAACAGCAAATGCCGATTGTGTGGACAAAGAGACGAAACGATGAATCATATAATAAGTGAATGCAGCAAGCTAGCACAAAGGGAATACAAGAACAGACATGACAGCGTGGGGAAAGAAGTACTCCGGGAAATGTGCAAACAACTGAATTTCAAATATGCAAAAAAATGATACAAACACAAACCAGAAACTGTACTAGAAAACGAAAAACACAAAATCATATGGGATATGAATGTACAAACAGACAAACCCATAACAGCAAGGAGACCGGATATGGTAATAATCAACAAGAAAGAAAAATCCTGCAAAATCGTGGACTTTGCCGTTCCAGCAAACAACAGAGTGGGGATCAAAGAGACGGAAAAAAGAAGCAAATATACTGAACTTGCCAGAGAATTGAAAGGAATATGGAACATGAAGAAAGTCAGTATAACACCAATAATCATAGGAGCACTAGGAACAGTCCCCAAAAACATGGAGAAAAGACTAGGAGAAATAGGAATCAAAGGGATAACTGAGACCATACAAAGGACAGTAATGATCAAAACAGCTACAATCCTGAGAAATGTCCTCGAATGCGGAAACCAACCCACATAAGCAACGAATGGTGAAAAAACACATGGAAGCACAAGACAACAGAACCGGGGAAATTACAACCGCACGAGAGAGGCGCAAGCATACGCTGACGCCACGAAAATTATGGACAGAGGGTCGAGGAGGGAAAGCGCAAACCAGACCTCCACTGGAAGAGCGCGGACAGCTCTGGGACCGTGGGGAGGCTTGTTGCCACTCGGGCCCCAGAGGGGACCAATGGCCCTTATCAGCGGGAAATCGTTGGTAGGTGGCTGTTGCGATTACCGCAAAGTCATCAGCGGTGATGAACGAAAAGAGGTGGAGCATACTGGAAGTCTGAGGAGACTTGTTGTCACTCAGACTCCAGGGAATACCACAGGTTGTCGGCAGTGGGCGATCACTGACGATGACCAGTGTGATAACTCCTAGTGAGTAAATAATAATAACAATAATAATAATAATAATAATAATAATAATAATAATAATAACTAGGAATAGTCCCCCTAAAACTAGAATTACTAGGAAGAGTCCCGAAAACCTGGGATAAAAGACTAGGAGAAATTGGAATAAAAGGGAAGACTGAGACTATACAACGGACAGGAATGATGAAAACAAGTAAAATCTTAAGGAAATCCTCGAATGCGGAAACCAACCCACATAAAATACAATAGCACACAAGATAGCTGTGAAGGGCAAAGGAAGATAGAAAAAACGAGGAAAGAGAGCGTTAACCAGACGTCCACTGGAAGAGTGCGGGGAGTATTGGGACCGTATTTTTATGTTTGATCTTACGTCTAGATTATCTGTCATTATGTTTTGATTCACTTAATTTTCATTTACGGAATAACTTTTAGTCAAATGAGTATTCCCAACAATTATTCCTTTGTTTTGGGAAACCTAATTAGAAAAGCGAAAAATAAAAGAAACGAATTCATGACAAAGAAATCGTTTAGTTTTTCTATTTCACAACATATCAGCCATTTTTGTTTTTATTTTATGACTTAATGCATATTGTAAATGATCCTTAGTAAACGATCCATAATAATACATGTAATACGCTAAGACATTTTATGCTTGTACGTACGTTATCACCTTTCACGGACATTAAAAAAATGAGGTCGTTTGACTAGCAAAGATGTTGATTGGTGATCAATCTAATAGCGTTAAGGTAAACACTTTCGACTTTACCTATTTTAAAATGAATTATTCTAAAATCAAATTATGTTACCCCGTCGACTAAAACTACAATTTTAAATAAATACATGTCAACATGTGACATTCGTTTTATTGATTTGAAGAATATTTAGCTGACAATTATTTTTACGATAATAAGACAAAAAAATATTATTGTTTTAAAAATAATAAAATTTCTAGAATTTTGAATAAATAAGTATAGAATAGACGTATTCTTTAAATTTATTTCATAAAATAGTTAGCTGAACATGAACATTATTTTTACGGAGAGAAGAAGAAAAAGTCATTTTTTTCATATAGAATTAACCTTGAGACATTTATTATTTAAAAAAGCAATATTTTATTTAACACTAAATTATACAGGTTGATTCTTGCTAGTTAAATACTATTATAATAAGATGCTATTTCCCTCATGTTCGATTCCGAAGTATAATTTTGGTGGGAAAGCTCATGTTCAAGCCAACTAATAAGTTGACATCATCATCAGCAAGTGATACCTACTTATTTTAGTTGATCGCCGGATCTGACTTTGCGACCATCGTCAGGGAGTTCGAGTGTTTGATCTTTAGTAGATTTTTTGCAGGTCATGCGCTTACGACGAGTCGTCTGAATTCGACAACTTGACAATTACAGAATAACGTTTTTTTTTCACATAAGGGAAACACCTCTGATAACAAGACCTCATCAGATGATAACGTCGTTGGTTCGTCCAGATGATTCGCAAATATGGCGTGTCTAAACACACGATCTTATAGTTTGGGTAGCTTCTAACCACTTGGCAAAAATGACAGGGCGATGAGCTGACGACGTGGCGCTCCACAGTCAAAGCAGCGTATCTTGAATTCATTTCAACCAACACTTAAACAGCATTTGACGAGTGTACCGCAATTATGGCCAAAGAATCCCAAAATCTTCAAGCCTAATGTGCAACCATATGGAAGCGTCTTTAGAAATTGATGTGTGTCGATCCAACCCATACCGAGTAATAGATACGACAAGTTCAAGTAAGTACAGCGATCTTAGTGCACAAGTGAACGTAAAAAAAAAGATAAGATTTACACTCTGTGCAACCGATTGCATAGTCCCCGACGGTATATATTAGGCCAATAACACCCCCCCCATAAAAATGAAAATGGAAGAACTTGGTCAATATAAACGGAATTGATAATTTGTTTTTCTTTTGTGGAATAGGGAGGCTTATATGCGAAGAGTATGAGGGAAATGAAAGCACCTCCCGGTGGGGGGAAGCTGTGGTAACGTGCGTTTATCGATAGAAAAATCACTCACGTATATTACAAACTCTGCAATGCATTTGATAAATTAGGAAAGTCTATTAATGGGAACTTTGTTGGGTTCATTGCACGAGTGGAAACACGAACAAATCCATTTAGGAAATTTAATATTCAATTAGTTTTATCTATATACAGCCTTATATTTATCCCTTCTATCTCCCTCACCCCTCTCTTTCTCTATCTCTCTCTCTCTTTATATATATATATATATATATATATATATATATATATATATATATATAGAGAGAGAGAGAGAGAGAGAGAGATAGATAGATAGATAGAGAGAATGTGTGTGTGTGTATTTCTTTATAAGATTAATGAGATAGAACCCCAGCAGAGTGCTCAGTTTTTTGTTTCTTTTTTAAATAAGAGCGTAATATTTATTTGTATATGTATTACAGGAGTTTATCAATTTATTTTATGAATATTTGCAGCATGGGTAAGCCTAAACTAGAAAAAAAACATATCGTTATGACCTCACACAGCGCGCTAGTCGACATTTTCTAACGCAACAGATCACAATGGAGGCCTGAGGAGAGTCCATAAAGGGCGTTCACGTGCTGTTCTGTCCTTGTTGGATTTGAAATCGACTGTACCGATGTTGTTCTGAACTTCTGTAATACATTATCTCTCTCTCTCGCTCTCTCTCTCTCTCTCGCTCTCTCTCTCTCTATATATATATATGTGTGTGTGTGTGTGTTTATTTTATAAACACTGTAGTTTCATAGGATTAACCCATATATACAACACTTACACAAACACTATATATATATATATGTGTGTATATATATATATATATATATATATATATATATATATATATATATATATATATATATATATATATACGCGAGAAAAATAGATTTCTCAAAATTGAGGCAAACAAAACAGCAGATCTTGCACAAATAAAGTGCCCGCTACCCCATTGGACAGATCTATATAAAAGATAAATAATGAAAAAAAAAGCAATTAGCTTTCACACTCTACTACATGACACTCCTGATGATCGATGAATACCGTGAAACTGCAGTGGGATTAAACTAAGTGAATTTTATTATTCATTATACATGTACATGCATTTTTTTTTATCATAATATGTCGTTCAGATATGAATACCGAAACGAACTGAATCAAGACAGCAGACTTTGTACATATAATAAGCTCAATATTGTTTTCCGTATAACTTTATAACAAAAATAATTAATGGTCTTATCTTAACACTTAACGGCAGTTGCATGGCTTGTCTAATTTTTGGAAGTGTTTTGCTATGTTCCCGAGCTATTGAAGATTTTTTAACCGCTCAGGATTATATCAAAACACTTTCGAAGATTGGAATAGCCATGCAACTGTATTTACAATAAGTCAGATTTATTAATATTCTCTCTCTCTCTCATATATGAAAGAGAGAGAACGAGGAAGGGAGAGAGAAGGCAATTACTTAGGGTGTGCTTGGGATGTACTCTAATGTAGTAAAAAAATCGTAAAAACAAAATAACTGTTAGATTTATACTGTGTAAACAAACGTTAAGTTTCGATGATATACTGTTTTTTTTTCAGGAATAGCAACATCTAAAATTTTTTATTTTCGTGGCATGGTGTCACTAGAAAAATCCTTATAGTCTTTCATCGGTGATTTTATTTAATGTTTTAGCCATGTGGTCAGCACTTGCGCGCGTGAAATGAATTAGAAATAGTTCCTCGGTGTAAGCGTTGAGTAATTTGAAATTTTTAAGTTTTGGAAGCCAAAACAATTCAGTGGTGTATATATATATATATATATATATATATATATATATATATATATATATATATGTAGGACATAACATACTATGAAAACAGTGATTCAAACTGTGACAGACCGACGAACGAATTTACTGGCCGACAAACAGAGCATCTTATAGAGATGTGTGGATGCAACTAACAACAACTAATATTTTTAAGTATTTGTTTGGAAGAAACAGGATATAGACTCAGTTACAAAAACAAACATGGCTGCAAACGATGTCGATCAGAATTGGCCTCAATTTGTTAGATGTAAATCGGAAATTACAAGCAAGAAATATCAATTATTCTTAAATCGGAAGAGCCTTTTCTCTTTCGTCGTAGTGAATGGAAATATGGGGCAATGGCGGACTTGGGAAAAATCCCGAACTAATTAAAAAATTTTTGTAAAGAATTATATCATTTTCTGAATAGGGAATAACTGAGTGTGTTACTGTTTCATTAGATTAATTAGATTTCATCGGAAAATTTGTATAGAAGTGGAAATGAAACTGTGTAATTAAAATTTAAGACCGACAGTATTTTTTATTTCAAACTGTAGAGGAAACAATTGACGATTTAATCAAAATGAAACTTTTACGTTTGAGATTCTGCTGAAAAACGAACGAACGCACATTTCCGCTCAAGTTATAAGTAACACTAATGACTTGTGTTTAACGAATCGTATACACTTAATCTTTGACAACATGCAGTGTCAGGTCTACACTACAAAAACTCGGTAAGCTGCAATTTCAAAATTTACATAAATACATATGTTATTAGTTAAAAGCGAGACCTGTGCATCGCGGTGTCTGAAGAAACATTTTCTTTGCTGTTTGTGGATGTCCAACGCTAACGCAGACCCCACGACATTACTGTAAAATCCCACTGAAGAAATCAAGAAGAAAATTGCAAATCTGAAAATCGCAAAATGATTAACTGGAATTTGCACGTTTTCAACCTCTCAAATTCTATTTAATAAGCTGGAAAAGTTAATTTAAGACATTGATAACGTGTATATTTAAAATTTAAGTCGCATTTCAATGAGTGAAAATATAATAAAAACAAGTTTGTTAGGGACAGGGTGTAAAAAAATTAGAGATTGTAATAGCTGTTAATAAAAAAATAAAACTTATGATCACCCGGCAGTGTTTAAATTCATATCTATCTATATCTATCTATCTATATCTCTATATCTATCTATATCTCTCTATCTATCTATCTATCTATCTATCTATCTATCTATCTATATCTATCTATCTATCTATCTATCTATCTATCTATATCTCTCTATCTCTCTATCTATATCTCTCTATCTCTCTATCTATCTCTATCTCTCTATCTCTCTATCTCTCTATCTATCTCTATCTCTCTATCTATCTCTATCTCTCTATCTATCTATCTCAGATAATCCAGGTTAGAGCAGGAAAGAAATATAAAGGTAATGGAAATGTAGAGCAGTCGGTGGAATAAAAAAAGATTATAAAACTGTAATTTAACCATTAGAATCAAGGTGACTCCCCCAAGAAAATAAAGTTTGCTAAACTGTAAACTTACATTTTATAGACGTTATCATCATTCCAAAATTTATATAATAAGGAAGAAAGCCCGTATAAGTGAAATAGCTGAAAATATTTTATCTTATATACTTTGTTTTTGAGTTGTGCCTTTAATGTTTATGAAGTTAATTACTGTGAAAATTACTACTACAAAATATTCTTTATTTCAATTAAGTTAACTAACAAAATGAAATAGGTAGTCGTGAACCTGTTAAAATTACTAAATCATACTTGTTAATATTATAATTTATGGTAGATTTTTCCTCTTATGTACATGCGTAGCCTTTGAAACCGGTGAAGCGAAACTTCCGTATCTTACGAAATAGATGACTCAGTGTAATTGGCGACAGTCTTAGAGGTTATTGAGAGGTAAAATCTACACAAACTTCTCTTACTAAGGCGAAATCAAACTAAAATATCGACCGTACTAAATAGTTAAAGCGAGTAAAGTGATTGAGAAATTATTTCTTTTTGTTCATGACATGGAGAAAATCAGGGAAAAAATGAACGACAAAACAATGTCATAGATGTAGCCATTGTTTATTTTTCTATTCCGGCTAATAGAATAGGGGAAATCTTACTTTACCTTATATATCAAATGGTTTAAGGGTGAACATATTTATTTGTGAAATATTACGGATATTTAAAAAAGTACTTTTGTTTAGAATCTTATTTTTTGGAGGTAGGGGGGTTAATACAACATTTTGATACCAGAAAAACAATCGTTTTTTGTGGGGAGGGCGGAGGGATTTACGAAACCGTCTTTCAGCTTGAGTAGTTTTTAACAATAGGTATTGTGTTTTCAATTTAAATGACCAAAAAGATGTTAACATGTCGTAAAACCGTTAGTTATCTTCTGGGGATAAATCAATATCTGATGGAGATGGGTTGGCGTTCTTACCCGCAAACCATCGTAGGCGAACTGAACTTTAACAACCTCACCCAAAATTCGAAACCCTTTTATCCTTTTCGATGTTGCTCATCCTAACGCTATCTCTTTTATAAGAAAGAAAGACCGAATTGCGTGTTTCTATATTTAAAAGTGGCGTTTGTATGTCTCTCCTTCTCAGTGGGTCCGGTTTCTAGCGTTTAACTGGGTCATCGTTTGGCGCGCGAAAAAAAAAAAAAAGGAATAAAGACAAAGAAAACTTTGTCTGCGGATTCCTGGTGCCTGCTTCTTCTCTCTTCTCTTCGGACTTATTACGAGAGGCAAGCCTAGTTTTTTTTTTAAATTTTGGTTAACGTCCGATTGTGGAAGTGATATCTTACACATAGACGGAAAGGATTGCCGAGAAAAGATTGGGGCTATTAGGGGAGTAAGAGATTCCCAGAAAGAGATACGACCGTCTGTCTGTTGGAGGCTAGTTGTAACTGCTCACTTTCGACGGCAGGGTTGATAATAGGTATTGCTTCTTTGTTGCGTTCCTTTTTTTTTGTCTGTGAGAGAAAGAAGGAAGAGAGAGCGAGAAAGACAGAGAGAAAGGGGAGGAGAAGACATTCAAAACTAAAAGTAAGGAAAGAGAAATGGTAAAAGAGGAAGACACGTGTATAAACACGGAAAAGTAGAGAAAAACAAGAGAGGAAAAATAAGAACTAAAAGATGAAAGAGAAAATGCACTGAAGAAGAGAGAGAGACAAATAGAAAACAAAAACTAAAAGGTATATATGTAGTCATCCACACACAGACTGTTTCGCTGTATCACAGCTCTTCAGTGCGGCTAGACAAGTTAGGGCCTGAAGCCGGGATTGAAACTCAACCGCGAGCTGACAGTCACCGCCTCTACCCCTGCGCTAAGAATATCCGTCCAAGTACGGGTAAAATTAATTCCCCGAACAGAATAGACTCGCACCACTTTTATGTCTCCTTAAGAAGATTAAAATCAAGATATAATACTACTAAACCTTATGTCTTGGATTCTTATTCCAATTTTGATTAAAATCCATTACATAATTTTGATTTTAGAAAATGACTAAAATTTAAGATTTAAGCTTAAACGGTCTTACGAAGAAATTGAAATTCATCGAATCTTACTTAATTGGTGTCTAATGACTATGAATGAAATTTAATGCACCAAATTTTGAAATGGGACATTGTGACCCTCTTATGCCACCAAAAACTCTTTAAAAACTCAAAAGAAACTGACATTTAGGAGAATTGTTTACACATTAATGTCTAAAATCTATGGTTACAATTTCACAAAAATCGAAGGTATCTGAATTTTCACGAAGGGCTTTTATTCAATCTTTGCCTCTTTTTGCATAAAAGTAAATTAAACTAAATATACCCGACATTACCCGCCCCTAGTTATTGCAGATCTGTTGAAAAATTCATAACGATCAGTTAATTCGTTTAGGTGCGAATCCTATACATAGAAATATATAAACATATACACATACCTAACTTACACATACACGCACACACACATCGAATTACCTACTAGACATCATCCTCGAGTGTCTTCGGTTACTCTGTAAAAGGGTTTGTCAGGAAAACTTGACATGAGGATACTTCACCCTACAAGTACACCCTGACCAAATATTAAAAATAACATAGTATTCGAAACCCAAATAAGATCTCGCTTTGGCTACACGCCTATACGAAGAATGGTGCACGTACTCCTTGCGATGTTACCTCAAATAACAGTACTTAGCTAGATACTCCATCAGACCAGATGAATTCTTGTCCCGGGATCCGGTAAGATAAAGAGAAACATACTATAACATAGTTAACTGGTGAATTGGAGAGAGGAAAATAAATGTTCTTGACTTCTTTAGAAACTCAACGCTTGAGGGGTAAAGGAGGACTTTAATGGAACACTCGAATATCTATATATCGCATATAGAGATCAATTGTTGGCCTCAGGAAGGGGCCCTTGATTTCTGAGACCTTCGACTGAAGTAAAATTAAAATATATATATATATATATATATATATATATATGAAAAATGAGAAACGGAAAACAGGTTAAAATGCAGAGAGAGAGAGAGAGAGAGAGATGGAGAGAGAGAGAGAGAGAGGACAGACTAAGAGAAAGAAATGCGCGATTGATGGTGCACTAAAGGCATAGTGAAAGGCACGCACAAAGAGATCGAAAGAAAGAAGGAGAGAGAAGCGAGCGAAAGAGAAGCGAAAGTTAGGAAAGAGAGAGAGAGAGAGAGAGAGAGAGTAATAAATGACTCGTTAGAAAGGCGTCAGAAAGAGAGACAAAGAGAATTAAAAGAGCGAGCGGCTGAAAAGGGCGTTACTATTAAGAGACTTGTATGAGGTTGTTCTTTTCCACACTTAACACGCGGTCATTCTCTTTCAAGAAAGCAGCTGTAAACACTCAAAATAAAAATCCATTTTGTAGTTTTTAACGAAACAAAACGAGTCCGTTCTAATTAGCAGCCATTTTGTTGATATGAGGTGAGTTGTGTGAAAATTGTATTCCTAACCAGAGTTATTCTAACATCCAAACTTTAACGGAATCACATCTCCGGTCAAAGAAATATTTCATTCATTTATTTATTTGTTGTACTAATATGTCACCGCTTACTAAGTCCCAAGGGCTACTCGAGGATAAGGGTTAATGAGTTTATAAGGCGGACAGTGAGACAACACTTTGAGGATTGGAGAAGATGGTTGAAAGTGAGTAGATTGTGATTATTTAGAAGGATGACGGCTCAACAAGAATTTGTTTACATTGGACTTGAAAGCAGCAATGTTATGGTCAGCCGGGAAGAAGCCCTTTGGTATTGTGCTCCGTGGTAGTTTAGTTCAGCTCCAGGTATACAGAGGAAGAAAGGAACATTATTTACAGTGGTTGTAGCTAGACCAGTTTTTGCTGTGTGAATGCTTTACAAGGTGATAGCAAAAGATTGGAGCTCAGTCGAGCATCTACCATTAATATACCGATAGAGTAGAGAAATACTAGGAACGTCTCTTCTGTGTGAAAGAGGATCTTTTTAAAACTGGGTTTTATATTGTACAAGCCTGAGTCAAAAGTGTTGCAATATTTGAATACATGCTGTGTTGTAGCATGCATATGCACACCAACAACACACACACAGACAAATCTGGCATCCATTTTGTCAGATTCTCTGCACAGACGGAGTTTTCCTCTGGTGTTTATTATTTTTTACAAAGGGAAGTTTCTTTTCCCGAAATATTAAATTAATAAATGATTTTTATAATCATCCGGACATCACACAAACAGCTAACACCACACTTGCTGTTATGTAAGATTTTAAGAAAAAATAAATAGCAAGTCACATTTCGAATTCGATTTATTATTTTTGTTCCTTTCAGTTTACATCTTACTCGGAATTTATATAATGGTACCTGTCGCGATAATATTTGGCCGAGTTATTGTCAAAAGATTGATTTTGCCAAGTTACCCATATAAATCTGGCCTTTATCGCAGTAGCCCTTACGCTTCAGTGGTAATATATGCTTTGTTTTAAGCGAATTAAAGTAAATAAAAAAATAAAACTATCTAAATAAGGGAATTTGACCCATGCCTGAAAAATTAAGCGTTTGTAAATTGTTTTATCATAATGAAGAGGATCAAATGATGATTCCAACGGGCACTTAACCACTATTAGGCGACTTTTTTCATTATTGGTTAACGTAAATATCCACGACCGACTCGACAAGAAGCAAAATAACGCCCCTGTCACTGTAGAGACCCCCAGATGTCACAAGACTTTCTACTCTAATAGCTTCTTCCCTCGAACTGCTTGTCTTTGGAACTCCTTCCATACTCCCTGTTTCCCCGACTCTACCAACATGTAGAAATTTTAATGTAATAGAAACAAGCATTTGGTTGCACAACTCCGCACTAAGGATGAACCTATAAATGTGGCCCCTAAGTCACAGAAGGACCTTACGTCTCAGTGGTAATATGCCTTGTTGGGGTGAATTACAAATGTGTAATTCACCCTTTATTATAGAGTAAAGGATTATTATTTTTACTACTACTACTACTACTACTACTACTACTACTACTACTACTGTATCTTATACCAATCCTCTGGGTCAATAGATTCTACATTATTACGATCAGTTAGTCATTACTCTTATTCGATGCTTTCTTTTTTATGTGAGTATCTGAGATATTAAGTGTTTTGCTTGTAAAGTAAAGTGTGTGTGCGCGTGTATATACCTTTATATATAACTCAATGTTTGTGTGTATGTGTGTTCCCTATAGACAGAAAGGTTAGAGAATCTACACAAAATCTGAAAGTGTATTCACATGTAAAATTTACTGGGGAAGACAATGGAAGTGTTCTCAAATCTTTAAGTGCATCCCTAAGGGGGCTGTAAGGGTATAATCCCTTAAAAAGTCTCCAGGGAAGACAATGGAAGTTGTCTTGAATCTCTACGTGCTCCCACCTCTAAGTGACCCTTGGGTCAGCACCCCCTTTAAACTGCTAATATGTATATCAAATTATAATGAAATTTAAACCATATGTACAAGACACTAATTCAGAGAGTTTTCCAACATTTCAGCTTCTTCTGACTATATTAGGGTGCAAAGGGAGGAGGGGAGACAGTAAAAACAAAAAAAGTCATATGGTGTTATGAGCATAGTGAAAACAGTACATAGTAGTGATCCTCATTCAATCCCGAGCAACGTCGGTTCTTCCTGCTAATATTGCATAAACGTGCCTAAAAATCTATCTCTATACTAAAGTTGAGTTAATCAACGTTTATTAGCCTAAATCCTTTTCCCTATATATTAAAATCACAAAAAATACATGTTAAAATTATCTGACTTTCGGGATTGAATTATGCAAGAAAATGTATATTTGAGGCGATAAAAGTAAAACAAAAAGGCATGGCTCCACTGTGCATAGTGCTATAGATGTTCAGTGTTCTTTTAGGGGATTTCAGCATTTTAATTTATTTTGCATTTTTTTTTTAAATGTACATTTTTCTCCTGCGAAACTCAATTTAAATCGAGGCTGTGTTGCCCGATCGATCAATTACAGATTGAATGATCTTTACATCGATACGACTCGCTTTTTATCTGATCTTTTAAGTGTTGGGTGGATGAAAGGGTCTACGTTCAGTTGATCTTCCTTTTCTATGATTGCACGCTCATCTTTCAAATGCAAATCATCGGGTAGAGCAGGGTGTGCAGATTGAGTCGATAAACGCGAAGCCGATTTGATTAGAGCTCAGCCTTGAACACTTTTTACGAAGAGCAAGATCAAAATGAAAGGAAGGGTCAATTGATTGAATATGCAAACGACCCCTTTTCTAAATGCGTCATTGCATATATATATATAGGAGGTTCTGGTCGTCGGTCGGTCGGTCCGTCACGCAAAAGTTTGCAGATTAAATGGACGAAAATTGTTTTAGCTGAGATCAAGCATCTCTATGCAAGACATTCTGAGTATCGAGCGGTTTGTCACGCTTTAATCTATTTTAAATTCAAGCGTGACAAACCGAATTTCCATGTCTTTAAGACTGAAGTTTGAAATATAATTTTCGTTGGTCTGTCATGCTCAAGTTTGAAATATCATTTTCGTTGGTCTGTCAGGCTTAAGTTTGAAATATAATTTTCGTTGGTCTGTCAGTCTTAAGTTTCAAATATCATTTTCCTATCTCTTTCACACTGAAATACAATGTTTGTTGATCTGTCAACTAGAAAAACGACACGTTGTTGCTCGGTAATAACTGAGGGCGACTGTGGACCCTTGCTCCTAGCCCTAAACCATATATTAACTTTTTTATAATGTTCTGGATTTTTTTTCGTTTTTATTTACGTTATTTATTTATTTATTAACGTTATTCCGTTATTATTATTATTTCACGCTTCTAGTGTAACTACTGCTATTTCAATTTTTTCCTCTTCTTTAGTTACGTTATTTATTTACATCACCCTCTTGATCCCCTGCACTTCCGCTGCTAATACGACTACAACTCTTCATGCCTCTAGTCACCCGTTCCTCACATTTCTCATCTCATTTGACTTTCCTCCCGCCATCTAAAACATTCAACAAACAATCAATCAAAATTCTCAGAGTTTTCGTATCATATAAACTAGCAAATTAATGCTCCTTCCAGTCGCATATGTTTGGTAGTCTGGGAGTATGTCATCATAACAAGATAACATATACTACACTACGCTTTAAAAGAGGGAGGTAATGCCTGAAAGGATGGCTTCATGACAGCAGAATAAATACTACATTACCTCCTAAAGGAGGAGGTAATGCATCGGAAGAATGGTGTAATAACAAAACAGATATTATACTACCCATAAAGGAGAAGGTAATGCCTGGAAGGATGGTATCATAACGACAGAACAGCTGCTACGCCCTCTTTAATTGACCATTGAAAGATGGTACATTAGTATGAACGTAACATTTTTTTTAACATAGTTCACCCCAAACAAGGCAGGCCGCCACTCAAGACGTAAGGGGCTACTGAGAATTAGGGTGTAAGTTTTGGGTGTCATTTTAACGAGATGTCTGTTTACATTAGTTTAAAACTTCTGCATGTAGGTAAAGTCGGGGAAACAGGGAGCAGTGAATGAGTTCCAGGGGCCGGCAGCACGAGGAAAGAAGCTATTTAAGTAGAAGGCTCTCCGGCGTCTGGGGACCTCCACAGTGTATGGATGGGATTTAGCTGATTGTCGGGTTGGTCTAGTGTATTTACGTTAAGGAGGCACTAGAGCAGACAGTTCATCGGAGCACATTCCATTTAAGTATTTGTAAAACATGCACAAGGATGCAACATTGTGGCGATGGGACAGGGGCTGGAGCTTGGGGGATAGTGAGGGACCTATTAAGTTGGCGACTCTTTTTTGGACCTTGTCTTAGATGGAGAGACTAGTGGATGATGCACCAGCCCAGATGTGGCAACAATACTCCATGCATGGGTGGATAGCGGCTTTGTAGAGATATAGGATAATGTCAGGTGTGAGAAGTATACTAGCATGGTTGATGGAGCCCACATACTTTGCAGCAGCCTTGGCAATGTCTTCAATGTATTTGTTTCAATTCATGTAACCTGTGAATGTTAGGCCGGGGAGATTGAATGTTGAACTCACAGGTATAGTTAACTGAAATGGGCATTAAAAGATAGTAAAGTAGTATATTTAATAGAAGTATTAGTTGAGTTTCGGCCTCAGATAGTCAAATACCAAACCTCTGTTAGTAATAGATTAGGTTTATAATGTATACTATCTTAAATAATTGTCGGTTTAAATAAAGATCTTAAATTTTTAAAAATATGGGAATGTGCATTTCTATGTCCGTCGTCCTTACTTAACCAGGAACATCACCTTGACATTGAACCCTTATGACGTAATTCGTTCTTTCGATTGCCGGCATTTCATTTTGTTGACCGGAAAATGTCACGTATAAAATAAGAGAAAAATAGAAATTTTGAAAATCTTCATAGCTGGACGCAAGGCCAGGAGAATGGACCATGCACAGAGATTCGAAGGTGCTATTATTGCACTACAACTGGTGATAAAAAAAAACTTCAATTAAATGGTTTCAGTTATCGAGAGTTTATGACATTTTTAAACATCGGTTGAGAATCTTAGATTCGTTGCTGAAAATGTGCTCAACAACAAAAACCTAAATTAAGCCATGCCTAAAGATAACGTATAACGTGAGTGAAACCCGAGAGAAAAAGGGACTAAAAACATGCGTGTAGATTGGTGGAATAGGTGGAGCTGCCCTTCACAATTCAGCAAGTTTAGGCACAGTTTACGGTGGGGTATCCAGCTCCACCCTAAAAAAGGGGTAACTCTGGATGGGTGAACATTTTTAGCGTGATCGGATACGCCAGCATTCCCTGATAAGGGCGCCTCAGGCAACAGGCGATAAACAAATCCTTCCCCTGAAAGATGGGGCAATTCGTGAAATTATGGTTTCCCAGGACTGAATAGAACAATACACCACCCAGACTGAGTTGTAATTCGTAAACTTGTGCCTTTTTCTACGCGAAAATTAGGATTTGGTGGCGGTGAAGTGGGGAACGACACGGACTGACGACCTGGGTGTGCAATGTTCGAATCAGCTGGTTCCAGAGCATCACGTACACTTATGGATGTTGGCAAGTAAGTATCCGATTCTAGAAAGAATCGTAAACATTAAGCTAAACAACAAAACCATGCAGGGCAAGAAAAGTTGTACCATGTTGATTCATAATATGTAAAGATTATATATATATATATATATATATATATATATATATATATATATATATATATATATATATATATATATATATAGAGAGAGAGAGAGAGAGAGAGAGAGAGAGAGCATCTGAATCTACAAACTGCATTCGAACCACTTCTTACACTGATGAGGACGTAAGTCGGAAACGACGTCGTATGTAGGTAAATACACTTTAATATTTAATAAGAATATCCATAGC
This sequence comes from Sepiola atlantica, assembly GCA_963556195.1. Lineage (NCBI taxonomy): Eukaryota > Metazoa > Mollusca > Cephalopoda > Sepiida > Sepiolidae > Sepiola > Sepiola atlantica. The sequence continues at coordinate 114,930,614 of OY744523.1, read as the reverse complement.
AATGCCCCCCTCTTTAAGATAAATCTTAATTGTCGAGCATTGTCTGAAATTATAAAAATCTGAGGTCGTTATACTATGGAAGCGAAGCTTACACGCCCGCGTTATTAAGCACTCTTTTATCTTGGAAGGTTTGAACCCCGCCGTTGGCTTTAAATGTATCTTAATTTCAGTAATGTCTCTCGTGATTTTCGTTGGCCTAATGGATTAGGGTGTAGAATCGTGATTCTCTTCTGAATCTACGAACTGCATTCGAACTCGTCTGACTGCCTGAAACCACCACTTTCTGCACTTATGAAGACGTAAGTCCGAAACGACGTCGTATTTAGGCAAATACACTTTAATATATATATATATATATATATATATATATATATATATATATATATATATATATATATATCAGCATGGTACAGTAATATATATATATATACATATGTATATATATATATATATATGTATATATATATATATATATAGAGAGAGAGAGAGAGAACGAGATAGATAGATAGATAGATAGATAGATAGAGTAAGAGAAAGATTATAATTTTACTGCTAGTTTTATGATAAGCAAAGGACACACTCTTTTATTTGATAGAGAACCCTACCCATAGCCAATCTTAGATTATTCAAACTCAATTCCGGGAGAATGGGTCACACATAGAGTCTCAAAGTCGCTCTAACTGCACTGGCGCGGGAAAACGTTCAAATAAAGAAAATAAAATGGCTCAGCTTATCGCGAGTTTGTGAAAATTCGAAAATCTGGTTGAGTACTTTTGATTCTCAGCTGAGACGAAAGCGTAATGTAAACCGAACGAATAAAAATTGAAGTGAAAAGTCGCTAAAATCGATTTCCAAAACCCAACAAAAAAACAAAATGGCGACGAACTTGTAAAGCGAAACGCTTAGACGGAGTTAAAACCTCGAGCAGTTCAATTCACGGTTGTTGATGTTTGGAATTAAAAAAAAAAAACAGATTTAAAAAGTTTTAAAAGAGATAAAAGGGAGGTGAGATCGACATTAACAACGGACGATATTTCTACTCAGAGTTTTGTATTACACAACTTTTCAGAAAGTAGTTGATGATTTTATTTTTTGGATTTTCAATTTGATTTTATACTGCAGGTTTTCTATTTTTGAGAGGCGACACAAAATACGATATGCGAAGAAAAGTTTACCTGACTATGAACAATAATAATAATATAATAGGCATAGAAAACAATGCGAACATATACTTTTATTTAGATTAAAAAAAACCAATTAATTGATAAATGTGCTTATGAATAAATCAGATTGAGTAAAATAAAAGTAAAAATCAAAAAGAACGTTAAAATAATTCCCTAACAGAGAGAGAGAGAGAGAGAGAGAAAGAAAGAAAGAAAGAGAGAGAGAGAGAGAGTTCGCTCGCACTTTTCAATTATTACAACAGCAGAGGGGCTGCACTTTCAACAAGACGGGCAGCAATCCGTTAGGCTAGGGTTGTGCGAGACTGCGTGGACAACAACCTGACTGGTCGATGAATTGGGGGGTGACATTTTATGTAGCGCGTTCTCAAAGACAAAGTCTATTCAGCAAAGCCCTGTAGCATCGTTGCACTTTAGAAACAAATCCGAGCCGTCATTGCTCAAGTGCAGTCGGAGATGTGCGCTAAACTTTGACGCCCAGTCCTTGAAATATTAGCAAAGTGCATTGAGCTCCATGGGGAGTAACGGAAGCTTTAATACATATCATGTGTTATGTTTCAAAGAACTTAAGTGTACCCTTTGTTAGTGTCTATAAAGTGTACACTCACTATACTAATCTATATTTCAGTTTCTTATTTTTTCCATGTTTCATTTATCATGTTGAACGTTGAAATCAAATTATGTAGTTACTTATGGCAGAACATGTATGTGATAGATATCGATCATGATGCATTAAACCATGCCATTATTTAAAGCACATGAGACCGCGGTGTCTGTTTATTTCTAAATGTTTTGCTTTTGTGTATTCACGCTGCTAAGTTATATTGAATTTTATTTAAAATAAATAATTTTGGTATGTTTTTAATCACCAATCTATTATCCATTAAGTATTTTTCATATTATTCTAGGCAGTGTAATTAAATTTGCTATATTCGAAAATATAATTCTTTTTATTGAATTTTATTAGAAAATTGTATCTCAAAAGCGATCCGTTTGAAAAATCTAATTCTCCCCTGTCTGTCATTTTAAATATTATTTTTCCACTTGGACAGAGGGTGAAGTTAATTAAATTTCGTATTGCAAGTGCGCACTTGAACGCAACATACATATATTTTTATTAAGTGTTTTGTTAACACACCTTTTACGGTTAAACACGACAAGCTTTAGTCATATGACACCATTAGCGCCTGATGATGTTGACCCACTGTTCAGTGGATACCATTACTTGACTCACTTCCGGTGAAAAGTTCAAGCATTACGAGTTGGTCATTAGAAAAGAAAAGACCTACGCATCGATCGAGTTGTCCACAAGTGATACAAGGCGTCATCGTTCAAGAGTACTTAAATTGATGAATCATCATTATTTTAACATGGTTTGCTGACTTCATATTTCTTGTAAGTTTTCTTCTTTTTTTGTTGGTTTCCTTCTTTGTTGGTAATGGGCAGAATGGATGTGTTTACATTATTCGCGGGCTAAAGCAGTGTCGTTGAGGTTCTAAAATATGTTTGTGTTCATAAAAAGTAAAATAAACAATCGAAACAACGCGTTATAATAAAAAGGTGAATGAGTTGTGAACTTGTGCGAGTGTCCGTTCACTGCACTGCCCGTGATCATATTTGTTCCACATGTTTTGTACTCGATTTTCACACTGGCCGTAGTATCGACTATATAGTTTCGGTCAGCGCTATAGCAAAAGTGATTTTGTTTCCAAACAAAATCACATTTTGAGTTTGCAAAAAGTAACGACGTTTTATTTTAAGAGGATAAAATGCTGCTTGATTTCTCTACCAAAGGACAGACTTGGAATGAGACCCACAAAAAATAACCACCCGCTTGTCAGCTCAAGCTTAAAATCCCAACTAATCTTCTGCTTGGTTCACAATATATAGATATCAACTGTCAGTCCTGTTTGACCACCCAGCGAGTCTACTTAAGTCACATCAGCTGTCAATCGCTGGACATAAACAAGGTATGTTCGGAAGATCTATTGGTTGAAATTGGCATAGATTTTTAGGAATGTCAAGTTTGCTTTTCTCGCATGCGGCTCAATTTTAGAGAGCCAATTTCTTTTTTCAAAGAGGCTAACCAAGCAAGTGTCTGCGTAGTCAAATCCCGAGACAAATATTTTTCCGAGCCCATGTTTGTCAGTTTGTAGCATGGATGCACAATCACTAAACATGCGTTGTGATGCATGTTTATAGTGTGAGTGAGCGCGCGCGCAAGAGATAGAGAAAGGGGGGAGAGAGAGAGAGAGACAGAGAGAAGAAGAGAAAAAGAGAGAGAGCAATGGTGTGTTATACTTTGTTGACCCAATCCAAAGTGCCCCTTTTGAATAAGCTGGAATTTTCTCACAGTAAAAATCGACTTTGAATGCATCTAGTAGTGAGCCCCAAATTTAGGAGTGTGAATTCCCTCATAGTTGCTATCGCTTCTAGGCCCACTCCGAATCAGAGAACCACCGATAAGTTAAGCACAGTCTGTCCTGAGTATGAAATAAGACTTGGTATCCGGTGATATGCACACACATTTGCATCATTAATAACTTATATATATATATATATATATATATATATATATATATATATATATATATATATATTGCTGACTTGAAGGCATAAAGGCTTTCTACCAAAACGATTGAATTCAACAAACCAACGGAACAAGCACTATGAAAGCAGTGGGTCTATTCAGAAATGTTTTTTTTTTATTGATCTGACAAATGAAAGCTTCAATAGGTATCAAAGTAAATAAATATAAGTTTCCCAATTCTTACGATAAAAAAAAACAAAGTAGTGATCCAAAATCGTGTAGATGTAACTATCTCGAAGCATGAGGAAATTGAATTTGCGCATAACTACATGAAACGAATTAATTATCCAAAAATTAACTCCATTATTTGAAGCTATTAAAATCTTGAAATATAAAAGCGTTTTTACTAAAATGACTGGATTCGACATTAAATAATCTGAAAAAGTGTTGATATACCGCAAAACGAAACTATCAACTAACAAATCCACACGAATTTTTGCCAGACGAATATTCTTTTTAATACCTATGTATATATGTTGTATTGTATCTTACCTATATAATGTGTTTAAAAAGGTTTATTATCTATTTGTTGTCTTTTTTTATCTTTTCTGAAAAAAGATTCGAAAAATGAAATCAATTTCTTTGAACAAAATGAAAATAACGAAAGAAAAACTCGAAAAAAATCATCAATTTAACTTCTCCAGGTTTGATGCTTGAGGCGAAACTTATCGAGAGTTGACGTCATGACCCCAAAATAAAACAATGAACGATATTCGAAAGATACGTCCATTCAATCTGCGCGTTTAGTGATGAAATTATTATTTAACTTAAACGTGACAGACTAAGTCTGGCTGACAAAAGCAAATATTTTGAAATTAAGCATGACAGACCGACGAAAATTATATATCAAACTTAAGCGTGACAGACTAATGAAAATGCTATTTCAAAATTCAGCGTGGCAGTCATAAGTAAATAATATTGAAAACTGATGGATTCTCGATAATTCTATTTCACTAATAAGCGTGACAGAATGACCGACAGACGGAGTTTTTCATAGGGATGTTTGGTTGCAGCTCAAATAAAATGCGCCCAGCCAATCTGATAATTTATCGATGCAAATGTTATTTCAAATTAAATCGTGACACACCAACAAATATGCTATTTCACACTTGAGCGTGACAGACATACCGATGCACACATCATCTTATTTATTCTAAACGTTTACCGGTAAACTTTTTTTTCAAACTTAAGCATGACAGACAGACGAAAATGTCATCAAAAACATAACGGACTATAACGAAAATACTTTTTTTTACCACGAAAACCTTACCTACAGAGCGTTTTACTAAAGATGCTTGGACGTATCTAAAATAAGATGTGTCCATTAAATTAGAGCGTTTAGTTATGCAAATGATATTTCAACTGAACGATTGCATACCGACCGAGCCTAGTATAGAAATGTGAGGACGCGTCAAAATAAAAAAAAAAAAAGAAAAAAAGAAAAAAAGAAAGAAAAATCAAAGTAAAATGGCGAGGACGCTTTTAAAAGGATGACATTGCGATAGGTCATCCGGATAAAAAGAGGAAAACGCGCGAAATCACGAAAAACAGCGAAAACTGCAAGTGGATTTTGCGGGGCTGACTAAAAAACAGGAGAACATCGAATTAATTAAATGCGTTCTTACGACGATAAATTCTACAAGGATATCGACGAAAGTAGCAAATGAAAAAATCAAAACATTAGGGCGTAAAATAGATGTTTGGATTGCCTGGGGGAACTCCGTAATCACTGATTTGCCATTCAGTCGAACAGTGCAAAGAGATATGCACACATGCTATATATATATATATATATATATATATATATATATATATATATATATATATATATATATATATATATATATATATATATATACAGGGTGGGCAAAAATAAGGGTCCTATTTTTAAAAATTCATAACTTTTTTATTTATTTATTTATTTATTTATTTTTTAGAATAAGTAAAGGACCCCTTCCGAAGCAAGCATGAGCCGTATTAGCCATAAGGAACGTACCCTCATTTAGAAAACATTATTTTTGCTTAAAAAACTCAAAACAGTGTAAAAAACAATACTTTAGTTTTTGTAAGTTTTAAGAAGTGTTTTTCGGCTTAAATTTGTTTTGTTTATTTCAAAAAATCTAGGAAGGGTCAGTCTACACACACATAAAGTTTGGTGAGTTTAACTTTTATTTTGTGGAAGTTATTCAAATTCAAGTTATTCAAATTTAAAGATAGGACCCTTATTTTGGCCCACCCTGTATATATATATATATATATATATATATATATATAAGGACTCAGACAGACATATGCACGGACTTGGAGTCTATATTTATAATAACACCCTCACTATGACATGAGAGCACAGTCAAGAATCAGATGATCAGACCCGCATGTGCTTTAGACTAACTTTGTTAACACTTCCTTAGAAAGAGAGAGGGGGAGAAAGAAAGAGAGAAAGATAGTGTTTTTTAATTTTTTGATCAATAAATTTCTAGCGTGAGGAGAGATATGAAAAAATGTAGTCCATATTTAGGAATACAATTAGTCAGTCTGAATGTCTTAATTAAATTAACCCTCACATCGTGGTTGTGTGCTATGCAGCAGTCGACACGCTGCGCTAATTATTGTTTGTTTTAGTCCCATAGCGCGAAATGAACCGGTTATCTGTGTTTCTTCTTTCCTAAATCACAGACAAAGACGAAGAAATAAAGTAATACCATTTATCTTCAAGGGTGTAAATGTTTGTTTGATATATTAACAGTTGTTAAGGTTAGCTTCGTATGGTTCAAGAGTGAGTGAATGTTAGCAGATCGTGATGCACCAATCTTTAATTGGGAAGGCCTACCTTCTGGGACAACTGAAATTTGATATTATTACTTTTGATTCACCTCAGGTAAAAAAGAGTGTAATACCTCACAAGTAGCACCTCACACGACGGGCACATATTCTATCTCCTCACAAATAGTATCCTATGAGTGTTTCATAATCCTTGGCGGTTATATATAGTTATAGATGTGCAATTGTTCATATGCGATAATTGACGGGGATATACTTAGGGTTGGCTAGAACTCAATATGAATAATAGATAGTTGATTGGTTTGTTTTACCACGTGATGTAGGAGAAATTAAAATTAAATTCAGTTTTTGACAGAAATTTAGCTGATGTACACGTGTAACAAGATTAGGTGTTATGTGTGAGAAAATAATGTTAAAAACGGTATTTTGAATGTAAGGTTAAGATTTTGCATGAAGTTGAAAATTCCGCTGGAAGTCAGGTTAGAGCTTAGTCGTACGTGTCAGGATATGACGTCGAGGACAGGAAGTTCGAAACAAGATGTAGCGAAGAAGAGATTAATACATGCTTTATTTACATGAGCTGATTGTATTGGAACTTCTTTCGAATCTCAGTTTAACCCCGAAGTGCGAGCGAAGGGAAGCTCACATAATGCGGTAGAATAATAAAGCAACAAAGGACATAACACACTTTCGGTGTTTCTCTTTTTTGTTAATTACTTTATTGCAATTACAATGAGAGAGTAATGCACAAAAACTGCGGATGCTACATCACCACTATGACCATCTTTACAACTAGACGTCACTATCCAATGAGCCATCTACTATGTCTTAATGAGAGATAAACAATTGTTTCTGTCGATGAAGACGACAATGGACAATCGTATAGATTAAAGAAATTAAACACGCTATGCGACACGCATCATGTAATGTATTAAGAAACATGTCGTGTTTAGACCCAACGTTATCCTTAGGACGATAGTCCAGAAGTTTAGTAACTGGAGATCCATTTAGTTAAGAAAATAAAATGTAGTTTAACGTTTAAATCGTTGCCCTTTCCTTCTTCAATAACATCATATAAAATACCAGTCCTTATGGCAGAATCAAAAGAACATGTTCACCTTATGTACCCCCCCCAAACGAACAATATAACATCAAGTAAAAAAAAAAGGAATCTGCGCAAGGGAGTTTGTGGCGTAACAATCTATAAGAATGGCTTCATTTCAGTAAGATTAACGGTTGATATTGAAATATAAGACAAATATTTTCTCAACTTTATCCTGTGTAAGGTTAACGATAAATAATGTTATGAAAATTATGTTACAGCACTATTCTAATTCAATGAGAGTGTGCATTTTCAGAGAATGCACGTTTTGAATAGTGACTCGTTGCGAATGTTGGACTTTTCTTTGTGCGTCGTCGTGCTTTGTTCTTCCGCTTTAGCAGATAAGCTTTTAGATTGACAGAATGGTTCTCAATTTCGCACTATTCTATTCACAAAATGCTATTTTTTCAAAATTGCTTCCAATCATTTTGAAAAGTCTTGCATAGCCGACGGCCATCCTGAATGAATTATTTTTTGAAGGATTTTTGTTCAAGTCGTAATTAATCTGAAGTCATCTTATCGAATCGCCATGTTTGTTTCCAAGTGTCAATTTGCAGCGAGATTAAAGAACAATTGTCGAATCAGCTAAGAATAGAGAGAGCAAAAACCAGTCATTATCTTCTCCGTTTTATCATTAAAACGAAAATAACGATTCACTTAAACACGGTATATATATATATATATATATATATATATATATATATATATATATATATATATATGTGTGTGTGTGTGTGTTTAAACAATAATTCCTTTCTTTTCTCTCCCAAATAATCTTCAATTTTTATTCAAATAGTTCAGCGAAGAAATACAAACAAAAATGAAAACTCTTTAGAATTAAATTGCCTATTAACAACAATGTCTTCACGTATTCCAATACTTTAGTCATCAAGCCAACAGTTATATTTGTAAATATTTAAAATTGGAATGTCCGCTTGGCGCAATTGTTGTCGGCACAGATAACGAAGTCGCCAAGTCGATTTAAAAAATCCAGTCTAAATCCTTGTGTGCACTTTGCTAATACCCCGGGGAAAAGTATGACTCACCTAATTCCTTCTACCTATCGAGAAAATAACCTTACTTAGCAAGTAGCATACATAGACTAGCGTTGTCTTAACCAGGTTAAACTGTCAAGACTCCCTGCATAGCAGATCCTAATCGAGTGATTACGGGGATACAGAATAAGAAGAATAAAATATAGATGTTGTTTTCCTAAAGCTTTCCCCCTATATATTTGAATTGCACAAAATACATGGTAAAATAGTTGTTTGTTTTGCGATTGAGTTATGTTTGAAGAAAATATTTTTTTTTAAATTCTTCTAACAAGCCGCAATTTGTAATTAACTCGACAAGTGACCCATCACTTACTAATCTCGTATCAATCTACCTCTCACAATGTGTAGTGTTTGATGCGGTATATATCACTTTCGCTTCCGCCACTCTGTCTATAAACAGTCGGATGTAATAAAGAAAGTAAAGTATAGAACATTTAACTAGTTCATTATTAACGAAAAGGAATATCACCAGAAGTCATATTAACCAAGAGAGAGAGAGAGAGAGAGAGATAGAGAGAGAGAGAGAGAGAGAGAGAGAGAGAGTGAGAGAGTGACACCCACACACACACACACACACACTAATTATGGATTTTGTAATTTAAAAAATTATTTAACTGGCTTTGTAAACTCACTTTTTCCTGATTTAAACAATTCAACCCGCGGTCAATGGGCGACCGAACGGAGCACATTCTTCTCGTACACGGTGAAAACTGAATTTTTCCTGAAAAAAATAAACCGTCGTACAAGGGATAAAGAAACAGCTTTCAAGATCTAAATTCCCCAAATTCCCTAACTTTCGACTGACAATCATTCCGTCTCATTAATCCTTATCCTCAGGTGGCTTTTGGCTTTGATAAATGGTTACCCAATAGTAACAATAAAATACTTCAAATAATAAAATAAAGATGACTTCTTTGTACAGCAAGTTATTCTCCCGAAAACTTCTTGTTGTGTGTTCGATTCTCATTTGAGCTTACAGACATAGAATCGTGTAGCAGGTCGAACTAATCTTAGTAATTAACTTGTATTATTTGGATTATTCGGACTACTATTCTCATCTTGGATGTTATTCTCACAACGTTTCGGCTGATATAAACTCCCAACTTTTCCAAGTGTATCTTTTCGAACTCGGGAATCTTTCTGTCGAACTCGGGAATGTGCCCGGAATTTCGATCAGAATCTATTATTCAATCCACGGTAGTAGCTTGCCCTTGTTCCGTAAGCCATGACCGGGCAAAAGTCTTAAGTAATTGTATTATTAGTATCGCCCGCACTGGGATTGAACCTTCAACTTCTAGAAGACTGTCACTTAAAACCGATTATTACTTAGCACTTTTATCCGTTGCGACACAGACTTCTACCCGATCATGGCTTACGGAACGAGAACAAGCTACCTTCATGTATTAAGTAAAGGGTCTGTTCGAAATTTCATACAGAAAGATTTCCGAGTTCAATAAAGACGCACCCGAAGAAGGTCGGGAGTTACATCGACCGAAACGTTGTGAGAATAACATCCAAGATGAGAACAGTAATATGAATAATCGAAATGATACAAAGTATCAATGCTCATCTCAAAAACTCTGAAACTTAGTAAATAACTATTAAAAAAATACCACGATTTGGTGCAGTGGTAAATAGTAAGTTTCGTTAACCATTGTAGCGAGTTCATTTCAACTTGCTCGCATTTTTAACCTATGTCACATTAAGCTTCATTTGATAAACACAAATAAATCATATTGCCGCTGTACAGCTGTTTAAGAATTCATTATGGCGCTCGACAGGCGTTGTAAAATAGCGGCTCTTTATGTGGGAGTTAAAGAATTATTCGAACTTAGTATTAATGAAAAAAATAACCTTATATCTTTTTATTGGGTTCTTAAAATCTATATTCGTTGGTCTGGACTCGCGCTAAAGCGAAATTGTTGAGAGCGTGTTTTCAGATTAGCGTTGGAAAAAAGAGGCCGATTTAAATTTTATACACTTCCGTTTGCGTTGATATTTGTATCATCTGTCAATCTTTATGTACTATGTAACATTACAAATGAACACAGATCTTAGCAGATTTTAGATAAAATGACTGGTGAAATGGACGATGGAATCGGTAAGCAGAGTTAAAATCCAGTCGAATCTATTGCATTAACTTACATTCTAAAAGCAACGCGGAAAATATAAAGATCCGCTCCCAAGATCCAGGCTAATAGTAGATCTTGTTCAATGAATCGTTTTCTATAGTTATTGTTGCGTAACCGCAAAGTGTTGATATGCCGTAAAACAGTTTAAAACAAATGCAGTTTGCATTCACATCAATTTCCGCTTGTTTGTATGTGACTTTTGTATCAATCAGTTGTTTAATTAATCAATTTTCCAAATCGATTTGGAGAAGCGAGAAAAACGAAGGGGCGTCAAATGCGGCCATTTTCTTTTTACTGGAACCATTATTAAATCACTAACAACAAGACGAAAATTTCTACACGTTTATTGACACGAAAATGACCGAAAAAAAGAATCTCGCTAAACATGGTGATTTGTTTTTGTTTTAATCAACACATATCCCTATTTCTATAGCATAGTGAAAAACAAAAAAACAAACACTAAACACTTCTTTTTATCCGAACCACATTGAATAGAGGTTGCCTTTCATTACTTCTGTATATGTTTTAATCTCTCTTGTCATTTACTTCGATTACTAATCTAACGTCTTTGGGGAAGAATAAAAAAACTTTAAAAAAATAAGAATAAGATTGAGTGAATAGGAGAATATTTTCTTCTACACACGCGCACGTACGCATTTACACACACAACACACACATTGCACCCGCAATCAGACAAGCAAAATATACACACACAATAACACACCTCTAAACACACAATAAAAAACCCCGCAAATACACACACTCACATACACAAATGAAAATAAACACACACACAAATAAACACACAGATACAGAAGGAAAATACGCAACTAAGAAATGAATAGGATCATCAGAACTTCATGAATTTTCCCCATTTAAATCTCTGCTAATTCTGCTCTCACCAGCAGAATAAGTACCGTTTGAGAAGGGTATTATACAGTTGAATCACGTGTCGAAAATAATATGGAAAATAACATGTAAAAAATGAAACGTTCATTATATCTATTAATAATGGAGTTTATGTATCTGTCTGTCTGTCTGTCTGTCTGTCTGTCTGTCTAAAGCCAAAACTATACTATTTAAGACTATTGTACTTATTATAGTATATACTATGTCAGACTAATGTACTATCTTTAAATGCTCAATTCAGGGGCATAGTGTAGTGTAGTATATGTCCTGTTGTAATGATAGCATCCTCCCAGGCATTACCTCCTCCTTTTTTTAGAGGCGTGGAGGTAGTGTAGTATCTGTTCAGTTTTCATGATACCATCCTCCCAGGCATTACCGCCTCCTTTTTTGAGAGGTGTGGAGGTAGTGTAGAATCTGTTCTGTTTTCATGATACCATCCTCCAAGACATTAAGTCCTTCTTTTTTGAGAGGTGTGGAGTTAGTGTTGTATCTGTTCTGTTGTCGTGATACCATCCTCCCAGCCATGCCTTCCTCTTTTTTTGAGAGGTGTGGAGGTAGTGTAGTATCTGTTCAGTTGTTTCATATTATCATTCTTTATTTTCATTACGTTGTTAAGAAAGGTGTTTTGTTGTAAATTGAAGTTAAACAAGGTATATCTCGGCCATTAGTAAATCGGTGACCATTTTCGAAAAATAAATTGCTGACTCATCCTTCCGGTCCTTCCGGAAGTGACGTCATTGTGAGAGGATTTTTTTTCACATTATCATTCTTTATTTTCATTACGTTGTTAAGACAAGGTGTTTTGTTGTAAATTAAAGTTAAGCAATTCATATCCCGGCCATTACTAAATGGGTGACCATTTTGGAATGATTAATTGATGACTCATCCTTTCGGAAGTGACGTCATTGTGAGAGGAGTTTTTCACATCATCATACTTTATTTTCATTACGTTGTTAAGACAAGGTGTTTTGTTGTAAATTGAAGTTAAGCAACAAATATATCCACCATTACTAAATGGGTGACTATTTTGGAAGAATAACAAACTGGCTCTTTTATATGACGTAGGCGCCTTCAATAGCATATTTAAACATGAGTTCTTTGATATGACCTAGGCGCCTCCTCAATTTTTTTTTCTTTTCTTAACTATGTATGGGCGAGGGTAAAAAAAAATTTTTTTAGGGGGTGGGGTAAATTTTTATTTTTTTTTAAACTGAAAATGTTAATATTTTTTTCTTTTCTTAACTAAAAATAATTCTATGTATGGGAGGGTAAAAAAAATTGGTGGGGGGCAAACTAAAATTTTTTTTTTTTTTAACTAAAAATATTTCTATTTATGGGAGGGTTAAAAAAAATTGGGGTGGGGTCGAAAGTTAAAAAAAAAAAATTTTTTAACTAAAAATATTTTTTTAACTAAAAATATTCTTGGACGGAAACAAAGAAAATCAATGTCTAACCATCCAAGAAATATGACTGGGGCTCCATCGGTTTACGGGTGAGCGTTCATTTCTGACGCGGAGTCTAGCAAAAATATGCGATCGGAGGGAGCATATATTTGTTAGTATAAATAATATATATATATATATAATAATTAAATATTATTTATTTGTTCCATAGAAAGGCTTGTTTCGCCTTTTCAAGACTCATCAGTATGCATTTAATTAAACAGCCAACCTACATACCTACCAACGGGTTCGAACTAACAACCATAGGTTTTGTACCCCAGTATCGTTAACCCTTGACTAGCAAGTCAGCTGCAATCGAGACAAGTACATTTTAATACAAACCTGCACCGTTTTATTACATCTTAAAGCGTTCAACCTAAAGGGAGGGAACTCTAGTGTTACTGCTTGAGCGATAAATCAGAGTTCCCTCTCTTTGTGTCTGTGAATAAAAAAACAGTCACAATATTCAATAGTATAATATAAATAATTACTAGAAACTCTTATGTGAATTAGGTTTTATTCGGTTCAAATGACGTTTCAGTACAATTTATACCTTCGTCATATATGAACACACCAGAAGAAAAATGTTTTCTTTTTATATCGGAGGTAACATTATAAATTTATAAAGACATTATTAGTTAAAGTAAAAAAAGGTCAGTCAATATTTGTTTCATATATTTTAAATGATAATTGAAAAGCAAAAATCATATTTATCTTGTATTTCAAATCGTCATATGAACTGCATGCGATCTCTTTCTCTCTCTCATATATATATATATATATATATATATATATATATATATATATATATATATATATATATATATAGCTATATATGTATATAATGTTTATATTTATGTCATACTACGTGGCTTTAACACGCCCGACATTTTAATTTGATCCACATTTGATATACAGGATCTATTCCACAAACGTTGCAAACAAGTAAGCAATTGATCATGAGTACTCTCGCGTGAAAATTGTTTAATCCTGACTTCTAATGAAATGGATTCGTATCGAATTAAAACACTTCAGTTTGTATTATGCGTAATTAATTTTGGACTATATACAACATAATTATATGCGCGTACCTTTATTTGTACGTAGGTTTCACTCTTCCCATCCATTTTAAGAGGATGGGATCGCACGATCGTCAAAGATCAAATGCAAAAAGTAATTGATGATTATCTGGTGTTGCTGTCTGTAAAGAAATCCCCCCCCCCCAATTTAAAAATCAATTGTTCCTAAAATAGAATAAGACGCAATAAATAAAATTCTATGGTCGCCATCTTTAAAGTGATTGGAGTTTTATTTATTGAAATGATATTTAGCTGATATTTATGGTTACGGTACCAAATGGGTCAAATAAATAAATCGATAAATAACTAAAATAAATAAAACGTCAGTTTTATTTATTGAAAAATATTTAGTTGACAACTATGTTTAGTATGATAATAAGAAAAAGAAGACGGCAGGTAGGCAACCGTGGAATTTCCATCAAATACTACTAGTATATATATATATATATATATATATATATATATATATATATATATATATATATATATATATATATAGGGTGGGCAAAAATAAGGGTCCTATTTTTAAAAATTCATAACTTTTTTATTTATTGATTTAAAAAAATTTTTTTTTTTAGAATAAGTAAAGGACCCCTTCCGAAGCAAGCATGAGCCGTATTAGTCCTAAGGAATGTACCCTCATTGAGAAAACATTATTTTTGCTTAAAAAACTCAAAACAGTGTAAAAAACAATACTTTAGTTTTTGTAAGTTTTAAGAAGTGTTTTTCGGCTAAAATTTGTTTTGTTTATTTCAAAAAATCTCGGAAGGGTCAGTCTACACACACATAAAGTTTGGTGAGTTTAACTTTTATTCTGTGGAAGTTATTCAAATTCAAGTTATTCAAATTTAAAGATAGGACCCTTATTTTGGCCCACCCTGTATATATATAGATATATATGATCGTACTAGTGAGACTCGTGTCCCGGTGTCGCCTGGGAAAATGAAAAAAACAAAAACAATTTTGTTAAAATTAAAAAAAAAAAATCTTTGAGAAAGAGGCTAAGAGCCAGACTTTCAGTGCCGATATATTAAGGAAACAATTTTCTTTAATAGACGTGTGGAGTTAATTACATATTTTCCCACACTTCTGTAACCAAGAACTGTGTGTATGCAATTTCATGTAAGTGCGGACAACTATATGAAGGTGAGACATGTCACCCACTAAAAGTAAAGTAAGAAAAACACTGGAAAACCGGAATACGTGGAGATATTGAAAAGTCGGGTATGGCTGACCACATATGGACGGAAAAGGAAAATCATCTACTCTTATGGGACGAAGTAACAATTATAGACAGAGAAGAACGGTGGATAGTGAGACGAATCAAAGAAGCAGCGCATATGTTGGGCGACAATGACCTCCTAAATAGACATAGTATACAATTTAATACAATATAGGAACTATAAATCATAAATAATAGATTAAATTACCATTAATATATATATATATATATATATATATATATATTTTACTATTTCATGTATCCACATAAAATCTTATAAGAAGATATAATTTTTTATGTATCAATTTTCAGTATTTACTTCAACAGTGCTCGATACGTAAGTAGAGCTAGGTAGTAAGTTTGAAAATATATTTATGACAATTAAGCTACACAGAAGCTCCCACGTTTCATCCTCCGAATCTTCAGGCTAAAATGCCTGAAGATCCCCCGGGATGAAACGCGAGGGCCTCTGTGTAGCTTAATTGCCATAATATATTTTCATAACTTACTATATATATATATATATATATATATATATATATAATAGAGAGGAAGAGAGAGAGAGAGAGAGAGAGAGAGAGAGAGAGAGAGAAAGAGAGAAAGAAGGGGGATGTATAAGTATAAATCTACAGTGATAAGTAGTGAGACTACACATTTAAAACAAGAATAGGTTTAAGCCTCCTAAAATTCATACGAGAATTGTCCGCAAGGACCCGCGACGTAACGTATAAAGTGTTAAGTAAAAATCAGTCTACTGGAGGTTGAAGGTTCAATCCTCATTGCGGGTGATCCCAAGATTACTTACTCTTGCCTGACAGAACGAGAGCAAACTACACCCGTGAATTAAATAAAGAGTTTAGTTCAGATTCCCGAGTTCGACAGAAAGATTCCCGGGCACGCAACTTTCACCTGAAGTAAAAGTATAAGGTCGGAAATTACATCTGCTAAAACGTTGTGAGAATAACATTCAAATTGAGAACATTATTATTTGGATTATTCATCCAAATAATACAAACTAATTTGTGTATCGCGCCTTAATCTAGACCACACCCTAAAATATGCATTATTAACTGGGGAGGGGGACAGAATTTATAAAGGTCAAACTTTAGACTTTTGTACTTGACCTACACGGATGATGCGATACAGCTTTTTTTTTTATTTGTAAATATGAATTTTTCTTTGCCATGGCGAATGCGACAATAAAACACTAGGGAAGCCTATTATGAATAACTCCACTAGAGAGTGTCTGATTAACAAGACACAGGAAAGTCCTCTTGACCTACCACTTTTTGAGACCGACGTCCTAGAATTGCGAGATAAAAAGAAATATGTGCACACAGAGGCAAAGCTCTCAACACTTCGTTCGCTCTCTTTCTCCCGGTCTCACATTGTCTCTATTTAGTTTTCCTCCCCACGAGTGCAGAATAAGACACAGGGTAGATTTTTACTGTAAGAGGGAAAAAGCAGTCTGGATTACGACACACATAAAAGTTGCCTTAGTTTAGAATGACTTCTCCTTCAGTGATCGACGATAGAAAAGATGCAACGAAACACCAGAACGGATACTACACTCTGCCCCAAGCCAAAAGGCGACATTGCGTCTTCATTTCACTTTATACACTTTTACCTTTCACCCTATCTCTCTCCCTTGTTTCCGTTTTCTCTTTGTTTCATCTTATTCACTTTCGTTGTCTCTGCTTTCCTCTCACTCTCTGTATTTCATTCTATTTACTTTTGTCATCACTTCGTTGCACTCTCTCTCTCTCCTCTTTCCTCCAACTTTCTCTCTCATCTTATTTCTTTACACTTTATCCCCCCCCTCTTCATCTCTCCCCCTTTCGTTCACCTTCATATTTCTCTTCGTTTCTCCCTCGTCGTTTATTTCAGCTTATTCATTTTCTTTATAACCCCTGTCTTCTTTTCTCTCATTCTCTTCTTTCTTTATTGCCCCCCTCTCTTTCCCCCTCTCTCGTTTACATTCATCTTTCTCTCTGCCCTCTCTCTCTCTCTCTCTCTTTCTCTCTGTTTAGTTCACTTTATTTACATTCTTTATTACTTCTTCTCTAACTTTCTTCCATTTTTCTCTCTATTTATTTCAGCTTATTTACTTAATCACTCTGTCTCTCTCTCTTTTTTCTTTATCGCCCCCCCTCTCTCTTTTTAGTCACCATTGTGGTCGAATACCTCTTCTCCTTATTAAAATTTAAATTCATGAAATCATCAATACGACTCGTATCAATCTCGCTGTCTCGACACAGTGCGACAAGCAATAATTCTCCAGCAAGAAAACAATTTCATGATATGTTTGTGTAATTTATAACATTTATGTAAATATGGCCGACATCGTCTGCATTTCACATCGAGATTCAGATTCAATTTTTAAAACAATACATAACCGAGTGCAAGGTTGACAATAGAAGTAATAACTATTTGATATTAATGTTTTAAGAGGTCAGATGTGGTGAAATATCGGATGCTCTATTTTATTTGTCACTATTTTCATGACTTTA
>OY744523.1:114890111-114905111 GCA_963556195.1 Sepiola atlantica | reverse complement strand
ATCGATATTATCTAATTGATAGTCTTCATCAACGAAGAAGTCGAGAAAATCGGCGCAAATTTGCTGGAGGAAAATCAATTTTCGCGTTAATCTTTGTTTTCCATTGATATGTTTTGTAGTTTAATTGGAGAGCAATACTTTAAGCGGCAAAGACTTTTGTTGGACAAGTATCGTCCGGTAAAAATTGGAATGTTTATAAGGATTGAAGAAAGGAAGAAAGAGGTGACTGTAAAAGCGTAAGGACAAAAAGCGGGTAAATGTGGGGGGGGGGAGGGGACGAAAACGAAAAAAAAAGGAAATAAAGGAAAAGAGTGAGGAAAAAAGAAAAGGAGAAAGTAAGAAAAGAAAGAAGGAAAACGGTAAGGAGGTAGGGAAATGGAGAAACAGAAAAGAGAATAAAAGAGGAAATGAATAAAGTGAGAAAAAAAGGGAAAAAAAAGGTAGGTTAACAGGAAGAACAACGGGAGATCAACTGGAAAGAAAGAAGAAACGAAAATTGACAAAAGAAGATAGCTAGGAGGAAGTGAGATTCGTAAGAAAGATACTTTTAGAAATAGCCGGAAGTAGGAAAGAGAGAAACATGTAGACATATTAACCGGAAGTAGGAAGACTGAAAAGAAAGAAAAAGATAGACAAAGAAGGAAAATAAATAATGGAGAACAGAAAATTGAATAAACTATTTTAAAATTGTTTTGCATATGTAAGCAGCTCCATTAATCTAAAAAAGCCGTGTTCTTTAGATACGTCGATGAAATTGCTTCCCTGTGGGCTACAATATGATCATCTTTAAATCCAATGTCAAACACTTGTTTATAAACCGCCCTCATAAGTAATCAAATTTTGTTAATTCTTTTCATCGTTTTAAGTCCTTTTATTCTTCATAATTCAACGTTAAATTAATCAATCTCCTGGACTCTTATCCTCAAGTGACTTTTAGCCTTGATAAATGATGACTCATTGGTAGAAAATACAATTCCGTCAGTGTATGTAGCGATTAGAATACTATTTAAAACTTGCAGAAATTTGCGAAAGACAAAGAAAGAACAGACTAAATAAATCGCATTTTTTGGAAATTACTTTAAAACTTTTAAGTTAATCCAACCCATAATTAAGGTTATGGTCCCAAATCGACACAGCAATTTTCATGAATGATGACAGTGTCGTCCATTGGCCTTATAGCTAGGAGCAAAGTTTAGTATCTTTTCTGATACTACACTTTATCTTTTCTGTCCTCGGTCAGCGAAAGAAAATTAATCCAGACTGAAACAATTCTTATTTTTGTTTTAATCTAGATTTCCTCTTTTGAGGAAACTGAATTTACACAATATTAAACCAGACCTGGTGTCATCGTGGGAGACAAGTAAATAGAGACAGCATTGTTCTTTAAATATTAAGATTTATTGAAAAAAATTTAAGCGTAAGTGACTTTTCATAGAAATACAAGGATGCATTTACGTAGCCTAATGATCAGACCATGAAAATAAAATCGAATAATGAAGAAGATCGATCGCTGAGAACTCGCTAAAATCAGTGTTTTCATTAGTAATAAAAATCAGGACTTTCTCCCCCTCCTCTCTCTCCCTCCTCTCTCTTCCTTCTTTCTCTCAGACACATTAGGTTATTCTCGGTCTATATATTGTTACTGTCTGTAATTAATTTGACCTAATACAAGACCACACTAGTAAAAAGAAGATGGTAATTTTATCCACCAATTCAATTTATATTCATAAGTAGACATTTTTATTAATTCTAGCCCGGCAAAAAAAACAAAAACACAAGATACTAGTAATACTAATATCAATTCTCATGACGATCAACTAAACAATCAGGTTTTCTGTTTCATATATTTAATAATCACAATCAGAATCACGTTGACACACCGGTTCCCGTTAGATCACCGAAGTTAAGTGGCGTCGAGCCTGGCCAGTACTAAATGGGTGACCATTTAGGAATACCAGGTGCTCTCGGCATTGTTTCCAGTCGTCTTGTATTACTACTTGCCATTGGAATCAAGCAGTGCCGACTCAGGAGAGCGGTTGTTGGGGATTGCGCAACCCTTGCAATTACAAATTCACGCGAGAGTCCATCATCATATATATATATAACCGGGATACTTCAAATTAGAACGCCTTTCATTATGACGTGATCAATTTGAGATTAATCTTACGATTAATCTTAGTGTCCATAAAGTAGTCTCATAAAATATCTGCAGACATTGTTTACCTTCAGCACAAAGAAGACCGAAAGTATTTTTCAGACCGAAACTGGCCAAGCATAACGGTTTCGAGATCCCATCGCAGCCAGAAGATGATTGCCAACTCTGAGCCACAGAGGCGCCCTATACGAACCCATGGGATGCCTGGTTCTTGCGAAGACTGTTTTATCCTTTACGAATAAAGAAGTCGTTGTGGAAGAATGTGGTAATTAAGCAATCAGAACGATCTCCAGTTGTTACCACAGGAAACGGAAGTCATTACTCGCCCCTTTTAAGAACTCTCCAGTGCTTGTGTAGGTGTGCCTGCTTGGTCTAATTGGTCATTCTCGCACTAATACTGTTGGAAAAGGATTGCAATGGGCAGAATAGCAACGTGTTCATTTTGTCGTATAAAATGCATCGTTTTTAATTCAATTTACTCATAGCTTTATAGATTAGAAGACATCTTCGCGTCGTAAAACCTATTTAGGCAACATATGAAAATTGTGTACAGCAAAACAAAGAGATAATTCAATTTATCGTTGATATGCCAAAACCCTCATTAATGGTGGCATCTTTCTAATTAGATATTAAAAATAACAAAATTTCTTTTTAAAATTACATTTCAGAAATTAAAGACATTTGCTGACTTTTTATCGCAGTTCAGCTGAAGAATGATTACACAAATTTTTTATGTAGTAACTTGTAGGAATACCCGACGTTGCTCGGGATTGAATAAAGATCACTATTATATAATGTTGCACCATATTAATTACTTTGTTTTACTGCCTCTCTCCTCCTGTTTCGTCTCTAATATAGTCTGAAGAAGCCGAAATGTTGAAAAACTCTCGGAATTAGTGTCCTGTCTCATAATATGGTTCACTTTTAATTAAAATCGGATATACATATTTGAAGTTTTAAGATAGTTCTATCCCCATGGGTCATTTATAGGTAGGGGCGCATAGATATTCGTCACATAGAGGATAATATAGCGATTCGGAACCTCTTCCATTGTCTTCTCCGGATAATTTTATACATGTGATATTAATTTCATCAAATGGGATATATTTAAAATTTTAAAAGAGGTTTGGATATCATAGTTCTCTTATGTACGGGTGCACTTAGACATTCAAGACCACTCTCATTTTCATCCCTTGAAAATCTTATACATATGATTTAACTTTCATAAAAATAGAATATATTTGAGGCTTTAAGGGGAGTATGCCCTCGTAGTCCCCTATGGAGTGCACTTAGATTCGGGAACACTTCCATTGTCTTTCTCAGTAGATTTGACCTGTAGAATACACTTTTTTAATTTAATGTAGATTCTCTAACCTTTCTTTCTATAAAGAATACACAAACATCACAAATACACACAAACATTGAGTTATATATATATATATATATATTATATATATTATATATATATATATTATATATATATATATATATATATATATATATATGAGAGAGGAGAGAGAGATTATATCTTACATACTATTCTTGCGTGATATTGCAATTGCGATGTTTATACATTTTAATGCTATTTCCGTATAATTTTAAATTAAATGATGGAAGATCATTATACTTTATGTTACACAAAACAAACGTCTTTTTCTAATTTTCAATAAAAATGAAGATGAAATTTTAAAATAACATTCGTTTAACATTTCACTTATGCTTTCAAACAGGGTGTCAATATACCTTAAAAATGCGTGGACAATTCTAGCATTCTCTTTTAACTCACCATAATTCAAAAGAAATGCACTACACCTCATCGGAAATAGATTTTGGTTTCTCTGTATACATATATTACAAGTCAAGATGAGTAAATATAGCATTCCAATCAAATTAAATCCATAAAAATGAATTAAATATTTTAATTTGTAGTCTTTAAAAAAAATATTCCGATCAATTTATAAATAAATAAAATTCTAAAGAAATTGTTTCGTTTTTTTTTTTTCGAAAATATTAAAATCTATTTTGAGAATATTCGAATCCATTTCCGAAAAAAATTGAATCTGAAACCTTAGTTTGTAAGTGTGCAAGTCTGTCTTTCAACACTTTATTACGTTTTAAATACAAAATTACTTTAATTTTTTAGCTTTTATTTTAAGGAAAAAGATTCTTGTTTAAATGTAGCAAGATCGTGCGTGAAATGTGTTAGATTACACAGAAAATGAATTTCCGCTTTAAAATTAAGGTTAGAAATTAAGATAACGTGTCAAAAGAAGGAACGTAAGAACACGTTGGAAGTCGAGATCAAGTACGTGGCAGAAAAGAAAGCTTCGACTAGCCTATTGGGATTGCGACACCTTATCAAATAGATGTGTTTCGAGGATTTCATCATTCCCTTTGTCGGTGAAAGACCAACTGGATATTATGTAATATTAAGGAATACTGATGTAAAACCTATATACATATATATATATATATATATATATATATATATATATATATATATATATATATATATATATATATATATATATAGCAACAAAAATATTAAAATAAAACTAGAAAAGAAATTAAAGGCCCAAAGCAAATCATGTGTGTTGTTGTTTTTAATTACTACGACGAGATGAGAACCATTACAGCCGAACTGCTACTAAAGGAAGAAAGAGGACAACTCTAGTCACATCTACTACGATGACAATTACGAAAAGGAAGAAAGAGAATAACAATAGAGTAACTACTACGATTATTAATACAGAGATAACGCACGCCCATCTGTTCGCTTGACGAAGATTAGATCCGGTTAAACTACATAAATAGTTTTGCGGCCTTTTAAATGGGTTTAGATTCATAGTTACTTTTTGTTTCAAAAAGATAAGTAAATTAAAATTTGAATTTTACATTTTTAGAAATACATCTTAATTTGGTTTACTAACAGATTTAAACTATTTTAAGACTATAAACTTCAGACTGCTTGCCATAATATGCCTTTTTATGGGTGTTTACGGACCTTTTTGTTTTAAATAAATGCATGTCGAAATTTCATAACGATCAGCATGTTTCCCATAAGTATCAGAGACGAATGCGATTAAAATATTAACGATACTACAAACTAGTCAACAAAAGACAACAAAAACATTAAAATGTTGAGTGCCATCTAGGTGAAAGATCTAATAAAATTTGAAAAGGGAGAGAAATCGTGAGAATTAATGCTTTTATTGTCGTCTTATCCAAAGAAACAGGGTTGGGCTAAGTTCTTTTCATCATTTTCTCGGGAATGGTAACTTGAAGATTTTATTAAAAACGACGACGACCATGAAATGTGAATAGTGCATTTTATTCATCTTCAAAATGGATATCAATTCCGTAGCTATGAGCTGAACTATCATAATACGGTGGTCTAACCGCCCCTATCTACTAGGACCGTAAATTATTACATATATTAATATCTATATATTCCTAAAACTCTGTGGATCATGCTATCTTGTATCTGTGCTCGTTTCTTTCTTTGTCTCCGTGCACACTGGGTGACATTACAAATGGATAGAATCACAATGGGATGACGTCATACACTAAAAGAGTTGAACGACATCGGGAAGATCCTTTATGCCGTACATTCTCTCTCTCTCTCTCTCTCTCTCTCTCTCATATATATATATATACATATATATATATATATATATATATATATATATTACTAGACGAAGTATCTGGACCCAGAGGAACTATTCTTCAATAAAGTCTAAGCCGCAACTGAAATCTAACTTAAACCCCTTCACTTTCTCCAATAATCAAGCTAACACATATGGGTCCCAGCTAACCCCAATAGAAACATTTTAATCATACCTAATACCCTGTTTGCACTTGGAAAATCATATTTGCACGTAAGTTTAAAAACATAAAACTGCCAAGTAATATTTAGCACAAAAACAAAAGCGATGAAAACGTTCCAATGTACAAAAAAAAAAGAAACTAACAAAAAATAAAAACACTAATAGAAAAAAAATGTTTAACGTCATTCAGTACTTGAAAGCAGCATCCTCTAGCGGAATATTTAATTAATATTTGAAAAGGGAGAGAACTCGTGAGAATTAGCGTTTTTGTTTTCGCCTGAAAGCAACTCAGATGGAGGAGAGTGATAAAAAGTTTTCCCGCCGTACCTTTGCGAAATGACAATATTTTTCCCCCAGAGTGACATGATATTAAGAGAGATTCATCTTCGAGCTTATCTCTACACACACACACACGCGCGATTCTGATTGCTATGAAATGAGATAGAGTTTCCTTGTATTTGCAGATGATACATATCTATTGGTTTATCAAACTGACGCCTTCTTTGTTCGGGTAATTTTTCCGGCGAGGATTCACATGACATAATCTACGCAGCAGATTAAAAGGAATGGATAACCGTAACATGCGCCCATTCAATCGGCGCGCCTTTTGCGATAAAATGCTATTTACAAACTTAACGTGACAGAACAACACACATACAATTTGAAATTTAAGTCTGACAGAATGACGAATATGCTTTTAAAAACTTAAACATGACAGACCGACGGACAGCCTTGACCTAATGCAGAGATGTTTGGATGTACCAACAATAAGATGTACATATTCAATCGGCGCATTTAACGATGATAATACTATTTCAAACTTAAGCGTGACAGACTAACATAATTCTATTTCAAATTTAAGCGTGACAGACTAACATAATTCTATTTCAAACTTAAGCGTGACAGACTAACATAATTCTATTTCAAACTTAAGCGTGACAGACTAACGAACGTACCGGCGAAAACGCTATTTCAAACTGAAGTGTGACAGACCGACAAAATGATTTCTCGAACTTAAGCGTAACAGACCAACAAAATTCTAATTAAAACTTAAGTGTGACAGACCAACAAATTTCTAATTAAAACCTAAGCGTGACAGACCAACACATTTCTAATTAAAACCTAAGCGTGACAGACCAACACATTTCTATATAAAACCTAAGCGTGACAGACCAACACATTTCTAATTAAAACCTAAGCGTAACAGACCAACAAAATTATAATTAAAACTTAAGCGTGACAGACCAACACATTTCTAATAAAAACCTAAGCGTAACAGACCAACAACATTCTAATAAAAACCTAAGCGTAACAGACCAACAACATTCTAATTAAAACCTAAGCCTGACAGACCAACAAATTTCTAATTAAAACAGACAGACCGACAGAATTCTAATTCCAACTGAAGCATAACAAACCGACAACATTCTATTTCAAATTAAGCGTGACAGACCGACAAAAATAATATTTCAAACAGAAGGCTGACAGACCTACAAAAATTCTATTTCAAATTAAGCGTGACAGACCGACAAAAATAATATTTCAAACAGAAGGCTGACAGACCTACAAAAATGCTATTTCAAATTAAGCGTGACAGACCGACAGAAATAATATTTCAAACAGAAGGCTGACAGACCTACACTAATGCTATTTCAAATTAAGCGTGACGGACTGAATGACGGACAACTACTGATAAAGATGCTTGGGCGCATTAAAAAGAAGTTGTGTCTATTTAATTTCTGTGTGTAGAGATGTAAATAGTGAAATGTGACAGACAAACGCAGATTCTCATATGCTAGGACGTATCCCAACGCACACGATAAATCTTGCAAATTCCACCAGCGTTGGTATTCTCTAATATGAATACCCTAAACGATATTTGTTATACAATTCGAACCAGATATCGGATGATTCGTTGTATATCTGGGATATCTCTCTGGGCTTAATACATAATCACAAAAGTATGAGAATATTTATCAAGACAAATAATGTAAGATTTCTTTGGTTGAATTGATTATTTGCCAAAAATATGGAGACATTCTTGGTCATCTGGCCGAAGGAGTCGAGGGGAGACGCGTAGGGTTGACCGAAAATTAAACGATAATAATTGGATTGCAAGATATGGAAATGAAAAATCTTTGAAAAATGAATAACTAAATAAATAATAATTCTCTTCTTGACTCAGAAAGAAATGATTAGTGAGCGCAGGAAAGATTTTGGCTATTCTGACATCTGTGTGGTATTCGTGCTGGGAATTGGGCATGTCTTGTTTTTTAAAAAAAGAAAGTTAAACAAAAAAATAAGGACAAATAAAGTAAAAGAAAGTGAAAAAATAGTTAAAACGACAGAAAGAAAAAATAGAAAAAAGGAAAAGAAATAAAAAAGAAAAAATAGAAAAAGGAAAAGAAAAAAAAACAAGGAAAAGACAAAGAAATAAAGAGAAAAAGAAAAAATGATCGAAAAGAAAGAAAGTAAAAATAGAAAAAAGGAAAAGAAATAAAAAGAAAAAATAGAAAAAAATGAAAAGAAATTTAAAAAAATAGAATAAAAGGAAAAGAAATTAAAAAAAATAGAATAAAAGGAAAAGAAAAAATAGAAAAAAGTAAAAAAAATAAAAAGAAAAAATAGAAAAAAAGGAAAAGAAATAAAAAGAAAAAATAGAAAAAAAGAAAAAGAAATTTAAAAAAAATAGAATAAAAGGAAAAGAAAAAATAGAAAAAAAGGAAAAGAAATAAAAAGAAAAACTAGAAAAATGAAAGGAAAAGAAAGAAAAAAGACTAAAGAAAGAAAAGGAAAGAAAAACAATTTTCAATTTCTTTTTCATTTTTTTCTTAAAGAAAAAATAATAATAAAGAAAAAAAAGAAAAGAAAACAACAGGAAAGAAATATGATTTGAATAGTGTTAAACTCTTGATTGATTATCGCTTCATTACCCCGATGTGCCGCCCGTCGGTAAGTCCATGGGTCCGTCGTTCTATCACGCTTAAGTTTGAATTGGCATTTCCATAGCACAGTTTGAATAGACACATCTTAAGGTTATGTCATCTTGTTTTACTGTTATCCACTGCAACAACCGTATTCCGTACGGTGATCCAGTGTACCTATGTGTGACAAACCTAACACCATATCTTTTATAGCCATACCCATTTAATTACAATTAAACAATTATATATGATTAGTACATATATATAACTTATATGGAAATGAAATAAGGAAAACCAAAATATTAATTAAATATTCATCTACGTTTCACGTTTATTAGAAAGTTTCATCAGGACGGGAGATGGAAGAAAAAAAAAGTACAGCAACAAATACCAAAGTCTGAAAAATAAATAAATATCTTTTCTCTTGTGTGATCCATACTTTCATTATTTTTTCTTTTTCTCTTTCTTTTTTCCTGCCCCCCCCCCCTCTTCCTCATTTAACTTTTCTAATGTTCAATGGAACGTTATATAAACCGTTGACTTCTGAACGCTCATTTTTCAAACTTTTATTAGTTGTAATGTTCTATGGAGCGTTATATATATTGTTGACTTTTGAACGCTCACTTTTCAAACTTTTATCGGCTGTTCTGCCGTAGCACATGTCTCAGTGTTCTAACTGCTGAGCGCTTCCTCACATTTATTTTTCACATTTTGGTACGTGTTGCTGTATTTTTTTTTTCAATCTCCCGTCCTGATGAAACCTTCTAATAAAGGTGAAACGTAGATGGATATTTAATTAATACTTTAGTTTTCCTTATTTCATTTTCCATTACGTCGGAACATTTTTCCATTCTTTATCATATAAGTTATATATATATATATATATATATATATATATGTTAGCGGGGCCCGTGATTTGAACATACATATACGATACCTCCAACATTTCCAGTGATATCCACTCTAGTCTTATGTATTCCAAATGTAAGACACTTATATAAAATTATTTCTAAATCATCCTGGTAGGTGAGCAGAAATCAATTTCGCCCCATTTCTCCCCTTTCCTTTCTTCTTCACCTTTCTTTACATCTATTTACTTTTTATTTCTTTCTTTCAGTTACCTGTACGGTACTTATATCGATCTTGACGCAGTTTTCGCAAGTTTCTTGTCGGAAGCGTTCGGCTATCCTACACAAACGCCCGAGAGATGACGAGCCGATTTGTACCAGACGACAATTTTGATGCGGTGCTGCGTCCTATGATTTTAAGTTATATTTTCAAGAAATTTTATAAAAGAAACAACAATAAACCCAAAACCAGCAAAACATAGCGAAGTTACTGTTATCAAATAAATATTTTTTTATTATTTTGATACGTTGCTGCGTCCTATAATTTTTAGTTATATTTGCAAGAAATTTTTTAAACAACAAAACAAATAAAACAAGCAAAACAGAGCGAAATTACTGTTATCAAATAAATATTTTTAACCCTAACCCTAAACCCTAACAAAAAAAACAAAAAAAAACAAGCAAAACATTAAGATCATACGCAGCACCGTATCAAAATTGTCGTCTGGTACAAATCGGCTCGTCATCTCTCGGGCGTTTGCGTAGGATAGCCGAACACTTCCGACAAGAAACTCGCGAAAACTGGGTCAAGATCGATATAGTACCTCCTGTACATTCTCTTTCCTTATTAATTTGTAATGCCGTCTCTGATGTTAAAACATCTCATTTTTCCCCTGGCTGTTGCATATCTGGCGCAGATATATGGCCTGAGTAAAGCCGTTTTCACACAGAACAATTTTCTAGCCATTTTTATACTCATATAATATGATATAATTATACCCATGAGTTTGCTGACCTCTACCTTGAGACTTTCCTCGTAACTGACTAAAATACACTAATATACTATTAAAAAAGGTAAAAGAAAAAGCATAAAAAATGATACGGTTAATTTGCTCCGATGACATGCACGACTGGAGTCTAATACTAACAACACATATGATTTGATCTCCTAATGATGGCACCGTTGGCCTTAATTAGCCAACTAAATTAAATAAAACAAACACTATTAATATGCAGGGTGTCCGTAAAATCTGAACACAAAGGATAATTGGATATTCGCCAGTTGTCATAACAGCCTTGATTAGCCTTGGCTCTGGTAACTTCAGGCTGACTTGAACCATCACAACCCTTTTCGTCAGAATGAAGCATAGTTGGGCTCTGTCCTAATAGGTGTACTCTCTTAAG
The DNA here is from genome assembly GCA_963556195.1 of Sepiola atlantica. NCBI lineage: Eukaryota > Metazoa > Mollusca > Cephalopoda > Sepiida > Sepiolidae > Sepiola > Sepiola atlantica. The sequence goes on along the minus strand of OY744523.1, from coordinate 114,893,953 downwards.
CGTAAACTACCTCTTTCGGGGAAGAATTGGTTTATTGTCGGTCGCCCGAGGCGCCCTATTGATGAATGTTTACGAGTCTCTTTTCGGCTATTTTTACACCCGACAAGAATGCCGCCACGGGGGAGTTGTTTTTCCACACCTGGCCTTGGGTTACATCTTGCTGCAATGGAAAGACGGTAAATTTAAACTGATTTTCTTTCTATGCCTCCAGACTTTACGGAAGTAGCTTGCAACGGTCTGGCGATGCCCGGGACGAACTCATTGAATGTATGCCCCACAGACTTAGTAAAAAATCCTAGTACTGAGAAATATTATTAGATAAGGAGATGATTTAGAATGATTGGATGCCCCGCCTCAAATTTGGATGCTTGGCGATATCGTCTCATCACCCCCTCTGCACGCCACTGCATTACCAACATCCTATTCAACAAAGTTTTGTTTTTAATTTTCAATTGTTAAAGAATAATTATTATTGCCCAATATATATATATATATATATATATATATATATATATATATATATATATATATATATATATATATATATATATATTATAGTTGTATTCCATTGACCATAGGAACAATCAATCCATAACTTTCATCTGTTCTTTCAATTTCTTTATTTATTTTCATATATCGGCGAATACCTGTAATTCCTCTTTGTCTTACAAATAATTTTTTTAATATATTTTATTTTTTATGTTTATTTTTTTCCAAGTTCAATACTTTTTCTACATCTTACGCGCATTTCACATCTTAACCTCGTTGATCAGAGAAATTGTTAATTCAATAGTGATAGGAAAAACACATCATTCCAATGGCACGAGAAAAGAAGATGGGAAAAGTTTTAAAAGAGTTCTTGTCAAAGGTAACGGCAAGTCAAAATACATACATATACATATATATATATATTATATATATAAATATATATATATATATATATATATATATATATATATATATTTATATATATATATATATATATATATATATATATATATATATATATATATGGGGGGTATGTATGTGTGTAAAATAAAGGTCTTACCTTTTCCTCTATGCGTTTCGTAGACTCCAGCCGCTGTAATCAAGGTATCCGGAAGAAGTAGGCAGAGGGCTGCCATCAAGTGTAAAGTCTGTGCCAGGGGACAGAAATGTCTCCATATTCGTCGGATGACGGTAAAATGGACGGGCCGGAAGACCGTCTCGATATTGGAATTAAAGGCATGGTCTCGCCCTAGTTTGACGCCATCGTTGGCGTAGTTTCCTGTCCGGAAGATACAGGCCAAGATGAAAAGAGGCACACAAAGGATGGAGACGATGACGAGGACCAATTGAGCCGTGAGTTCGGCTGGAGGGATGATCGACGCTCTCCACTGGGCCTGGCGTAGCACCAAATAGCGACTAATCTCGCGGTAAGTAATGTAAATCTGAAACGACACCACCACTAAGCAGTACCATATAGACCAGAGCGAATTTAAAACAGAACTTTTTACGAAAGTTTCCATGGCTATACAAAATGGCGGAAATTAGCAATATTATTAATAATAATGTATTATATGTTTATATATAATTAACAAGATTTTATAAAATGGTTAGGATTTAAAATATTATTTAGGCAAACAGTTCGCCTTATTTATAGACAAAGTGTTTTAATTAAAACAAATCTGTATACATATATTTACATATATACAGAGAAAGATGTAGATATCTAAATGATAATGCTAGCTATAAGGGCGTTTAATATAGTGTCGTTCTTAAGTGTCTTGGCAAGAAGACAATGGCGCAAAATGGAAGGAGCAGTGATATTAATATAAGAGAAGCGAGTTGAAAGATTTCCCACAATTCCGTTGTTTCCGTCGGCTTCCTTTATTTGACAGGATTGTTGACTAGAAATATGGGCTTGAGACACAGCTGTCTTCATTTCTGCCGATGCTGGGCCTGCAATATAAAAGAAAGAAAAACAGTTCAGAATGGAAACAATGGTTAAATAAGTTAAAATGCAACTGTTATATATAGGGTGGCCTGGGATATATCTGAAATAGAAGGTTACTGTAAAGGGCTCAATAGGTTAAATTTGACATTGATGATAATAGCGTAGATTAAAGATTGAAACGGAAGTAAGGGGGTTGCGTGACGATTGACAGGTGTTAGTTTTTGGGACCGTAGCTGATATGAAGCGAACCGGTGTGGGCCGCTAAAATGAAATCTTACAACATCATTCAAAGAAGGCTAAAGTTACGTTTCTCTCCCCCTCTCTCCTTCTCTTCATGTTGCCGGACGAAATGTTAACAAAGAACAAAGTTGTTTATATAAAATCGTCACCGTTGTTAAATTAAATGTGATGATAAAATCAGACAAACGGTTCTAGAAGAAGCATAACAGTTGCGCCCAACGAAGATAAAATGAACGAAATCTTCGTTTCCTGAAATCATCATTAACGTAGGATATAACACGTCTTGAAATTAACGTAGGATATAACACGTCTTGAAATTAACGTAGGATATAACACGTCTTGAAATTAACGTAGGATATAACACGTCTTGAAATTAAAATAATTAACTAGTGTAAACATGCACAATATGGCATGTTTTGGTGGTGCATGCGAATGGCAGACCTTGCAGGTGATAGGTGCTCGGCCAAGGGAAAAGGGGGGCACAAATTAATTTGAAAATTTTTCTGATTTTTTTTTTGGCTACACAGAATGTTATTTCTCTTTTAAATGAAATAAGTACCTCGTAAAACAGGGAATCATGCTGAGACCAAAATGACAATGTTCGTAGATGAGCGCCATGGACTGTCTGGCAGCTATCTCTAGCGGATATCTCCAGCGGGCAGCCTCTGGGTGGTCAAATGGTGACCAGTGAGAAAGACTGGAATCCAAGATTTCCTGTCAGGAGGAAAGGATTCCAGGATATGTGAAAGGGAGGGGGAGACATGGCCCTCTGTGCATGAGGGAGGAGGTTGGTCTTTCTAAGAGCTGGCGATTAGTTAGAGCTGTGTGCCTTTGTAAGCAAGAGTAGTCCATTGGGACTCTTAGCTAAACGATTGTGCTGATTGAACTTATCGTTTTTGGTCGAGCAAAAATCTCATTCCGCAAGTCTGCTGTTCAACCTGGAAACACGAGTTTACTTTGTAACCTCCAACACATAAACCTGTTACTTGTTTATAAACTGGAATCATAGTTTTACTAGAGATACGAATTCTTTGTTGCAGCATTGACTGAACCGCACAACCTCACAATGAGTGGGTGCCATTGCGGCCAGTGCAATGCACGCACTCATGCATGTTCACACTCGAGTTAATTTTCGTAGAACAAACATCAGTCAATATACGTTTTTTTTATATAGATTAGTGACTCCTCCGACAAATAGTGTTTATTTTTCGTTTAAAAGTACTTATAGTGTTAGTACAGACTTGGCTTCAGTCTATATACTTGAATTCTAGCCAGCAAGTACTTTCGAAGTTATTTTTTATAGCCTTCAAAATCAGATTTGAATGTTTTTGAATTCATTACAATATATTAAAAAGAAAAATGTTGGTGTTTCACATTTCTTCGCGGCAACAGGAAATTCTGAACTATTTGAAAGCCTTGAATTTGAGGGATAGAAAGTAATTTTATGCTCGAATCACATTTTATAGACCAAAATAAAATATCATGTTTCGTCCTAAACCAAAGGCAATCGGGTTTTCTAGGAGGAGACACTAATCTAACAAAGAAAACAAATGTCACATAAACATGGAAAATTAACTAATTATAAGTTATGAAATATTATTTTTACTTAAAATATGTTTACTTATAATCAAAAGTTCGTAAATCTAGATGCGAGGCGTGTAACTGC
>OY744523.1:114870111-114887611 GCA_963556195.1 Sepiola atlantica | reverse complement strand
TATTATAACCTAAATCTCAGGTTATAAAAGAATACATGCTAATATATATAAATATATATAAATATATATATATATATATATATATATATATATATAAATACATGCATATATATATAAATATATATATATATATTTTAAAAATATTCATATATATATAAATATTTATATATTAATAACATATATATATATATATATATATATATATATATATAAATATATTATATATGTCTGTATATAAGTGTTTGTGTATATATATATCTGTATATATATATATATATATATATATATATATATATCGTTATTAACGTTAACTATTCTTCTTCATGAGAAGAGAACTCAATGTCAATATTAGAGTATAGCTACACTTAATCAACATCATTGAATTTAGAAAATGAAACTATGAGATCTTTTTATCTGTTTTGTGGCATATCAACCTTTTGTGGTTTATGCAATGCCGAAACGCAATATATACTTTAAGTTATTGATTGCGAGAAATTATTTTACCTATAGTGGAGAGAATGGTCGTAGTTGATATTCCTCCATAAATATGACTGAGAGTACCTAATGCGTTTGGACTCGATTTGCTTATTATTTAGTCCACCTCAATAAGCAATAGACTATTCATCCCATCACTCCACCACTATGAGATCACCGACTGTATAAATATATATTGGAATTATTCGAACCAGCTAAAAAATAGTATTGTAAAATTAAACCACCGTCGGCGATCTGAGACACGACAAAAAAATATCTAAAATATATATATTTTTTAATGTCTGCAAACTTTTTTTTTTCATTTATTGTCTAAAAAAAAGAATTGACGCGTTTGAATGTTTTTATCTTTTGTTCAGTTTGAATCAAGGTTCTGAACAGCAAAGACAAAAAAAAAAAGTTAGACAATCTAAACTCAAAATATTTCGTGACATTCGCGTCCGTTGAATTTGTCTGTCTCGAAGAAAAAGTTCGGATTTTATTTTGAAAATGAAACAAAATAAAAGAGATACAAAAATAAAATCATTATCTTAATCGTTTGAGCATTTAAGAAGAAAAATAAAAAATAGAGAAAAAAACATTGTTGTGTTTATATATATATATATATATATATATATATATATATATATATATATATATATACATCATTTATTGTTTCGTGTGTACAAGTATAATATTATAAGGTGATATAGTATATTGTGTATAGCAAAGTAGCAACGAATAACGCAATAAATCGAAAAGAAATTATCCCAATCACGCTTGTGCTAAACTAAGGTTAACTGTTAACTCAACACATTCACACAAGAAAAAAAAAGTCAAGTAAAGGTCAGCCGGACCTTTGCGTGAGAGAAGCTCAGCGATTGGTTAATGAAAACCTAACTCTGTGGGAGATAACTAACAACGAACCTCATTGGTTAGTTAGATAAACTAAACACCACGTGGATATAAAAAAATAAAACATAATAGAAAATCTGTGCACTTAGTCTGACGATTCCCTGCGGGGATAAAACGCAGACGCCTCTGTGTAGCTTAATTGCCATTAATATATTTTCATACTATATATATATATATATATATATATATATAAAGTGGAGAACTAAAAGCGAACTTTTAGGAAAGGTGAAACCTATTGTGAAAAGTATACAGCTCAATATACAGGATAGAGCAGATAGATATGTAGAAGGATGAAAAAGAATTAGAAAAGCGACGGAGGCAGATCTTTTTTCAATTCGGTAGTTCAATGCAAGGTATATTCCGCAAAAAGGCAATTTATTCAATTCATTTTTTCCATAATTGAATAAATTGCCTTTTTGCGGAATATAAGATATATCCACCAAAATTCAGATAATTATCCCATTTTAATGACCTTTTCATTATTTATTACATAACAAATGAATGTAAATATAAATTATCTATTTTATTAACAATTTTTGTAGATATTTTTAGGGTCACTTCAATTACCCTCCATTGATTTTCAATAAAGAAATAGTCTTATCATACCAATAGTCGAAACTTAAGTGACCACCTTTACAAAGTGAATGATACTGAGCTACCTACACACCGTGACTCCATCTTAACACTCTCTTCTACTCTGCTATCCCGTATTTTGGATTCGCACTCCCTTCACCGCACCAATGTAGATATAAATATAGATTCTGTTATTCATCATGTATTCTTGATAAAGCCTGTTTTGGGCGAAATATCGAAGGAAATCATGAGTGTGTTAAATTCTTTTGTTCCAATTAGTCTTTCGTTTTACTAATTTCTCATTTCCGTTTTTGTTACCTATACATTCTGCTAGATTATCATAATCTAAATATACCTCATACCTCTCCATATATATATATATATATATATATATATATGCTAGTTCAAACACTTAAGAGAACGATGGAGCAAAACGTTCATCGGTCATCAAAATGGTCATCGTTCTCTATTTTGGTGGCTGATGAACGTTAGGACTATTCGATGAAAGTTTAATTATATAATATGTAAACTCACCCCCATTATTTTCTCAGATGAATTGTAATTTACATAATTTTCAATCGAACTGGAATTCTCTACTCTGTTGTTATTGTTCCAACATTCTATTCATGATTTTTTAATTTGAAAATATCAAAAGATTATTAACGATAGTGTTTCCATAAAAGAAATCGGAGATAATAAGAACAAAACAAAAGACAGACAATGAGAGAGAGGGAAAGAAAGAAAGAAAGAAAAGTAGATTAAAATTAAAAGGATGAACTAAAAGGCAGAAAGAGAGAAGATCAGAAAGAAAAGAACGACACATCGAATGGACAGAGACAAAGAAAGAAATACAGAAAGAAAATAGATAATAAGAAGAAAAAAGCGATCAGAGAAAGAAAGTATACAGAAAATTGTGAGGAAAACATCAGAAAGAAAGGAATGACTAAAGAAAGTATAGAAAGAAAGGAAGACAAAAAGAAATAAAAATAAAGAAAAGCAAGAAGAAACTAACAGAGAGAGTAGGAACGTTAGGAAGTAAATAAAAAGGACGGAAAAAAGGAAAAGAGAGGAAGAAAGAGAAAAAAGGATCGAAATAAAAATAAAAAGACAGACAAAGAAAGAAGCAAAGAGAAAAAAGAAATAAAAATAGAAGGAAAGAAAAGAAATAAAAAAGAAGGTAAGAAAAAAAGAAAAGTCTGGGGAAAAAGGGAGGGAAAGAAAAAAGAAGAAAAAAGCGATAGAAACAAAGATTAAGACCAAGAAAGCCCGCCAAAAATCAGAACTAAAATTATAACTAACTTTTTTCAAGAACTAAACGTTCAATCGTACGACATCATTTGGCGGCATCTTAAACGCTTTATGCAAAAAGTGTTTAAAGAAAAGAAATCACGAAGGTAATAAATACAGTGTTTTTTCTCGTTCACGGCAAAATTAAAAAGTAAGAACAAACATAAAAAAACCCAAAAAACTGAAAGAACCAAATTTTTCATAAAAAGTCCAGAATAGTTTACACCCGACAACTTATATCAAACGCATTAGAATGAAATTCTCTACATGACTCGCCAAGTTTTAACGTTTATAAACTTTTTATGTCACACCTTTTCTATAAAATCATTCTTCTCGACATTCGACATTTAATAGCGACCATAAACATGTCTACGGGTCTTGGCCGCCAGTAAATGTCGAGAAGACAGAGTTTATAGAAGAAAAAGTGTGAAATAAAAACAAGTGTTATGATCATGAAAATTTGGTTAGTTAGGTAGAGAATAATGCGTTTGATATAAATTATGTATCGTTTATTTTTGTTTGCAAGTTATCGAGTGTTAACTATTCTGCACTTTTACCAAGAAATAAAGGAGAGTAGAAAGTGGACCTTGGGTTTACTTTCGGCAGCATCGTAACACTCGCTTCCCTTATTTTGTCCTTTAGTCCTCACAGTTCATGAGCAAAGGGGAAATAATTGCTGTTTTCTGGGTTGGAATCTATCTAACACTTATCATTGGCTAGTTTTTGACCTTGCAGTAGTATTTTTGTTAGCTCCTTTTATCAAGTGGCTTCGTGCCTTGTCTGGAGCGATTTTCATTAAAAAAAATGTAAATAGAGTAAATGGAATTGTAGTGAATAATACGAACGTTTACAAACGGCCAGTGCGTGTGTCTACAATGTGTGTGTGTATGCGTGTGAGTGGGTATCTTCACAAGATTGTGTCTATATTTGTGTATTAGTCTGTGTGTGACTCTCTGTCTCTATGTGTGTCGGCGAGTGTATGTATTCATGCGACCCTACGTTCGGTTGGAATGAGAAAAGGACCAGCTGAATAAACGCTGCTCGCCAAACTTGAAGTCGGCCTTCCTGTCCTGCAGAATCTATTCTACAAGTCCCACGTTCTTCTTTTTCTTTCTTTCTTCCTAATTCGACCCGTATTTCTTTTTGGTTCGCTGTCTTTCTTGTTAGCCCGATCATCTCCTTTCAAACAAAAACAACACACACCGAAGCAGCTGGTTTTCTCGTAAACAGATAAAACTCGAGAAGAAAAAAAAAATCAAGACATTTTCAGAACACCCAATTTTAATACGCTTTGTACGTAACGTTCTCAATTCTCTTGTAAAATATTCGTCCGTCGAGTGTTTGATATTGGAACTCATAAGTTTCCGTTAAACCTGGTCTACATTTATCGAGCTTGTCTTGTTTTAATTTGACTTTTTCTCTTTCCCCAATGTGTTAGCAGACATAAACAAAAAGAATGACTGCCAAGCTGTAGACTTTAGTATCTACTTGATAAATACACTCAGACACAAATAATACCAACATTCATCATAATATATCTCGAGGAAGGTCGTATTGACTGAAGTGTCGATAATAGAATATATAAAGAACCTCTAAATATATTTTTCAATTTATCATATATATAAAATAAGAAACACCTGTCTATGGATGACTATAGTTTTTACCTATGACTTCCACTCTGGTGGCGGAGATGATTGTTGCCAGTTAACCATAAAGCTAGATTTTTCCGTAAAACGAATTAAATCCTCTATGATACCAATATCGTAAAAAGTAAACAAATGAATTAAAAAAATTCTTTTAAAAGCGATATTTCTTCCAACTATAGCAGCAGGCGTGAGAGAGTAAGGGCGTCGAATAGTCGTTATAGTTAGTGACTAAGGTCCGGGTTCGAATCTGACGGTTGATACGCTTGTTGCGTTTAGTCGCATTGATGAGTCTTGAAAAAGTGAAACACGTCTCTGTGGATGACTATATTGAATATATATGGAAACACAAAAGCTAAAAAAAAACGAAAAAAGTTCTAATCTTTAAGTAATATTTCAACGGCTTAAACGCCATTAATGAAATTTTCCCATTTTTTCGTTTTCTTTCATTTTCTCCATTCTTTTCTTCAATTGGAACCTTTTCTGTTTGAATTTGAAGTGGTCAGTAGTTCACAGATAGGAGCGAAAATTTGGAGGAAGCGTAAACTCACTCATATCTTCACACACACGCGCAGAGACATTATATATATATATATATATAATTCCTGCAGCTACATACCTAGAAAATGGAGCTGTTTAACCTGTCATAATGATATTGGATCAGGAGAAGAAAGTAACAACCCTAGTTGAAGTCAGTGTTCCTAATGATGCTGGCTAAAACAGAGCTGAGAGGGAGAGGATAACGAAATACCAAGGTCTTATGTACGACATAAAAAAAACTGTAATCTTAGGAAGATCTTAATCATCCATGTAATCATAGTAGCAACCGGACACATGAAAAAGGGTTTCAAAATCTACATGGCAAATATACCCGGTGAACCAAGTGTAAGAAACATACAAACAATTGCGCTTAAAGGGACGGTTAGAATCTTAAAAAGATCTCTCGGCTGGAGTGTCTTAAATAGTGGGTGAATGTCTGGCCTCCTGTAGGATGCCCGATCTTCATCAAAAAAAAAAAGATAAGAAAAATGAAAAAACAAAAACAAAAACAAAACAAAACAACATCTATACAGGTTTTAGCTAAAAAAATAACGAGACTAGGTGTTCTGTCGAGTTATGGGCGAAAGAAGAATAAGTGAATTATTTCATAATCTGACATGATATTTGGAGAGTATATAAATGTAATCATAGCTTTCTGCAAATAGTGCATTTTTCTGCATATGCTTTTGTTTGCGCGTCGTTTTCACCACGTTACTGCACCTGCTTAGTGTCTGAACATCCGGCAGCCCATGGCCTAGAAGAATATCACTGTAGTGAAACAACCTCCGTATTCATCTGAGCTTGCTCTGTGTGACTTTTCCTCAATGGAATCATCATAAGGTCCCGATTTGAAAGCTCGTAGAGCATCAAGGGAGCCATACCGGCGGATCCAACCCAACAACCACCTCTTCACTGTAGATGGTCCCCAGATACTGGAAGGCTTTCTACTCTAATAATTTCTTTCCTCGAACCACTTGCCTTCGGAATCCCCTCCCTGCTCCCTGTTGTCCCAAATGAATCAACATGCAAAAATTCAAATGTAATGTAAACAAGCATATGGCAGCACAACTCCCTACTTTGGATGCCCCTATAAATCTGGCCATTTATTCACAGTGACAGTGTGTCTTGTTCAGGGCGAATAGAAGTAAAAGTAAGATCGCAGAAGAATCCTTCCAGGAATTCATAGAAACGTGACAGAAAAAAAAAGAAAGTGAGTCACACTCGAATAGGTTGTAAAGGATTGATCATGTAGTTTTTTTTTATAGTTTGAAGTTGAGATAACTTATTTGTGATACCAATCCCGTTACTTTCCAGACACATCGCATATAATGGCGGCGGCGGCGGCAAAGAGCATCAGACAAAGAGACAAAAGAAAGTGAGAATGATCATAGACTGGACAGCATTTGAAACATTATTTATGGATGTCTGGTTTTGATAAAAGTCCTTTTTTAATTTACTTGATTTCATAAATAACGAAAGAAAATACTTTCAATTACAGGACTCCGTCCTTTTTTATTTAGATTTTGTTTTGGTCGCTGTTGATATTTTGTAAGACAATTTCACTTCTTCTCCGTGGAAGAAGATGGATTAAGTCCCGTCTTGGTACATCTTGATAAAAGCTAATCGAAGAATCGATATTTATCGATTTGATCTCTTAGGAATCACTCACTGACGAACAGTCGAATTACTGAGGTTCATTTATAGACAAAAAGGAGAGAAGAAGAAAAAAAAAATTCGGAAGATTTTGTCGGTAAAAGTGTGCGTATGCGAAAACACATTCTGAGGGTGAAAAACGAAAAAAAAAAATCTGTTTAGAAGCGCGGGAAATTGGCTAAATGGAATGGACAGCGAACAGTGAAAATACTTTTATTTCCTACATCGAAATGAAAACAAATATATCACACTAGTTTTATCAGTTTCCGTTGAGAGAAAGAATTATGAGGACAACGTTCGACCCTAACGGCATTGTGTACCGTCTCGTAATTTTTTTAATCTAAAAAAACAAACAAGAACGGGCATTCGTAAGATGCGTCCAGTCAATCTGCACGTTTAGCGATGAAAAGGGGGGGGGGGGTGAATTTGAAGGGGTCAGTACTTCAAAGGTACGTGCGAAAAAATTGGAGGAAAAGTAAACTCATATTTTTATTTCAAACTGACTCATTGAATACGCGAGAATATAAAGGTATTTATGATGCTGGCATTATAAAATGCTTACCAGCGCAAACTGACGATCCAGTGTACTGTGTTCGAATCCTGTCGAATCCATTGTACTATTTTCACTATGGATGTTAGTAACATTTACATGGTTCCTCCTGTGAGTACCTGATTCGAAAATGGAATCGGGGTAACCACTGCCATCAAGCAGGTAAAAAACCTTCAAAATGCATTCATTCACCTCCATAACACAGCAAGAGGTTTGACAAAAGGTGAAAAGGTGGGGATTAAAAAGCCAACACAATATCGGAAGTGCACTCTGGCCTATGAAAATGTCCGAGCAGCCCCGTCGGTATCCCCTAGTATGGGGGCCTCAGGCTATTAACCATCTTCTCAACGCGCGATTAGCTAAAGCCTATATAGAACCTCCTAGGACTGCACAAAACAAAACTCAAGCTCGACAAAAACAAGGCTACCAGCTTCAAAATGAACTGGACTCTTTCAAATTGATTGTCGAGAACGTGTCATCGGTTGGTATGAAAGTCTCTCTGCAAAGCAATGAAAATGGTTTGAAAAATTTAAGTGTCACGTGTCGCTGGTGAGACGGACAGAGCCGCTTGTAAAAGATACGCGGACGCGGATGTATCTAAACGTGCTATTTAAAAAATTATGCGTGGCAGACTATTTCAAACCGACCCATTCAGTGCGCGAACCTATAAAGGTATTGATGATGCTGGACTTATTTTTGAGCACGAAACAAAACAGAACAAAAGAAGACAGCGCTGCACCAAGTCATAATAGATTGCACTCAAGTAAATGCCACAGTCGCAGGCATCAAGAAGACTTCTTCTTTGTGTGCGCGTGGAGGAAGTGCGTTTCGTGTCAACATATGTAACGGGCGCATCGTTTTTCGAAATAATAGGTCGCAACGGTGCAAAAACTTACATTCTGACGAGACAAGGACGTGCAGAAATAACATTGAAAGTGCAAGTATCAAGTTTTGTGTAGATATTCCCGTAAGAATACAAGTGCTTCTGAAGTTTGGAGAGGGGGAGCGGAGGAGAGCTGGGGGAGGGGTCGACGAACAGATGGTTGCCATCTGCATAAATAGATGTGCAGATGCACTAGATGTCTGTTGATACGCCAGAATCAACAAAGTGCGGGATGTGTCTTAATATTTAGCATAACAACCATCGTATAGTTATCTTTCTCTCTTCCCCCCTCTTGCTATCTCTCTTTTCTTATTTTTATATCCCCCCCCCCCCACTCTCACAACTACACTTCATTGTTTTCATTTCTTTGTTTCCATTCCTTTTATTTCCTTCCATAACTTGTTATAAAAACGGGTCAGGTCATTGTCGTCCCTTTTCTCAGTCCTAAACGTTCCTAAGTCTAGTACTGGGTCTAATAGCGTTAAGCGAAACGGATAGTCTAAACATCCCCGTGATATACACCTCGGTCGAGTGCGTGCTTAAAGCACCTGACGTGCCTAAGATAGTCACATATTTTCAGCAACGTCAGCAGAGGACCGGAAGCAATCAAAATATGCCGGTGTTCTCGACAGAATTGTGTTCCAACCGATCGCCGTGGAGACAAGTGGAGCGATAGCCCCCGCCACGCGCGACTTCCTCAATAGTATCGTTCTGTTAATGACGCGCACACCGGAGACCATCTTGACTTGACTTGACTTGACTTGACTTTACTTGGCTTGGCTTGGCTTTACTAGCGCCTTTTCATCGCCACTATTGGCGGAAACGCCTCGAGTCTTTACCCAGCCTACCAAATTAGCAAGACACCCGAATTAACGTCCTAATATTTGCATATTGGTTTTGTTAATTAACTATTATTTGTTGTTATTTATTGAATAAAGGTTTGTATATACTGATAAAAAAAATAGTATTAAGAATTACCCCCCTGAAAAACTTAGAAAAAGAAAATAATTTATACATTTTTTTCTTCTTCTTTTGAAACTTTAAAATGTTACGTATTTAAATCCTTACCAGAGTGAACGCCGCTTAACTTAGTTGATCTTAATTGTGTCACCGTGTTTTTCGCCGTAATACTACGAGCCGATTAATTAATACCCAATGCACAAACTCAGACAAAGATATGAATCTGAAAGTTCATCATTAACAATGACATTCGGTTTCTCTCTCCCCTTCTCTCTCTTTCTCTCTCTCTCTATATCCAATTCTATAAATACGAATACGTATATATGATATGTATATGTACTAGTGTACACTCTTCATAGAAAATAGCAGAAAAATATGCTTCAGCAGTGTTCGCATTCGCTATTCATCTGATATTACTAAAATATTCACATAAAATAATAGAATTACATCAGTAATTACAATTTTCAAATATTAATTATTATCATTTTGATGAACTTAATAAAATAAACATCTAACGTAAACGTTTCATTATGGAGTGGAGGATTTCGTTCTGAATCCATTTCAGGCGGCGGGGTAAGTCTGAGATGGTTGTCTGACTTGCTATTAGCTTTCTTGCTTCCCCCCATCACTAGAAATAGGTCCGTTCCGAGACTAGAAAAAGACAGGTGTTTTACTCGTTAAATTTTGTGTAACGAGATGGAAATACACACACACACACACACACACATATATATATATATATATATATATATATATATATATATATATATATATCAATAAATATTGATCTTTATTATAGAGTGGAAGATGATTGCATTGTGTGTGTGAGAGAAACTGTTTGAATACAATCCGGAAGAATGTAGAGGATAACTAGAATCGTAGAATAGACCAACACGATCAAATCAAATCAAGTAAATCATGCTGACAGCTAATGTTTCGTCTTTATTAATGAGAAAGCTTCATCAGTGAGAGTTCAAAATCTGAAATAATTAATTGCAAATATAAAAAGGATTTGCAAGAGAAGTTAAAAAAGGGAGAAAAGGTCAGTAAGAAAGAGAGAAACCCCAAAATACAATTGAGTAAAATGCGGGCGCTGTTAAAACATTTAAACAATTTGTTTTGATACCATCCGTGTCGGAAATAAATTCTAAACAAAATAATGCGACTGATAAAAAAAGAACGCGTTATCTCAACATGTTATCTGCGGACACGCGTAGACTACAAAACAGGGACAGAGAAAATGTAAACGGAAATGCAGTCATGTGTAGGATTGTTGAATATGGTAGCGTAGATGCGTGGTCCCCCTCTGTATGTGACTCGATGTGGCGAGTGTAAAATGCAATAAATTTAGGCAATTTGGGGACTTTTTTGACCCCCCCCCCCCTTTGACCCCCTGGGGGCGCGAACCAGAATTTCTCTTAGGCCAAGGATGCTCATTTTATATCCAGAACAATTGCCTCTACATTTTGACCAAGTTTCAGAAAAATTGAATGGATGGATCAAACGTTATGGGAGAAAAGGGTATTTTTTTGCTATTTTGGGGGCTTTTGACTATCATTCGGGGGTTATGCCATAGTCGGCACGCTAGGCACTGCAGTTTGGCAACGCTATTTACCCATAGCAAGGGGGTGTATATTTATTGTTTATATTTAACAGGCTTGCAAACTTAGTTTTAATAATCAAAAAAATTTCATTCGAGCTCAATAAGTGATATTTTTTAAACATATATATATATATATATATATATATATATATATATATATATATATATATGTATTAATATGTATTAATATATATACACATATATATATATGCATATTAATATACATATATATTAATATGTATTAATATATATATATACATATGCATATTAATATATATATATATATATTAATATGTATTAATATATATATATATACATATATAAGCATATTAATATATATATTAATATGTATTAATATATATATATATACATATATATGCATATTAATATAAATATATTAATATGCATTAATATATATATATATATATATACATATATATGCAAATTCATATATATATTAATATGTATTGATGTATATATACATATATATGCATATTAATATAAATATATTAATATGTATAAATATATATATATATATATATACATATATATGCACATTCTTATATATATATTAATATGTATTGATGTATATATACATATATATGCATATTAATATAAATATATTAATATGTATTGATATATATATACATATATATGCATATTAATATAAATATATTAATATGTATTAATATATATATACATATATATGCATATTAATATAAATATATTAATATGTATATATATATATATACATATATATGCATATTAATATAAATATATTAATATCTATTAATATATATATACATATATATGCATATTAATATAAATATATTAATATGTATTAATATATATATATATATATATTAATATGTATTAATATATATATATATACATATATATGCAAATTCATATATATATATATATTAATATGTATTAATATACATATACATATATATGCATATTAATATAAATATATTAATATGTATTAATATATATATACATATATATGTATATTAATATAAAGATATTAATATGTATTAATATATATATATACATATATATGCATATTAATATATATATTAATATGTATTAATATATATATATACATATATATGCATATTAATATATATATTAATATGTATTAATATATATATACATATATATATGCATATTAATATATATATTAATATGTATTAATATATATATACATATATATATGCATATTAATATATATATTAATATGTATTAATATATATATACATATATATATGCATATTGATATATATATATATTAATATGTATTAATATATATATATACATATAAATATATATTAATATGTATTAATATATATAGACATATATATGCATATTAATATATATATATTAATATGTATTAATATATATATTAATATATATGCATATTAATATATATATATATATACATTAATAAGTATTAATATATATATATATATATGCATATTAATATAAATATTAATATGTCTTAATATATATATATACATATAGATGAATATTAATATATATACATATATATGAATAATTATATATACATATATATTAATATGTCTTAATATATATACATATATATGAATATTAATATATATATATTAATATGTAATTATATATACATATATATGGATATTATTATATATATTTATATGTATTAATATATATACATATGTATGCATATTAATATACATATATTAATATGTATTAATATATATATACATATGTATGCATATTAATATAAATATATATATCTATTAATATGTATTAATATATATATACGTATATATGCATATTAATATAAATATATATATATATATATATTAATGTGTATTAATATATATACATATGTATACATATTAGTATAAATATATATATATATATTAATATGTATTAATATATATACATATGTATGCATATTAGTATAAATATATATATATATTAATAGGTATTAATATATATACATATGTATGCATATTAATATAAATATAAATATATATATTAATATGTATTACTATATATAAATACATTTGCATATAGATATATTAATATGTATTAATATATATATACATATATATATGCATATTAATATATATATATTAATATGTATTAATATATATATATACATATATATATATATGCATATTAATATACATATATATTAATATGTATTAATATATATATACATATATATATGCATAGTAATATACATATATATTAATATGTATTAATATATATATATACATATATATATGCATATTAATATACATATATATTAATATGTATTAATATATATATATACATATGCATATTAATATATATATATATATATATTAATATGTATTAGTATATATATACATATATAAGCATATTAATATATATATTAATATGCATATTAATATAAATATATTAATATGCATTAATATATATATATATATACATATATATGCCAATTCATATATATATTAATATGTATTGATGTATATATACATATATATGCATATTAATGAAAATATATTAATATGTATTAATATATATATACATATATATGCATATTAATATAAATATATTAATATGTATTAATATATATATACATATATATGCATATTAATATAAATATATCAATATGTATTAATATATATATACTAGACCACCCGTGACCCGTTGGGTCAGTTTGTTATATTAGCTATGGAATTCATGTATGTGCGTGACACTTGTGGCTTTAGGAAAATAGGTTTTTTATACATAACAGAAGCATTTCTATGTAAGTATATTAAAATGGAAGAAGAATATAGATAGATTTCTATGCGTCGTTCTGTTTATTATAATTGTTTTTTTTTTTAAATTACAGTTACTGAATTATAAGTGGTTGGCCATACTTATAGGTAAATATGCACTGAACAGGTACCATAATACTTATTATAGTTAAATTCAAATTTTTATATATCATCTTTTAAATGAAATTGTTAGTTGAAAGTACAGAAAAATAAAGGCGATTTGAGAAAGGAAGGGGGTACAGCAAGCTGTCTCGCGTACGTAACGAAAACAGAGGGAGTAGGAGTGGTGAAATCTGTGAGAGGGAAAGTGGGAGGTGGTTTCGTTCACCGCCGCTATTATAGCTGATATTAATAATGATTGTTGTTGTTTTGTTTGTTTTTGTTTTTTAAAAAGGAGGAGGTTTTTTGAAACTGCGACAGACTTTACGAAGTCCTGCCGTTGAATGTTTTTAGCCGTGGAGAAAACAAAAAACTATTTGATGAAATTAAATGTAATTGTTTTATATTAAAAGCGATATAAACATTTCCAGAATGAAAAATTTCATGCGTTCGTTAATCATAAGAGATTAAAGGAATAGAACTAACAGATTGAAGACGATGCTATTTACGCATGCGCAACCGGATGTTGAAACCCGGAAAGCTGAAAGCTGATTGCAAACATACAAGACAATAGAGTTTTAGTATTATATAGATATACATATATATGCAAATTCATATATATATTAATATGTATTGATGTATATATACATATATATGCATATTAATATAAATATATTAATATGTATTAATATATATACATATATATATGTATATTAATATAAAGATATTAATATGTATTAATATATATATATATACATATATATGCATATTAATATATATATATATTAATATGTATTAATATATATACACATATATATGCATATTGATATATATATTAATATGTATTTATATATATATATACATATAGTCATATTAATATATATATTAATATGTATTAATATATATAGACATATATATGCATATTAATATATATATTAATATATATTTATATATATACATATAGTCATATTATATATATATATTAATATGTATTAATATATATAGACATATATATGCATATTAATATATATATTAATATATATTAATATATATATTAATATATATGCATATTAATATATATATATCTATTAATAAGTATTAATATATATATATATGCATATTAATATAAATATTAATATGTATTAATATATATATATACATATAGATGAATATTAATATATATATACATATATATGAATATTAATATATATATATATTAATATGTCTTAATATATATATACATATATATGAATATTAATATATATATATATAAATATGTATTAATATCCACATATATATGGATATTATTATATATATTTATATGTATTAATATATATACATATGTATGCATATTAATATACATATATAAATATGTATTAATATATATATACATATGTATGCATATTAATATAAATATATATATATATATTAATATGTATTAATATATATAAAAATATATATGCATATTAATAAAAATATATATATATATATTAATGTGTATTAATATATATACATATGTATACATATTAGTATAAATGTATATATATATTAATATGTATGAATATATATATACATATGTATGCATATTAGTATAAATATATATATATATATTAATATGTATTAATATATATACATATGTATGCATAGTAGTATTAATATATATATATTAATATGTATTAATATATATACATATGTATGCATATTAATATTAATATATATATATATATATTAATATGTATTCCTATATATAAATACATATGCATATTTATATATATATATTCTTACGTATTAATATATATATATACATATATATATATATGCATATTAATATATGTATGTAATAATATGTATTAATATGTAATTATGTATATATACATATATATTCATATTAATATATATATATATTAATATGTATTAATATATATATATATTCATATTAATAAATATATATATTAATATGTATTAATATATATATATATATATATATGCATATTAATATACATATACATATATATGAAAATTAATATATGCATATATATATATTAATATGAATATATATACATATTTATATATATACATGCACATAATTATGTATATATGTATAATATATATATATATATATATATATATATATATATATATATATATATATTTACATACATCTGCATATATGTATTAATACATATATACACATATATATGCATAATAATGCATATATATACACATATTAATATATATATATACATTAATATATATATAAACACACACATAATTATATATATATATACATTAATATGTATATATATACATATATATACACATTAATATATATATACATTGATATGTATATACATACATGTATATACACATTAATATATATATATACATTAATATGTATATACATACATGTATATACACATTAATATATATATATACATTAATATGTATATACATACATGTATATACACATTAATATATATATATACATTAATATGTATATACATACATGTATATACACATTTATATATATATATACATTAATATGTATATATATACATATATATACACATTAATATATATATATACATTAATATGTATATATATACATATATATACACATTAATATATATATACATTACTATGTATATATATACATATATATACACATTAATATATATATACATTAATATGTATATATATACATATATATATACATTAATATGTATATATATACACAAATATATATATATACACATTAATATATATATATATATATATATATATATACATTAATATGTATATATATACATATATGTACACATTAATATATATATATATACATTAATATGTATATATATACATATATATACACATTAATATATATATATACATTAATATGTATATATATACATATATATACACATTAATATATATATACATTAATATGTATATATATACATATATATGCACATTAATATATATATATATATACATTAATATGTATATATATACATACATATGCACATTAATATATATATATATACATTAATATGTATATATATACATATATATGCACATTAATATATATATATACATATATATGCACATTAATATATATATATACATATATATGCACATTAATATATATATACATTAATATGTATATATATACATATATATGCACATTAATATATATATATACATTAATATATATATATATATATATACATTAATATGTATTTATATACACATATATATACACATTAATATATATATACACACATTAATATATATATACATATATATACACATTAATATATATAATCATATATATATAGACATTATTATATATACACTTTAATATATATATACACATTATTATATATATATACACCCATATTAATATATATACACATTAATATTTATATATATATACATATACACACATTAATATATATATACACATTAATATTTATATATATGTAGACATATATATATACACATTAATATATATATTTCTAT
>OY744523.1:114860111-114865111 GCA_963556195.1 Sepiola atlantica | reverse complement strand
AGCCTAATACCTAGGAGGTAGCAGGAGCGATACAGACCCTACGTGCCACATTAAGACGTATGAGCAACTTTGAAAAAAAATGGCGCAGAACAAAACGATTCTTTACCATAACAGATGTGTATTTAATATCTACGATAAGCATTGCAATGTTATTGCTGGAAGAAATACCAAAGGTTTGTGACTTGATACGCCATAAAAAGGCGCTTATTCAGAAGATGAAAAATTGGTGTAACACATGCGTTCAAGATTCATCCGGACTTCTTGCCTCTGCTTGTCTCCGAGCCAATTAATGCTGCGGAGTTATGTAAGCTAAGAATGTGTACATTTTAGCACGGTTTTTACCATCTATCGTAGAGCCACTGTCGCTCCTATCACGGACTAAATTGGATAGTTTCAAAGATGGGAATACTCGTCTAACATGTCTGACAACCATCATCTATCGATTTATCTAACTAAGCTAATTTTACTGGCGCAAATAATTATCTTATTTCGACTGATTTCCAATGTTTCCTCAAATAAAATTGATTAGTATAATGCAGCGGGGAGAAGATTCTTGACGCAATCCTCCCTACACTCTAATTGGGTGGTGCAACCGTATCGGTTAACAATTGAGGACCGGGAAAACGATTATCAAAGAAGGACTTCGCTAAGCGCACAGCACCAGGGGTGGTCGGCTTTTAACGGTGGAGTTGCAATTGCTTAACCGTCTCATGCGACCTGTATGTGTCGTCATGGTTCGTGATGTACTGCAAGTCAGGTGAGAAGCTGCCTGCATCAAGTGTAGCCTAGTAAATCTTTATACTCTAACCACATTTCGTGTTATAGAACAGACGCCATTAAGTGTTCAGACGCCATTTTGTGAAATTGCTCTTTATGGTACTCGAAGGAGCAAATAATGTTCTCTGAGTTAAGAATATAAAACTGCATTTAGAAAGATACTGATAAGCAGTTTATTTCTTCTACGTTCATCTATTAAATTGTTTTACAATCTTCAAACGCTGGAGAGTTCCAAATGCTATTGTTGTGTGTTTCAATGTTTATTTTTACTTGTCAGTTTTTCTTTCTTTTGAAGGCCGACTTTGAGACGTTTTGCTGCTAAAGAGTGTTGTTTTATCTTTTGAAAGTAAAGTTTTGTTTTGCTTTATTGGTTTGGTGTTTCCTTGGAGACCGTTTTACGTATTTTGGTTCCAGTATCAAACGTTGAAGCATCTATATTATCTCCACGAGTAAAATAAGAAAGAGGGCGCTCTGAGAGCAGAATGTCCAATATTTTGAATACAATTCTATTAAGAAATAAAGAGGAGAAATTTAACGCCAACTAACGGTTAACTTTCATCAAGACACTTGGGACTTTCTTTTTCCCAGCTTACCTCTCTATTTATTGATATCATCAAGAGACCACACAGCGAGAAAGGGAAAGTAATTCGAAACTCTTACTATAATATATTTGCCAATGGCAAAATAAATTATTTTAAAAAAAATCACGAATATAGAAATACCTCTGATCTTGTTTAACGAAACTTTATTGTCTCAATGAAACAAATGTCTGACTTTCAAAAAAAAAAACATACAATATGTGCATAAAAACATAAAAGTTGACATATGTATAACAACATAAGCAAACTATAATAATGTATAAAAGATAAGCAATAATATTTACATGAATACAATGTATAAAACAAATAAATAAAAGGTATAAAACACAAACAATTCAACATATATGTCTAAAAACATAAAATGCATGAAAACATAAGCAAAATATAATAATGCATAGAAACATAAGCAATAATATTTAAATAAATAAAATGTAAAAAACGAATAAATAAAAGTAGGGGTGGGACGTAATGGGTGAAAATTTCAGATTCATGCGAGTAGTATTTTTTGTGTACATTTATACATAAATAACACTAAACAATCAAACATCTTGAAAATTTTGCACAGAAAAATGATGGATTTTGAGTCCCGTGGAGCCTTAACGGCTATTTTTGACCTGCACCTCCTGAATTTTGCAAAATTTTCAAAATGTTTGATTGTTTAGTGTTATTTATGTATAAATGTACACAAAAGTACTACTCGCATGAATCTGAAATTTTCACCCATTACGTCCCACCTCTAATAAAAGGTATAAAAAACATAAAATTCATCATATATGTATAACAACATATAAAATGTATAAATCATAACATCTGTATAAAAATCAAACCCAGAATTGACATTTTTCACTGATACGTAAAGGTGAACACCATTGGTAGAGCATTAGGATTATCGAAACACGAAATCAACTATTGTTAGCACTCAGAACTGTGTCCCACTCCCCACACATTGAACTATGCCGAATGTTTATGAGATTTCATATTCGTCTGCTTCGAAAGTAATTTAATGCCTACTTGGCAATTAATACTTAATCTTGAAGTAAAATTAGCAAGAACAAAGATATCACACACGGAAAAAACGATTGATATACAATCATGTCTTGCGATTGCGTACAACGGGAGATCCTATAAGGTTTCTGTTACGTCTGGATGTTTATACGTTATCGGTGCAATTACAACTAAAAAATGAAGGAAGTACGAAGTAGAACCTTTAACAGATTTATTTAACAAACACATTGATTAAATTGAAATGTAGAAAACCGCTGAACGCGAGATGCTTGTTTGATCGTGAGAACCGTTCTGTTTACTTTTTCACTGAACAGGCAGACGACTTTTTCTTCATCCAAGGGTGATAACTCTTACTTTAGATTCAAGGGAAATAACTCGATTCTGTTTTGTTAGGTTGCCCTAACAGTTTCAAAGAAATGTCGGCAATCAAAAATGTCTGTCACCCCCACACACTCATACATATACACATATACTAAATAATAAACTGTTCCACATGCTTACGAGTCCTCAAGAAATGTTGGTAGCAGGTTTATTGTATGCTTCCTAAGGTGCTATCAATTTTTAGGGAATGTCTAAGGCACTCTAAAAATACTTATGAACTTCATAGCAGTCGTCTTTAAAACTGCTAATACTCGCTTTCCAACCAATAGCTTATCTTAAACAAACATTACATTCATCTGCCTCTCTATGATGGCAGGATATGACACAAGA
Source organism: Sepiola atlantica (assembly GCA_963556195.1). Lineage (NCBI taxonomy): Eukaryota > Metazoa > Mollusca > Cephalopoda > Sepiida > Sepiolidae > Sepiola > Sepiola atlantica. The sequence continues at coordinate 114,862,019 of OY744523.1, read as the reverse complement.
GCAGTGTAATGCGGATGTGTGGTCAGAACGCATAATCGGTGATCATGAGAATGATATACATTACCTACAAACATTTCCTCGTTGCCTCTGACATGACCTAAAACCTTAGGGCGACTCAGGCAATTAACTTGTACCCAACCTTTCTTGCAAATTGGGGGAGGTACTGCCTAGATAGGTTGTCTCTTCGTACTGATGTTATAGCCTTTAAACTTAATAAAAAGGTAAAATTATAAAAGGCGACATTCTCATGGATTCTTTAAAGAATAGTTCAAGTTTTACTGCGACGAAATCGACGTTTACGCTTTTCTATTTCTTTTTTTTTTCTAAAAATGTTCACCATTTTTAAAACTTTATTTTTACTTTAATTCACCCCAAAAAGCGTAAGGGGCAACTGTGATTTTGGGGCCATATCCATAGGGGCATCCCAAGTGAGGAGTTGTGCAGCGGTATGTTTGTTAACATTACATTTAAATTTCTGCATGTTGGTACAGTCTGTGAAACAGTGAGCAGGGTGGGAGTTCCAAAGGCGAGCAGTACTAGGAAATAAGCTATTAGAGTAGAAAGCCTCAACACTGAAGCGGTGGGATTTAGCTGATTATTGGGTTGGTCGGATGTATTTACGTTGAGGCGGGACCCAGATCCCCAAGTTCATTAGAGCACATTCCATTGAAGTACTTGTAAAACAAGCACAGAGATTCAACATTGCGGCGATGGGACAGGGGCTGCAGCTTGTTAGACAGTGTAGGACCTATTAGATTATATACTCTTTTTGTAACCCTATCTAAGAGAGAGAGAGAGAGTGTGTGTGTGTGTGAGAGAGAGTGAGAGAGAGAAGTGACTGGTGCACCAGCCAAGATGTGATTACAATACTCCATGCATGGGCGAATGGCGGCTTTGTAGAGCAAGACACAACACAAATCGACGATTATGGAATGATAGTCAGGCCCCACTTTGAATACTTGTGGAGACGGTTCATGACAGGGATCTTTCGACATTATATTTGTAGACAACCAAGTTGTAATCTGCACGGAGGCAGTCTCATGGCAATGTGTTCCACAGACGGGAATCCGTTCCAAAGATGCTCTGTCCGTGGAAATTCCACCTTGCGATGGGAACACAAAGAAATAAAAAGACTCACATTCTCCTCAGCAGATATTTAGGAGAAAAATTGCTTTGTTCTTAAACAAACTTGAAGGACCTGCGTTTGGTGTCTACCCGCGATTTCCATCAGAAGACAGAAGATATTTACCTCCCTCCCACCGCGGGAAGATGTGGCACAAGGCCACAAGGTGGAGATGATAGGCCATCGCACATGAGTAAACGCAGTCTGACCTCGCACGAAAATGCCTGAGCAACCCTGTCGGCATTCACCGGTAGGAGCGCCTCAGACGATTGACAATAAACCAACCTCTTCTCAAAAACAGAAGGTAAAACCTTGAAGTGTGAACCTCCTAGGACTGCCCAGAACACACACCTCAGCCCGACAGAGTAGGGCCAGAAGTAACCACAACGGTCCCCTCTCTGTGGGACTGATCGTCGAGGACGTATTCTTGACTGGTAACTTTATGAAGAGAATTCTCTACATAGAATGTGAAAATACCCGGAAATGTTGACGGATGAACTGGTAAAAGAATGCCAAAAGCGTGGTGATGGTGGTGGTGGTGGTCGGCGGTGGGTACCGCGAAGAGGCACTAGATTAATTAATTGCCCAATACGTAGGTGAGTCAGCGTGAAATTATTCTCATAAATTACTCAGACTACTTATATTAGCTTAGCCCAAATTTGATTATAAAGCCACAGAATATACCCCTAAAGATTATTTCATTAAGTGATTAGATTGAGAAATCTATCGAGATATATGACGAAGTAGACCCCAAAACCATGCTAAAGAAACCATGCGCCTAGAAA
>OY744523.1:114752611-114850111 GCA_963556195.1 Sepiola atlantica | reverse complement strand
TAAAACAGATATTACCGACTGCCAACAGTGCCTGATTGCACAAGAACAATTCGTAAAAGCAACAATAGTACATCTCTATAAATTAAACATTTTTTTTATTAACTGAAATATTTTTTTAAATTTAAGAATGCAGGTAAAAAAAGAAAACGTTTATTCATAATGAGGCTAAACATGAATATTTTACGCTGATTTTTTACTATAAAATAAAACTATCATCTACAATCTTTACATTTAATTGCATTTGGACTTTTCAAAAAATGTAATCTCAATGAAGAAAGCAACGGCGGAATTGTCACTGGATCCTGCTGATAGATGTATCGTTATAAACCGGCGGCAGCATGTCTAGTAAAACAAAATGGTCATCATTTGAAGTGTGAATAGTGCACGGTTATCTGGTCTTTAAACGCAAACGACTGGTGTCCGGTCAAAGGCAACGCAAAAATATCTTCATTCTTTAATTTTCTCTGAGAATTACCCCTCCCCCATATCAGTAGGTAGGATAGTAATATTTGGTCACGTGATAATCCCCCCTTTCTAGATTGAAGAAAAAACAGTTTAGATTCCAGCATCAAGGGCGCAATATTTTTGAACAAATTTCCAGCCGTGAAATTTGTGTTTCCACAAAAATCTTTACCAGTAAACTCACATTCCTTTTAACGTTTTATATATTAAGGACATCTTTTTATGAAGGAAACTGATTCTGTTTTTCACTGACCAGATCCAAAATACCGCCATTTTACCACTATTGAACAAATATATATATATATATATATATATATATATATTGGAATAAAACTAAAACTTGTAATAACGTTATTTTAGAAAATCCAAAAATTAGCAGCTTATTGTAACATAAATAGTAAGATACCAAATATACAAACTTCAAAAAAAAAAAAAAAAAAAAAAGGATGGGTAAAATTAACGTCGAAAATATACGTATACACACAACAAAATACACACACACATATATAAACAACATTTTGCTATATTTAAAAGACCAATATTTTTTAATCTTACCAATCATTTCTCTAAAACAAAAAAGAACTTTGGTACAATTACCGATCCGTTTCGTTCAACAGAAGAACAACCGTTTTTGTATTTCAAGCTTGGATCTTTCTTCCATGGACTCATCAGAAAAACAGAAAGTTCTCAATCAGAAAAAAAATACATAGCGATCCAACAAAGAATGATACCCCCCCCAAAAAAAAACCCGGATCGAATTCATCTCGATCGAGAGATTCAGATATCGCGACGTAGAAAGAGCAGCAATCTTGTATAACGAAGAAAAGCTATTAAAAAATATGCACAATATTGGCCAATAAAAACTGCTATGAGAGTTAATAGTTAATTTGGTTAATGGTCAATAGAAATTTTATATATATATATATATATATATATATATATATATATATATATATATATATATGTATATGGAATATCGTGAACACTTCTAAGTGATTTTGACGGCCTGCAAACGAGACGATTGCCATAAAACGTTATTGCCAAGAAAACAAACGCATTATTAGCAAAAGACAAGCAGAAACAATCGAACAAATAATATCCTGTCCGATGGCCAAAACTGACAGGGGTGACAGTACCGCCTTTGCCACCGAAACTGTGATAACACACCTGTTTGGCAGCTGAAGAGAAATGGATATAGCACGTGTAATAGCACGTTGTATGAAAATTTAAAAAAACCCGTCGCTGCTGATTTGGTATTATTAAATTAGACTAGTGGCGAAAATGTGCAAGATTATAGGTTATTGAGGTCAACAACAAAGTAAAGACGTGTAATTTTCATGAATTGTGGTCACCGTCGATTGTTTGATTATCACGTTGTGTAATTCCAGTCGATTGAAATATTTCGAGTGTTTTAAGGCATTTGGTATTCAATTGTAGCGAAGTGAATTCATTAAGTGAACTTTTCATTTGTGTCACTTTCACGTGAACCCAATGACCTGCACTTTGAAAAGACGACAGAGCGAACACAAAACTGTTTCACTAGAATCGCTGAGTTACGAAAAGTATTCAAAGGTAAAGAAACCTGTCTGTCGCAATGGTTATTGCGGTTACAGATGCTTCAACCATTCAGCCAATTGTGGAATCATTGTACGTACGTGAATAACAGAAGCAACTGACATCTTGAACGGAAAGCAAGAGAAAATCGATTAAAAACTGTTACTATCTCTGAAACCCGCATGCGCGCACGCGCACGCGCACGCACACACATTACATACACAGACGGAGAAATGTATGCATTTACATAATAATAATTATAATGATAATAATAATAATAACATTAATAATAATAATGATAATAATGATAATGATAATAAATACATGATAATATGGAACATGAAGAAAATCATTGTAATACTAGTAATTGTAGCAGCACAAGGAAGAGTTCCGAAGAACATGAATAAAGGTCTAGGATGAATTGGAATCTAAGGGATGATTGACACCATACAATATACGGCAACGCCAAAAACCAGCCGAAATATTAGGAGAAATCTTTGAGTTCAGAAACCAACCACATGTAAGTTTAAATAGAAATAGAAATATAACAAAACTATACAAAAAATATCACAAGAACCCGAGGGAACTGACACTGCCCATAATCCCATAAACTGAGCCAGCTCCCTATATAAAAAAAGCACAAACACACATGTGGAGGTACCAGCCTCGATTGGTGTACTACACACAATGGCTTTGAAGTAGAGCACCAACTAGTCCTCCACTGGAGTTCTGCGGAGATTACTGGAACATTGAGGAGACCTATTGCCACTCAAATTCCAGAAAATGTCATTATCAGCAAGAAATCATTGGTAAACGACTGTCTGAATAATAAAAAGGTAATTATAACAATTATCGATAGATAGAGAGTGCTAGAAAACTGTGGAGACTTGTTGTCACTCAGACTTAGGGGTACACCACTTATTGCCAGTGAGCAACCATTAATTAATAATGACTCGTGTGAAACACATAGTGACATCACAAAAACCATGACATTGATGAAAAATAGTCGAAATTTTAAGAAAAATCCTCAAGTGCGAAAATCAACTCACATAGTTAGGTGGGGTTTTGCTAGTAGGAATCCTACGCAGGCGAAGCCAACCCAACTATAACTTACATTCACATCCCCATAATCCCTAACACTCACAAATAACATAAATTAACATGTAACCCATCATATTTTTTAAATAACTTCAGACAAGGCATAGAAGGAGCCCATCTATTTTTTAAAGGTTTTTAAATATATCAAAAAATCTAACTAGTTAAATACCTAGAAATATATTTATCGAATACTTTTAAATAAAATAAAAAGATATATATGAACAAGATGTAGATTTAACCGATATACACAGCCCCTCTTATAGGCCCATAAACATAATTCGGTAAACGTTAACAGAATTAATTAAACCACAAGGACCCTACAGGATCTCATAAAGATATCACCACATATATTATGGGGATAGCAAACTTAGAATGGCCCATCCGCTTGATTTGATTCCCCTTAAGAGAGCATTTTTCACTGATAAAGCTAACCCTCTCCTCTATAAGATATGAAACTAATAAACTTTTTCTAAGAATTTTCTAGATATACCCCATAACGATACATATTCTAAAACTACATTACACGGAGTACTTTGATAACTATGTTAATTTTCATCAAACGGGGTACAATAATATCGTCGGGTCTTTTAACAAAACGGAATGAAACAGGTCAAAGGTTGGTTACTACAAATGACGTTACGGGTTTTTAATCAACATGAGAATCTTTTTTGAAATTTGTTGTTATGGAAATCGCTCCAGACAAGGCATGACGCCACTTGATCTAAGGAGCTAAAAATACTACTTCAAGGTCAAAAACTAGTCGACCATAAGTGTTAGATGGATAGATTCCTTTCTAGAAAACATCAATTCTTCCCCTTTGTCAGAAACATCGCTCATGGTATGTGAGGACTAAAGGACAAAACAAGAGAAGCGAGGCTGACGAAAGTAAACCTAACCCCCACTTTCTACTCTTAAAGGCTCTTTCGTTTAAGCTTTTAAGGCTTCTATCTGTATGTTTAAAACAAAAATAAAAACATAGATATGCAACACTCTTATACTGATACAAAGCCTTTTTTTAAAGTTAATTTTTAAAAAATCTGTTTTTATTGTGGTTCATGGCACCATTATCAGATCGCAAGTGAATATAGTATGAAAGTGGATACTTGACGTTCACTGAACTCGTACTCAATAAACGTATTTGCCTGGAAACCACTTTTCATTTTGATTAAGTACAAAATAAATACAGAACTTACACCTTTGAACATTCATAACAATTGATGTTAAAGTATATTCACTGTTCTTCGTTTCAAATAATGGTCTCATTTCAAAATTCTTTTAAGCCTCCTATAAAAAAAATAACAGCTATTTATATGTGTGCCAATCAGTCTACTTATCCACAAGTGTTTTCTAAGTTTTTCTAAGTATTTCTATTAATGTCAGTCTTTCCATCTCACTCTTTTGGTCTATCTACGTTTTGCGGTATTTCCCTCTATCTTTGTGTTTATCGAAATATTTCTGTCTATCGAATTCATTCTATCTACATCTTTCTGTCCATCTGTTCGTCTCTATGTATCTTTTTATCTATCTACCCTCGTCTATTTACGTCTTTCTGTTTAAATCTTTTTTATACGAGACACTGTCTAATAAAGGCTTTCTATCTATCTATGTCTTTCTATGTTTTCTGTCAAAGTATTTCTGTAGCTCTTTCTGTCTATCTGAGTATGTCTAAGTTCTTTTTACCTATCTAAGGTTTCTGACTGTGAATTTTTGTCAAAGACTGTTTATCTAAGACTTCCTGTTAATCGGTGTGGTAGTCTATCCATCTATGTATCTGTGTGTAATATACGGGGCATGTCTACAAAGTATCCGACCTTAGGCCACAAAAATATTTCAAATACCTGACGGGGTTGAGACCCTAATCTCCTTCAAAGTAACCCGCTTGTGCTTGCACACACTTAGCCCACCGATCCATCCACTGCCGAAAATACATCTGGAAGTCTTCTTTTGGAATGATGTTCATCTCTGCCGTCATGTTCCGCATCATCTCTTCTCTAGTCTCAAAACAGTGGCGTCTTCAAATTTCTAAACAATCAGAAGTCGCAAAGGGAGATGTCTGGAGAGTAGGGAGGTTGGTGAACAACTGGAATTCCATGTTTAGCCAAGAAATGTTGGATCAATTGGGATGAATTTGCGAGGGCGTTGTCGTGATGCAGTTGACAGTTTTTCGCCGACCACGTGTCTGGTCTTTCGCGCCGAACTGCCTCACGGAGATGCCGGAGAACATCTTGATAGCACTCTCTTGTCACTGTTTATCCTTCCAGTGCGTATGCTGGTGCACAATTCCACGGATATCAAATAAGACAGTCAGCATCACCTTGATTTTGCTTCGCACCTGTCACCCTTTTTTGGCATTGGAGACACGGGATGCTTCCATTGCGACGACTGTCTTTTTGTTTTTGGGTCGTACCCGTACACCCATGACTCATCTCCATTTATCACGGTGTTAAGATACCCAGGATCAGTTTGGCGGTTTCAAGAAGGTCCTGTGCAACTTGATAAAACGGAGGTCCTGTTGTCCTGCGACAACAACTTGGGCACAAATTTCGCAGCCACTCTGTGCATGTTCAAATCATCACGCAAAATTGCATGTGCGGAATCTTTAATCACTCCGACCTCTTGGGCGATCTTCCGCACGGTTGAACGACGATCTTCCATCACCAAATTTCGCACCCTCTCAGCAACAGCTACACTCCGAGCAGTTTGGGGCCTTCCAGAACGCTGGTCACTCTCCACTGATGTGCGGCCATTTTTGAATCAGTTGAACCACTACTTAATTTGTGTTACGCCCATCGTATCTTCTTCAAACACCAGCTGAATCTTACGAATTGTTTTGCTGTGAGAATCACCAAGCATTTTACAAAATTTAATGCAGTACCTTTGCCTAACACGTTCAGTCATCTTGAGAGAATCGGTAATCCGACGAACACGTTGTGTAGCACCTCACTCAGCAACCGACGCGCAGGGAGGCGGTGATAAAATTCACATATGCGTATTAAGGTGACTTCCTTCACTGTGTAGAGTGGCGCAGCCCTATTGTCTCTATTTCGCACGGAAAAATAAAGATCAGATACTTTTTAAACAAGCCTCGCATGTGTATATATATATGTATACATATGCGTATATGTATGTATATATATGTATGTATACGTATATATGTATGTATATATATATATGTATGTATATATGTATATGTATCTATATATGTATATGTATCTATATATATATATATGTGTATATGTATGTGTATATGTGTATGGGTATGCATGTGTATATATGTGTGTATATATACGTATGTATGTGTATATATATGTGTGTATATATATAGGTATGTATATATGTTGTGTATATAATGTATGTACGTGTATATATTTGTATTTATATCTATGTTATAAATATATATATATATATATATATATATATATGTAATGAGTGAACAAAGAAGAGGAAACTAAACTTCTTGTGCTCATTTTGCGGTTAAATACTAAGCCCATGTTCATAAGTAATACACTTTTGTTCATTCTTTCTATCTTTGTCAACAATCTTATAATATTCGTCAATTGATCGATCTCATCAAACTACGGTAAAGAGGAAGACTATTATTCATCCTTCATCTGGCAATCTATCCGTCTCATTAACTCTTATCTTCAAGTTGATTTTAGCCTCGATAACTAGTGACTTATTATACAAAAAGAAAGGAAATTTTAGACAATCATGAAGTATTTAGTTATTATTGTTTTGTTGAAGACTGAACGATTTAGAGAATAACTCAATCCGCATTAGAGTAAATAATCCTATCGTACAGTTTGATAAACTAATTTTTTTTCACTTAAATACATCACATATATTTCGGAATGGTGTTTTTATTTTTATTTTTATTTTTATGTGATGAACGTATCTTATGTTATTATATTTCGTATGGAGTTTAACCTTGATTATTAAAACAATTGTTCGTTTTATTCTTGTTCTCTTTTAAGTTAAACCTATTTTAATAAAGAAATTGGTCACATCTCATGAAGCATCATCAGTGTGTATGAATATTTATGTTAGAAATTGAAAACCAAACAATGATGCAATTTTAAATGAATAAAATCATTTTTTTGTTTATTAGGCTAAGACTTTCGATAAATATATCTTTCTCAAAGCAGGAAAATTTTCTTTTTTTTCTTCATTTAGTGTTGGTATAAACCCCAGGGACTGTTGTGACCATCGTGGAGACATTAAGATGTACGTAAAGGTGTTAAAGACGGCAGTTTAAAGTAAAATCATGTCCGGACGATGTGTTGTGCTGGTTGGCGTGTGTTTGAATTAAGAAATTATGGTCTAACGTTTGATAATTATCAACACTGGATGACAACAATACTAAACAGTTATTAAATAAAGGGAATCGTTTAAGACTTAAATTATGAAAACATGAAAAATTAAACCCATTTCTTTATTGTTTAGAATAAATCGAGAATTTAGGAATTGTTAAGGAAGTTGGTTATTCTAGGTAGATGGATGATCGCACAGGTTTCGATCGATAGATTACACTAAGATATTCTTTGTTTAATTTTATTTTTTGTTTTGTGAAAAGAAAAGAAATGTAAAATCAATTAGAGACGGTCTACGCGAATTAACCTAAGATTTAACGCTAAAGTGTCTCGTTCGCAGTAGTGAGACACTTTAGCGTTGAAACGTGAGTTTATATGCGTAGACTATCTCTAATGTTTATTTCATTTTACTTATAAAAACTCTAATTTATATTGAGCACTTTTTGAAAAAATATTGGTTTTAAGTTCATGTTATCAATATATTTGAACTTATATATATATATTATATATTTATATATCTCTTTTAAAAAGGAATAATCGAACGTATATCGACTTGTACGCGCATCGAAAGATTTCAACATCCGATCGAAATCGATTGGAATATCAAAATCGATTGTTTTCGGAAACAAAACAGAAGATATTGATTTTTGTAAAACAATTCAGTGCGTTTTCGGACGAAGGGCAAGGTTTTGTTCTTCTTGGTTTAGTAAATATCATTCATGATAATCTTGCATCGGCCTTTTACCAAAAATCGAAACGTGCACCGAAAGACGTAGGTTTCTTTTTTAAATTTTTATTTTAGATCACCTCTACGTATCGACCCCCCCTCTCTCTCGCTGCCTGATCGACATAGTCAACTAAAAGGAATCTAAATATATTGAATTGTATTTAAATCTTTCAAAGTGGATCGGTTACAAAGTTTGTAGGCGGTAGGGATTTCTGCAACGTCGAGATAACAATTTTAGTTTCAAATGACGTTACCTGCGTTTGGCAATTCAACCGTCATTCTGCACTCGCCATGCGCCGGAACGTTTTTTTAAAGACACGAAATGCGATATCAGAGAATATTATTCCTAAATTTGCATTACCGAATTTTAGAAGTAAAAAGAAAAAATATATATATAAATAAAATAAACGAGGAAAACATAATAATTGTCACTTCCCATCTTGGTTTAAAAAACTAAATTTAAATGTATTCTTGAAAGAGTTGATACATGGGTTATTTTATTCTCACACACAAATTATATATATATATATATATATATATATATATGCGCACATGGCTAGCTAGTTCTGTTTGGGGCATAGACAACACAATGAAATAGTTAAAAACTGTGTGTAACCCCTGTCTTTAAAATTTTCTCACTACCTCTCTCTTTATCTTTTACCTCGTCTCTCCCTCCTCACACACCGTCCCTTCCTTAGTCTCTCTCTCTATTACTTCTCATCACCACAGTCAAGAAGGATGCTCCCTATTCCGACAGAAGATAACATAGATACTATAGTTTATCCTAATGTGAAGGCCAAGAAACTATATTTTATTTAGAGTTTCAGAGCAAAAGTCGATGGAAAAAAATCTGCGGACAAAGAATATATCAGCTTTGTGGCTGTATTTAGTGTAGTTTCTTAGTTTTAGCTTGACAGACAGACAGAGAAATGCCCTTATATATATATATATATATATATATATATATATATATATATATATATATATATATATATATATATATATAACAGAGTGAGAAACAGCGAGATGAATAAAAGGTACGTTGGTTTGTTCTCTATAGTAAATCAAACATACTAAATAATTAGAAAATAATATAATTCATATCAGTTTTTTTTTTCGAGGAATTCAATGCAATCATTTTTTATATTTTCATGCAATGGATTTCAAAGAAATCTATAAATATTACATTTTGTTTATTCTTTAAACCGTCTTAGCTTGAAAAATCAAGCTAAGACGGTTCAAACTGCTACTGGAATTTAAGAAAGACAGGAAAGACAGACACCTATAAAGCAGGCTTTTACTAATAAGTAAGAAATTAAAAAAAAATGACCTTTTTAATCTCGATTTATAAAAAGTTAGGTATGTGTATATGTTTATATATTTGTATGTACAGGGGTCACTTCTAAATTAATTAACGTATCATTATGAATTTTGGAACACAGCTGCTAAGCGTAAAGGGTCGAAATGTAGGCTATATTTAATTTAATTTAATGCGAAGGAGATTAAAATAGAGTTAAAGCCCTTCGTGAAAATTCAGATACCTCCGATTTTTGAAAATTTTAACAATAGCGATTATACATCAATTAATAAATATTATTACTATTACTATTATTACTACTACTACTAATAATGATGATGATGATGATGATGATGATGATGATGATGATGATGATGATGATGATCATGATCACAATGTCCCATTTGAAAATTCAAATACTTCAGATTTGCATTGAATTTGATCCATAGATTAGTATCATTATATCTTGATTTTAGTCTTCGTAAGGGGACATAAAAGTAGTGCAGACCTGTTCTGGAATTAGTTTTATCCATATTGGGACGAGTATTCTTCTTGTTCTCCTATAAATATCATTTGGAAACCCACGCAAAGAACATCTGAATTTATGGAAGGCAATAAATGCAATTCGGACGAATCAGCAAGTAAAGATTTATTGACTTGCTCGAGTCTCTTTTTTTGGCATTGTTTTCCGTGAGCTTTTCTTTGTTTTTTAGAATAAGATACTAACCTAAGGAATCACGTGAAGTTTCCCACCGCCTTGAGAGAAAGTGGTGCGATTCATCCGGCAGGGAGACTCAATCACGACACGCAGAGTCGTAAGTCCGCGTCTGTATCAACATCAACATATCACTTCTTAAAATAAATGTGATTATTCCTCCCAGCCTCCATAGATAACTTAAAGAGCGTTGAGTAAAAAAAAAAAAATCATAAACACTTCATACTTGCTCATCGAATAAAAAGTCGTAAATATGTCAAATAATATCTAAAACTAATTGTACTTACCGGCGTTGCTCGGGTGTCTTTTTACTTCGATTTTTGTTTTAGTTTTTTTCTTATTGCATAAAAACTTCCGAGTTTGTGTTTTAAATAATAAGTTTATAAGTAATATGAATGTAAAATCCTGCTGTCTTAATCAGTATATATATATATATATATATATAAATTTGTATTATTCAAACTACTCTTCTGATAAGTCGTCTGAATAATCCAAATAATCCAAATGATTAATTTTCAATCTAAAAAATTCCGAAACACTATATATAGAGAGATAGGTAGGGCGGTATGCTGATTATGTGACGAATGCAGGGAGGTGTAACTGGCTACGTAGTATCCTCCTGGTGTTTCAGCGAAGTGGAGAAATGAGTTAATATTAATGAAGATTGAAAAAAGATTTGTTTTTAGTTTCGTTTTAATTTACGCTATTTGATTTTTTGAGTTCAATGAATATTCGATTAATAATTAATAAAAAAGTTTCAATTTGTAATCACAGAAGTTACGTTGCGGCAAGAAACTAAAACACGTGAAGTTATCTCATCATTTTATTTATATAGATAGATAACGGATTTTCATGTCGTATTAAACAATTTGAACTCATAAAAACCCACAAAAATATTAGCCAGTACTAATCATAAGGTTAATCAGGTTATTTAAACTTAACAGAAAATTATAAACGTAAAAAATAGCCACCATATTTAACTATAATTTATTATTATTATAATTTATTATTATTATAATTAATTATTATTATTTATTTAATGATAGGATTTTTAAGTTTTAAGTTTTTCTTCTTTTGCTTTAATTAATGCATTAAAATATATCAAATTAAAATTTTATTTGATAATGTTTACTTTATTCAAGTTAGACATATGTATTCTTAATGTTGGCGGAGACATGCGCCTCACTGAGTGCAATTTAAATTTATGTAAAATGATTTGAATTCCTTTTTTACAATTTGTGCTCCATATCAATGTTAAAAACAATGTCTTTTAAGTTTGTTTTGTTTTCCGGCATATCAACGCCTTTCGGGTCATGTAATAACGATTATTCATGTTAGTATATCTTTTTATGATTCAAGTTTTTGCTATTTTAAAATAGTTATTCATTGTATTTGATTTAAAAAGTTATTCATTTAGTTCCCGTTAAGAATCTACTGACCTTTACATTTCCGAAACTTAACGAATAGGAATACAATCCTGAAATACCGTTTATGGTTTTTTGGGATAACTTATCTTTGAAAGATTCTATATGCGATTCTTTACAGAACCAGTTCTAATTCAGTTTCCATCTCTAAAATACAGAGATAAAAAAAGATGTTTTTTATTATGTGAAGTTTAAAGCTGATATCCCCCGCCCCTGTCCCACCAGAAAAAATGTTTCTTCCTTTAGGGAGTAAAGCTTGCCCCCCCCCCCCCCCTCTCCTCGGCTATCCATCAAGACAGGTGACACGCAGATTTATCTGTGGATAATGTTTAATTACACGCCACGAGGGATTCTCACCCATACCCTAACAATAATCCTAGTCACGCCAGAAACTCTATCAGTCCATATTGCAAAGCGTTGGAATTGGTAGGCTCTAAGAATGACGACTTCAAGTCAAATCATTCAGTTATGAGGCTTTCATCGTTTTGGTTGCATTCTTTCTGAACAAACTTTGCGTTCTAGCACTTCTATGAGGTGTTGTTTGTCAGTCTCTAAGTCAGTCGGACACGCATTAGTTTGAAATAGTATCGTTATTGGATAATAAACGGGCACATTTAATTTAGATGCGTCCAAGTAACTTTATTAGAGATTCTGTCTGTCTGTTGGTTTGATACGCTTGTTTAAAATAAGCATTTTGATGGTCTATTACGCTTAAGTGTGAAAACGCACGTTTGATCTGTTACGTTTAAGTGTGAAAACGCACGTTTGATCTGTTACGTTTAAGTTTGAAAACGCACGTTTGATCTGTTACGTTTAAGTTTGAAAACGCACGTTTGATCTGTCACGTTTAAGTTTGAAAACGCACGTTTGCTCTGTTACGTTTAAGAGTGAAAACGCACGTTTGATCTGTTAGGCTTAAGTTTTAAAACGCACGTTTTATCTGTTACGTTTAAGTTTTAAAACGCACGTTTGATCTGTTACGTTTAAGTTTTAAAACGCACGTTTGATCTGTTACGTTTAAGTTTGAAAACGCACGTTTGATCTGTTACGTTTAAGTTTAAAAACGCACATTTGATCTGTTAGGGTTAAGTTTGAAAACGCACGTTTGATCCGTTACGTTTAAGTTTGAAAACGCACGTTTGATATGTTAGGTTTAAGGTTGAAAACGCACGTTTGATATGTTACGTTTAAGTTTGAAAACGCACGTTTGATATGTTACGTTTAAGTTTGAAAACGGACGTTTGATATGTTACGTTTAAGTTTGAAAACGGATGTCTTACTCTGTTACGCTTTATTTTGAAAAGTATTTCGTTCAGCATATTAAACATTATGTTCAAAATAGTGTTTTCATCGCTAAACGCGTATATGTAATGGACGCATCTTATTAGCGCAAATATAGCTGGACTCTCGAAAGGAGACGAGCGAAAAGAACAGTTGTTCAGGTATAATGAAGAGCTATTGAGGTCACGGTTTTGCAGTCGAGTAGTCTGAATATCATCTTACGGAACATTCATCTCCATCAATTCAAGAGTTGCTTCTTATCATTAACTAGCAGGGTTACCCGGCGATGCCCGGGTGCAGAATGAAAAAAACAATGTTTGTATACTCAATTGGTTGGCAGATTAAGTTATCACTTTGTTCACTGTTCTCACATCACTGGCTTTTATACTCTTAAAAACTCTTATCACTTAACATTTGCAATAGTGCAGGTCGTGCACAATCTCATAGCTTAATAGGAAGATTAGTTTAGCTTGTTCTATGTACAGGTGGGCAGATTTTTTTATACATGACAATATATATATATATTTACATGAGAGTGGCGGACAGTGGCGGACAGTGGCGGACAGTGGCGGACAATCTCCACTAAAATGTAAAATCTAATAAATGCTGATTTAGCTCCCATAGCAAGAAAAGAAGAATTTAGGTAACTGCATTAAAACGCTAGAATGGTCCGGAAGTACGGAGATCATTTTAAATTAAATGTACATAAGAAACTGATTTTTACTCTAAATTCTAAAGTAGGCATTTTTTCATCCTTTTGCCAAGTTTTTAAGGGTAATCATACGTAATCGCCTAAAAAAGAATAATCTATTTATTGTTTTGTGAAAGGTTGGGTGATTTAACAGAGGATGTTAATCTACACTTTTTCCAAAATCTTTTTTTTTTTTCGTAATTTTGACAGAATAGTGACATGCCGGTTTGTAAACAAAACATTGCCAATAAGTTTGTCATTATTTATTTTTCACGGAAAATTTGAAACTACGAAAATTAAATGCTGAAATAATAAAAAATATATTTTTTAAAACATTTAATTATAATGAATGCTGCTATTTTAGGAAAAACTACGCTTTAAAAATGAGATTTATAAAAATAATTAGCGAAGTTAAAAAAAAATGTGTCAATTGTTGTAGAAGCGGCGGAGGAGAATTTGAAATAAATAATTTGTCGACAGAAATTATTCCTCTTGCAGGATGGGAGGGGCGCACGCCATTTTAAAAGTAATGAACATGATTTCGATTTTTTGTGATATTTTTGTTAATATCACTTTAATATCGACAAAACTATCTCATATATATGAGCAAATAGGACAATCAAATTATAATCGAATAACAGCAAACAATCATTTATTTTGAACTGTTTTAAAATATAATTATGCAAATTAGATAAACAAAAGATTGTATTTGAAACTTTGCTTGACTATAAATAGATGTTTTCAAAAGAATCTAGTGTATTATTTATTTAAATTAGAGTAACCCGTTTTGATTATAATATAGTCGTGATAAAATATTTCTCATTTATTCATTTAGATATATAATAGATATATAATATATATAATATCTATAATATATATATATATATATATATATATACACATATACATATATAAGCCATAGGTCTACAGTGAATTTCCACAGGGTACGTGTGTCTTACTTAATTAAACGAGACAAAGATTATGTCAGTTCATCTACGTTGAGCAATGTGAAATGGAAAGAGAAACACGGATTAATTGAGCTCTATTTTCTAACTGTCGAACGTTAAACAATGACAATACAAAAGAAGTCCCCAAATTCTGTTATCCAGACGAGTAGTTTTTATCAAGTCAGAATTGATGAGTTGTTTATCGTCAAGCGGCCGAAGGTCTAACTCGAAACAGATATAAAAATAAATGTTTATAGACAGAAAGGATGACATGAAAGACAAGATTAAAACAGCGAAAAGAAATGTGTGTTTCTAGGATGCGTCCATTCAATCTGCGCGTTTAGCAATGAAAATGCTATTTCATACTTCAGCGTGTCGGACCAAAACAAAGCGCATCTTTTAAATGACTTCAAAAACACTCGAGTCAATCCAACACTAATTCTAGTCACTTATTAAGGCTTATTGTTATGATAGACACGTCGATTTTTTTGACGCTATAATCTGTGTTTTTTTGTTTTAAATATAAAGATTTTAAAAAAACATTTGTTCACCCCAAACAAAGCATATTGCCACTTAAGCGTAATGGCTGCTGTAATAGGAGTCAGATTTATATGGGAAAACCTGGGTTGGGATTTGGTCAGTAAGGTGTTTGTCCATTTAAATTTCTGCGTGTTGGTACGATCGGGGAAAAATGTAGCAGGAAAGGAATTCCAAAGCCAAGCGGACCGAGGAAAGACGATATTAGATGAGAAAAGGTTCCGGCAACTCTATAGTGAAGGGGTGTGATTTTACTGCTAGTCGGTGGGTCGGAGATACAAATGCCGTAAGTTCATCAGAGTACACTCCGTAGAAGTACTTGTAAAATAAGCACAGGGATGCAACACTGTGGCGATGTGACAAGGGCTTGAGATTGGCAGATAGTGCAATATCTATTCGGTTAGGTTTTATTTTGCACGCCGTCAAAGATGAAGAGGCTACTGGTTGGTGTTTTTTATTGAGATAAACTTCAGCAGAGTAGATCGACCAACTGGCCGACCAACAAAGCCTCCTATAGAAATACGAAGACGCATGTAAAAATTCAGATCGCACAACCATACACGTACAGGTATTTTCCACGATACAAAAGAGTTAAGCTATAAAATAAAATAAGAGTTTCTAAGATTTTGGGTCAATTCAATTTTCATAGATTAAATATAATAGAAACGAAAAAGTTTTAAAACCTGGTGAATCAATATTTCTTCCAGGAGTAATACAGACACACGCATTGTCAGCTCGACGGTTGAGTTTCAATCTCGGTGTGAGGCACTAACTGGTCTAGCCGCATTGAAGAGCTGTGATACAACGAAACAGTCTGTATGTGGATGACATTATATATATATGTGTGTGGGTGTGTATTGATGATTTAAATCATTTTACAATTGTGTTTCAAATAAAGAATATACACAAGTTATTTCAGTTGTTTAAAGGCAATGTTTATTTTCAGTCATAAAATGAAACAACATTTTTTAAACAGCATCTTCAGAACAGATTCATTGTCATATATATATATATATATATATATATATATATATATATATATATATATATAAGTAAATATGCGCAGACACAGGTTTTAGAAACGAATTGTAAGTTTCATAGCTATACTGCTTCCAGATTCGCAGGAATCCGAGAAAACACGTTTAGCTAATTGTCAACGTTATAGGCTAGAATTTGGAAGGTTACAAAGTCGGTGAACTTTCGGCTCACGTCTCAGGCGAAGCACCTAGCCTGAAACCATGTTGCAGTTTGTAAAGATAGGCTTAGTTGTGTCTAAACTAGAAGTGAATCTTCCGGTCGGCGGTATATTCGACCAAGTTAATGTATATATATATTGCATTTGATTTCTCTGATATAGCTTACAATGATCAATTGTTGCGTAATTGACGTAATAAATATTTACGGCGATTAAAAATTATGTTCAAATCTGATCGGATGTAATTGTTGTTGTTGTTGTAATAATAATAATAATAATAATAATAATAATAATAATAATAATAATTATTATTATTATTGTTGTTGTTGTTGTTGTTGTGCCTCCTTGAGCATCTCTCCTTTAACTATCTTCTCAATTCAACTGTTTAAAAAAAATTAACTCTTACTACACTACAGTATTTAATGTCACACCAATACGGTGCGGAAATGGTATACACTCAGAAATTACCTGCAATTATTTGTAATAGCAACTTGTATTCTATTATTTGTATGAAATGAATCGTTTCCAATCGCTATTGTGTTTCGGCATTAAATAACCGTAAAATGTTTCATGTGCCGTTAAAATAAACAAAGCAAACTGAATCAATATTTAATTTATCGTGATTCGTTGTGTTTGATCGCTCATTTACTGATCTTTGCATACATTTTAGGGGTGGTCGGGTTCCTGAGGTCTTGTATTTGAATAAGCCGAGTCTCTCACGATCAAAGACGAGACGAACGCTAGTGTTTTAAAAGGAAATATTCAACTTTTAGACACATACGACTTCGTTTGATATTTCTCGAAGTCTTACAGTTGATAAAACGTTAACACATGCATACATGCGTATACACAGTCGCTTGCACAACTGTGAATGGCATATATTGAAAGATAAAAACAATGGAAGTCACGCAAACTCGTTGAAAGCGCGCGTGAAAGTCTTCGTGGTAGATTAAATGAATCGAGTGGGTTGAACTAAGATTAAAAACAATACAAACGGACAGTAGGTATTTGTACAGCCGACATTTTGGCGACTTACTTTGATCGATTTAGTAACTAGTAATAGGCCAAGAAAATGGCGTCCGTGGTTGACCTAGCGTCTGCGCAATCAAACATGTTTCAATGTATAGCATTAGCAATATAAATGTTTTCTGTGCGGAAACAAATAACGTGTATACATATATGTAAACATTCAACACTGAACCCACTGATCTCGGATTAGATTGTTTAAATGAGGTAAAATGAATTCTCAATGTCACTTAGTTAAATATAATAAAAGACAACATTCTAACTTACTCACTATCTCTCCCTCTCCAGCTACGGGATAAATAATAAATAATAATAAATAAATAAATAAATAATAAATAATAATAAATAAATAAATAAATAAATAAATAATAATAAATAAATAAATAAATAATAAATAATAATAAATAAATAAATAAATAAATAATAAATAATAATAAATAAATAATAATAAATAAATAAATAAATAATAAATAATAATAAATAAATAAATAAATAAATAATAATAATAATAATAATAATAATAATAATAATAATAATAATAACAACAACAACAACAACAACAACAACAACACCACCACCACCACCACCACCACCACAACAACTTCTGGTAATATTTTTTATTATTTATAATTGACAATTCCAATTATGTAATTCTATTTTTTTCTTTATAAACCTCGACTGTTAATAGGCAGAGAGATAGAGAGTGACGAAATCGAGAGTGGTGGCAACGGTAATAAATTAGACATAGAGTGAGAGTGGTAGACAAGCTTACTAATATATAACTCACTTGGTGAGTTTATTGCAAATTGCGACTAATTACAGCAATTAAAAGGGAAGTGCTTTCAAATATAATTCAATCTCAAAACTGGGGAATATTTTAGCATGCATTTTGTGTGATTAAAATATATAAGAAAACAAGAGCATAAGTCAGTTGTGAGAATACATACCTCCGCCTGACCCCGTAAGAATAGACCAAAGTCTCATCTGGTCTTGGCCATATTTCTCTATATCGTAGAGAGTATTCTCGAAGTTATTCCATGGAAACGTAGACAACTCAAAAACTATTTATCTGATCATATTAACATTTTGCGTGGTAGTTACTGCTATCAAAGAGCATCAGATCAATACATTAAATTTGGAAAAATCCGAAGTTGAAATTCCGTAAAACTTTCGAGCATAACTGTACTTTTCAAGGTCAAGTTAAAGGACATATAATACTTCATTGGCTAGAATATGGACCAAGTAGCGAATCTCTACAATAAACCGATCCGAAGTTATCGCCAAAAGTGCGATATTTACCTTTTTCCTGATTTTGACCTTTGCCCATATCATTCCAAAATTAAATCTCTGTAAGTTAGACCATTACCGATATTTTTACTAAGTTTAGTGACGATTGATCGAGGGATGTGAACGCCAGGCTGTACACAAACCAACAAACAATGTCGACTGAAAACATAACCTCTTTAGCGGGGGTAAAATACTTAGGAAAACTTTAATATAATAATAGATCATTATTTATAATTGCTTTAGTTTTGTTTTACGGCATATCACATCCTTTTGGGTGATTTAATGCCAAAACGCAATACAAGTTATCAACGATTAATTGCATACGCTTAGTTAAACGCAAATGGCTATTTTATTCATAGCTAGGGGTGGTGGGTTCATCCCTTTCCTAACATTATTAGTGCACAAATAACTATAATAGATCCGATTCGATTCGAACACTGCATAGCCGGGTTTATAGACTGCAACGGCGTCTATTAGGCTAATTATACATCACTCCTAACTAGAATTCTGTTTTGACGTTAAATAACCTAAAAAGAGTTGATATGCCGTAAACAATAAAGATGAAAGGATCACCCGTAGTCAAGGGCTTCCTTTTAATTGGCTACTACATGCAGATGTAAGGGAAGGCGCCACACCTTTCCCTTGATTTTTATACTTATCATTATCAGGTGAGGATCAAAAGTGAGTGTTTAGCAAGGAGGCATCAAGTACTATTTTTTGAGTTTTTGGTATGACTCGACCGAGGATTGAACCCCTGGTTTCTCGGCACATTAGCGAGCACTAACCATTATAGCAAATGAAATGCCGTAAAACCATACGAACCAAACCAAATTAAATACGCATTCAGAAATAGTCGTAATGTTGGTTCCGGTGCATCCTTGCTTTGATTTGAGAGATTCATTATTAATTCGGTTAATATGTTCAAGGCCAACACGCCGCCAAAATATCTTCATGCTTCACCGGTGAAGCCAACGACCTTCCTTGATATTCACCGTTGGAGTCCAAGTAGTATTAGGCATTAACATAATTTATTTTTTCTGTGTGCGGCTGTGTGTATATAACGAGAGCTGTCGCAATCCAAGTGTTGAACTCGGGCAGTTAATCCACTTGAGTAAACGTGCCTATTTCTATTATCTTTTCTGAAAAGCGATAAGCTTAAGACAGGTGCGTTTGGATTCCCTCGACACAAAGCGAGAAAGAATATTTGAAAAATTGACTTCCTCTGCGAACTTTATTCATTCGATGCTACGTAAATTGTCGTTAACCGTGTGCCGTATTACGCATGCTCTGTTTGGCGGTTTGCTGAAGTAATTTCCATATCTTTCAGAAAGGGAACAATTTAATGAAGAATTGAAAAGAAAAAAACGTTACAAAAATGTAGGGGGACAATACTAAAATACAGATCTATATCTGCGCATGTCGCTCGCCGTACACATCGTCCTTATTTGTATAATACGAAAATAATGTGATCTGTTGGGTCACTCGTTCTGTTCGGGTTCGGTTGTTTGAATTATGTAAAAGTGAGTTTGCAAAGTCAGTTCAATATAAAAATAAATAAATCTGTTCTGATGTATCTATCCCTTTTTGCTTTCCAGCTATAGGGTAAATAACACTAATACTTGTGGTGATATTTCCCATTTATTTATAATGGACTATTCCAATCTTCTATTGTAGAGTTAGTTTCATGTTTGACTATTAATAAACAAAGAGAATGAAATAGAGGGAAAGGGAGAGAAGTAAGAAAAAGAAATGGAAATAAAGAGAAAGAGAGAATTAAAAGGAAGAGAAAGAGAGAGACAGAGAAAAACGTACAGATCATAGACCCGGTATTAAATAAAACAGTAAATAGTTCAAAAAGGTATATTGAGAGAGGGTGAGAGTTTTAGACAGTAATTTAGCACGAGATGGGTGACTTGGTGACTAAGTTTCAAATTGCGCTTAATTAGAACAATTAAGTATATATATATTTAAACATAAATCAATCCAAACCCAAGGAATATTTTAACATGTATTTTGTTTGATTTAAATATATAGTAAAATAATCTAAAGGAATAAACGTTGATTGACTCAGCTTTTGTGTAATAATAGATATCGGACAAAATGTACAGATGAGTGAAAAAATCGGACACTCAAGACAATACGATCACATCAACTTCTGACGAGATTTCGTTTATATTTTGTCTTCATTATAAAAAATACTTCATCAGAAATATGTAAAGGAATGTTATTTTCAAATTTGTACGAAAATATTTTCTTCTCCCCCATTTTCTCTTTTGATTCCTGTTATTTCTGTAGATATTTGAAAAAAACATTCCATCATTCGTTTACGATGTAGTCTTCATAATAAAGATGAAATATTAGAAACTATCTCCATACGAAGTGATTTACTTTGTATAGATGATTAGAAAAAGCAGACAAACTAAAATCGATTTCTTAAAACTGAACCGAATCAAGACCCCATACATTAGTACATATAAAAGACTCAATATCTTTTTGTTCAAATGTATCGCATTGTTTGTAAATGGCAAAAAGGATATGCAAACAGTTGAAGAATATATAGAATTAAGACTGCAGTAAAGTGTTGAGATAAGTTAAATCGATTATTCTCTCTCTCTCTCTCTCTCTCTCTCTCTCTCTATATATATATATATATATATATATCTCTTTATATATATATATATATATATATTTTGTTGGTGATTTTATTATTCCATTATTGCGACAAAATATATGTTGTTTCATTAGCGTTCATAATGAACGCCAACTTTTCAAGCGTCAACGGAATCCAACTGCCTAAAATTTTAAATTTATACCCCAACCGGAAATTGAAGATGCATAAGAGGGAGGGGGACGAAGATGGGGCTCAGCCTATAGCGAGGACAGGAAAGGGGGAGGGGGAGACCCCAACAGGTGATATTTCAGAAAGTTGAGTGGGGTGATATCTAGTGTCTGGGCCATCGTGACCTCAGTACCAACCAGGGCAGAGGGCAGGGTGGGTTTAATTTAATAATGAGAATAAAATTATAAAGTTATAACTGTCATTTCTGTTGTAATATGTGATTATCGTGTAGATAAACATATTTGATAATTTTAATTTAGGGTATTAATTGCTACTTTTGCATTCTATTTCAATATAATTATTTATGGCTTTTATAATGAGCTCAGTAACGGTAGTGACTTTTGTTGTGATAATATTTTTTAATTGTAATTATGTTATACTAAAATTAATACTAGTGAAATTACTATATAAAAGAAGTTTAATGGTGTTACTATCTTTAGTATTAATAAAAACAATTATAATAACAATAATAATAACAAAGCCAATAGTACCTACGATAGTCGCAGTGACAATAGTATCAATAATAATAATAATAATAATAATAATAATAATAATAATAATAATAATAATAATAGTAATAATAATAATAATAATTATTATTATTATAATCCTGTTACTTGTGAAGTCATTGGGCGAAACAGGTCTACAAGTGATGGTAAGCTTTCAGAGTTCTACTACCAATAATAAAGACTAAGCACCAGTCAATAATTAAGTGTTCAAGATAGTTATCGAAGGATTAAGTAATTGAGATTAGATTAATCTAAGTGATATCAGAGTTAATAGCTATCATAGTTATGGGTTTAGGTGGGGGATGATTTTGGTAGAATTGGTAGTATGACTGACAGGCTTTTGAGGCTGAGAATTATAGGTAATACTTAGAGATTTGCTGTTATTGATGGTTTAGTGGGGTGGTTATATATCTATAGATTCATCGAGACTTGTTGGGGGTGGGGATGGGTGGTAAATTCGAGTGGGTGGGTAGGGGGTTGTAATGTGTTTTGAAGTAGTGTATAATGGGGGGGGGGGTTAATGTAATTATTCATTTTTCATTTTTTTCATTTTTAAATATGTGGGGGGTTGGTGTGGGGTTAAGGTGGGGTATATGGGTTGCTAAGAAGGTAGAATCTACTATACTTAAAGTTGATAGACGTCTCTTGTATTCTATTTAGGAGTTTATTTCTGTCTTTAAAACGGATAATTTCTAGTTTTCCATTTAAACATAATCTACATGGTGAGTTCATTAATTTGCAGGTGCTTAAATGATGTCATTCGAACATTCATAATTCAGAGTTGGTATCTGCATTTGGATAAATTGATGACTACGAACGACGGAGGATATTAAAAATATTGATTTAATCCCCACAACAATCACCGGCCATTGGTTGTGTCATAAGTTCCCATAACCTTTAATTACTATTTTGTTTTATTTTATTTTAAAAGTAGCCATGCAAAAGAGCGTCTTACGTAGCCAAGTGTTGGTTTGAGTCATTTTCGTCATCTGTTTAACTCAATTAACTATTTAAAAATATCTTCTTTCTAACTATCACACACTCTTGCTAATAATTGCCTCATACATCTCAAACACACGCGTACAAATAATAATAATAATAAACCAGAAACAGTACTGGAAAACGAAAAACACAAAATCATCTGGGATATGGATATACAAACAGACAAACCCATACAAGCAAGGAGACCGGATGTTATAATAATCAACAAGAAGGAAAAATCTGCAAAATCGTAGACTGGGCCGTTCCAGTAGACCAAAGAGTGAAGATCAAAGAAACGGAAAAACGAAGCAAATACACGGAATTAGCCAGAGAACGCAAAGGAATATGGAGCATGAAGAAAGTCAGTATAATACCAATAATCGTAGGAGCACTAGGAACCATCTAAAAAAAAACTGGAAAAAGGACTGGGAGAAATTGGAATCAAACGGATCATTGAAACTATACAAAGGACGGCAATGATCAAAACAGCTACAATCTTAAGAAAAATCCTCGAATGCGGAAACCAATCGGCATAAGCTATAAAGGCTCACATGGAATCTACAACATGTAAAAAAACAAAACCACAGAAAGAACACCACATCACAAAGGAACAGAAACATCACTTTATTAGCCCCCCCCCCCCCAATAAATTACATCGGCCTCAGCTGGCACGACACAAAAATGAACCAATGAACAGAAATAACAAGAAACACCATAAGCTCCCCCGCTGTTCCCCAAAAAATTAAAAATTGAAATAAAAAAAATTGGTACCAGCCTAGGCTAACACAACACAAAATATTTGCATAGGGTCAAGAAGGATGAGAAGTCCGTGGAGGGACAGCACAAACCAGACCTCCACTGGAAGTGCAGAGAGTGCTGGGACTTTGGGAAGGCTTATTGCCACCTAAATCTCAGAGAAGACCAATGGTCCTTACCAGCGAGAAATCAATGGTAAACAGCTGTTGCGATACTGCAAGTTTATTTGCGGTGGCTATCGAAAAGAGGTGGAGAATACTGGAAATCTGGAGAAACTTGTTGTCACTCAGACTCCAGGGAATACCACCGGTTGTTGTCGGTGAGCAATCACTGATGACCTGTGTGAGACCTCTTAGTGAGTATAAATAATAATAGTAATACTAATAATAGTAATACTACTACTACTACTACTAATAATAATCAATTTTGATTTTTTAATACTAATCGTTGTCCTTGATATTTCGTTCATTCTGCTGAAATAGATTGGCTCAATATATAAAAGTTTGAAGTAAATTAGATTAATATAATTAGATATGCAGTAAAATATATTTTAAATTAAAAAATTTGATTAACAGAAAATTCATATACTTATATGAAGTAGATTAATGTAATTAAAAATGTCAAAGGAATAAGAAGTTATTTATAGACCACGTGTGCGTTTGAAAGATTATATATATATATATATATATATATATATATATATATATATATATATATATATATATATATATATATAGAGAGAGAGAGAGAGAGAGAGAGAGAGAGAGAGAGAGAGAGCTTCCTAGAAGTCTGGAATCATTGCATTTCATTTAAATTTTATGTTAATATTTAAGATTATGTCATTTTAAGCAAAATTTATTTTAAAAACCTTTATTCTAACGTCACTAAATCATTAATATATTGCAGAAACCTGCTTGCGTTGTTTGATGATCGCCCAAGGCGTGAAACCATCGGTCATGATCGCTTAAAAAACACGTAAGTTGCGACTATATGTATCGTGGCATCACAGTTAAACGGTTGATCTCAGAGCCATAGTAACCGTATATTTGGGATCAGCACTTCTGATCCGATGTCCTTATCGATGTCAGGGGTTCTGAACCCTTTTAAAAATTCATTATTCAAAATTAACAGTACGTAAAAAACATTAGAAACAAATGTTACAATATTTTAGCGTTCCCTTTCCAGTTCAATATTCTCTCTTACTGGCCGATCGAAAAATATACTTTTAATGATGTGAACTCTTTCACTACGAATAAATAAATAAATAAACATATACAAACAAGTCAAGATTGTTGTTTTAATCAAATCATCGTACGTATTAGACACCTTTTTTTCTTAATTAAAATTGGAACTTTTCCTTGTGTTTTTTTTTAAAATCTAATTTAACCAACTTTACTATCTCATTGAAGAATATTAGGGAATCGGCAACATAGGTAATACTCTTATCCGATATATTGCCGCGTCCATGTACGCATTTATAATAGATTCGTTTTTTTTGTAATATTAATCTATTTTCTGTTATGGAATATTGGGGACATTTACATATTGTAAACAAGTTGTTATTATACCGATAACTAGATGTGGGGGTTCATAGTTTTACAATTATAGTGTCAAGAAGAGTAGAAAGTGGATCTCGGGTTTACTTTAGACAGTCTCGTAACTCTCACTTCCTTTGTGTTTTTTTAGTGTTCACATTCCATGGGCGACGTTTGTGACAAAGGGGTCATAATTACTGTCTTTTAGATCCAAATCTATCCATATAACACTTATCGTTGGCTACTTTATGACCTTGAAGTAGTATTTTTTAGCTCCTTACATCAAGTGGCTTCATGTCTTGTCTGGGGCGATTTCCGTTAAAAAAAAAGTGAATGCGGGGAATACATCTAGATTTGAGATCGACTTCAATCGATGTCATCGTCTGGGCTGGTATTCATCACCGTAAACGTTATCCTTTAAGCTACTCATTCGAATAGGAAAGTTATTAAACCACATTTCATGGATGAAATAGAAAACGATTGGTCGTTGCGTTCGTTTATGCCCAAACGGTACGTATGTTTTGTATACGATTGATTTTTAGATTAATTTGAAAAGTCTTCTGTTACACACATCATCTGGTATTCCAAAATTATACTGGTCAGGCTTAACGTTGCTTAACTTTGTCATCTATTCTAACTTATCTAATATATAAAGTAAAAGCAGTCACTTTCTCAGTTTTTGTCATCGATAGCTTTCTTTCTATGAAACCAATATTTGATTCTAGGTCATCTATTCTGTTGGTGGCTCTTTGCATCATGTTAAGAATAATAACATTTAATTCGATTTGATTCTTCCACGAAAATACTCTGACTCGGTAAGAATTATTTATATACTGACGTCATCTTAAAAAGGGGACGTACCTCTTCGTATTCCTCAATATAAGTTTACTTCGCTTTGTTTAGAACAAAATATTAAAAAAAAAAAAAATTTAAAAGATTATTAAAATTTAAAAAAAATTATACACACTAAAACACTCCCGGGCAACACCAGGTTAATACAGTTAGTACGTAAATAAAGAAGGTTCTTTTATTTGTGTGCATATGCATCCGGCTAAAAACTCTAAAACTAAGAATATTTAGACCAAAACATAATATATATTAATTCAGCATCTTCGTAGCAAAGTTTTGTTCAACAAATGATGTCTGTAAACTTTATATTAACGAAGATATTTGCGCATAAAATATGTAATAATAATAAAAAATAGTAATAAACAAAATAAGATGGCGACACCATTTCAGTATTTAAAGCGTCACAGTTGACGAAAAAGAAAATATTTTAGAGATCTTAATCCCGAATTTATGCATTATTGATGTTATTTTTTATATAATACATATGAAATGTATTTATTTAAATATATACTAAAGAAATTAAATTGCAATTAATTTATCCTGGATTAGCATATTACTGGAGTCATGGGGACTGTTTACATTTTTATCGCTAAGCTTTTTACTGTTGAGATATATTTTCATTTATTCATTACTGATATTTTAAATGTAGCATACCCCTGATTGTGTTGTATAATTAGACAGAGGAGACGAGATCTCGCAAGTGACGTCATGCCGAGAGTTGGCAAACAGCGGTCGCTTCTTTTCTAAAAAAAAAGAAGCGTCTGATATAGACGTGTATTTAGGACTCGTGTGGATCAATCATCCGGAGAATGAGAAGTTTGGTATAATTAAATTTCGCCAGTTTTATGCTTCGATCTGCACCCAGGAAATCGTGGCCATGTTTTAATAAAACTTTTGTTGTCTCGGGTTGGCAACCACACGCAAAGAGAGGACAGAGGCGATGCCACAAAGCTAAAATTTTGGCGCTGTAAACAGCCCTTTTCAAGCGTGGAACATCGTCAAAGGAGTTGTGACAACGGACACAACCACTAGACGGAGAAAAGAAGAGGGAAGCGAACAGGAGAAAAAAAGAGAAAGAATGGGAGAAGACAACAATACCAAGAGTACTAAAAAGAAAATCTGACCTG
Source organism: Sepiola atlantica (assembly GCA_963556195.1). NCBI lineage: Eukaryota > Metazoa > Mollusca > Cephalopoda > Sepiida > Sepiolidae > Sepiola > Sepiola atlantica. The sequence continues at coordinate 114,822,964 of OY744523.1, read as the reverse complement.
TTAATTTTTTAAATACAACTTGGACCGTTATAGAAGCATGCATCTTGCGAAGAAAATACGTTTGAAATCGAAGTAGATCATAATGGCATACAAACAGCATACAAAATATTATTTAATGAACAAAAATAATTATGCATGAAAAATAAAGAACACCACCCTGGGTGAGGAGAAGTTGGGCATAATTAAAATCAAACAGTTTTAAATATAGGTTCGAATCTAGGAAGATCCTGACCAGAGTTTTAATAAAAATACTGGACTGCTTATTCTCGCGTCTTGTGTTTGCGACTACGTTGTGTTGAGGCCACGAGGGACACAATTAAAAATGGCAGTGACAATACATGAAGAGAGGACAGATACAATTGTTTACAATAAATATCATTTTTACGCCATCAAATAACCCATAATATGCTGTCAGGCAGATAAATAAAATAAAAAACTTGCTTTCAGGAAAACGTCAGAAAATCAGGGTTTTATATTTCATTGAAAATATAGGCCAAACATGAAATAAAAAAGTAAAATGATTATTTTTTTTTATATAAGTTTTGTTCTGATGATGACTGATTCGTCCTGGCTTTTCGCTAGTCAGTATATCCATCCGTGTTAGTCAGTAATGCATATGGTTCTTGGTATTTATCTACCTCCCACACCGGTAAGATGTGACACAAGGTCGGGAAAGTGGGATTTGATAAGTCAGCGCCCTAGAGGAAGAACAGAACTCTGACCGTCAAAAATGCCTAGGCAGCCCCGTCGGCATTCCCCGGTGGGGGCGCCTCAGGCGATTAGCAATGAACTAACCGTTTCTCAAAGCAAAGCCTGAGAAGGTAGACCTCCTAGAACTGCACAGGACAGTACCTCAGACCGGCGGAACCAAAGCTTGAAGGCGAAGGCAATACTGGTCTACATATGATTCTTCACATACTGTACAAGCTTATCCTGATCGTTGACTATCCTATGTCTCTTCCTCAAACATTCAATAGTTTTAGCCATTGATCTACTAAAGTGGTTCTTAACCTGTGTTCGGCGGAACCACAGGTATTAAGTGCACCAGTAAGCAGGGTTCAGTAGAAACCCTCTGAAACGAATTATAATTTTAGATTTTTATTTTCTAACTATGCGTGTACCGTACAGCTAAGGGGACTTTTTTTTCTCTTTTCAGGTCACAGTATGTCGATCAGAAAGATAAGTGGTCAGAGGATTATCGGGTCACGTATTTGACAGAATATGATGGAGGTCAGTGGACCCAATGCATGTTTGCAATGTCAAGTTAAGCCATTCCAATTTAATATCAGAAAACCTACGGAAACAATTGGCCAAGGACCCCTTAAATAAATATCACATGATTGGCTACTTCGTAATATCCAACCATGTCCAAGTCAGCCGGGTAAAACACTGGCCCATCTATCTATATACTGTTAAAAAGTTATAGTGTTTGGGGGGGGGGGGTTGTCTGTACGTACGCAAATCAAAACATGTGATTTGTTGACAATAAAAGAATAGGCAGAGTATACATTACAAAGGCGATACTTTTTACGATGTCGATACCCGTGTTCGAATCTCACGTGATTCTAAAGGATTAAAAGAAACTGAATACGCGTTCCACAAATGCAAAGAAATTAACATAACAAAATATCGTAACACAGATTGCATAAATGATTTTTTAACTAGGAAACTTTTTTTTGATAATCCGCAAAAACTTAGATATAAAGGAAATTATTTCTTGCTTAAAAACAATGTTTTTTTGCTAATAAAAACAATGTTTTTTTGCTAATAAAAACAATACGTAAATACATTCATTGTAGTTACTTACTCTCTTATGCAAATACTAAGTAGCGTATTTTTTACACAAAATTTCAAAAATATTTTCATCGTACTAGCTTTAAAGCTGTAGAAGGTAGGTAAATATAGAAATTGACATACCCAGGTACTGTCCCAACACCGCTTAAGGAGCGAGTATGATCTAATAGTAAATACAAGACATTGTGTTTATAAAGGTGTAACAGCGACAGATCATCTCTGATAGCGTCGTCTTGTGATGATGTTAAAAGAGTCGAAACTTCCAGATGACTCAAGCATAGGAAATCACTGACGACACGCTCCGGCGCGCCAGTTAGAAGCATATATTAGAAGACGTATATGCTCGGCGGCGAACAGTACAAAGATGGAATGCCAGCTGCAATCAAACTGAAATGCGCCCGATTTGATGTAGGCTTCGTTCAAATTGACAAACCGCCTTTACCGCATCATATGAAGTTTCATACCAGATTGCAAAGCAAAATAAATTGCATAAAGTAGGTTAGACACTCTTCTTTCAATGTTATATTTATTTTTCGACATTGTTTATAAGAAAGACCAATTATAAGGGTTCGGCGAGTAGTCTATAGATTTTCGTTAGAATTTAGCTTTATTGAAAAGATTGATAATCACTGATCTAATATGTTGACTCATATTTAGAAATTGTATTATTTGGATTATTCGCACACTAGTGTTCTCGTCTTGGATGTTATCATCGCAACGTTTCGGCCGATGAAACCTCTGGCCCTTTTCAGCTGCGTCTTGTCGAACTCGAGAATCTTTATGTCGAACTCGGTAATCTGTACGGAATTTCGAACGGAACCCTTTATTTACGGGGGTAGCTTGCTCTCGTCCCGTCAGTCATGACGGGGTGGAAATCTTAGGTAATTCGCAAGTGTTTTAAAAATAAAGATTCCCGAGTCCGACGAAACGCACCTGAAGAATGTCAGATGTTACATCGGCAGAAACGTTGAGATAATATTACACTTTGTTATGTACACATTCCTGAATTTGCACCTGAAGACGGTCGGGGGTTATATCGGTCGAAACGTAGTGAAGAATATCATCCAACATTAGAATAGTAGTCCGAATAATACAAATGATCAATCCTCATCTAAAAAATTCCGAAACATGATATTTCGAATATCATACCATCCCCAGTCGTATTATTTCCAAATTAAGGCGCTTTCTAAAAAATCTAGACTTAAGTCCGCGCCGAGTTCACGATATTTACTATTAAAAGTACAAACAACATATAGCTTGGTAAGAGAGGTGCTATTCTGTTCGCTTTCTCCAAGATTGGTCGCTTTACCAAAGCTTCAGAGATTATTTTACCCATAGCGAGTGGAGACGAAATACGGATTTATACCGATGGTATTAGTGAGAATAACATTACAGACAAGGCCGGTAGTCATTACATTATTTCTACTTCTGATATTAGAAAGAGAATAATTTACCGTTGAAAACACATTTTCTAAACAGTGGAACGTTGGTATTTACCAAACTCCCACGAAGACTGAATATGCCGCAAGGTCGGTTTAATGTGAAGGACACATCGTTTTTAGACAACCATGGTCCTTATTTACTTGCCTCCCCACGAGAGCAAAGTTAGACACAAGGTCGTTCTTTAATGTGGAAAAATCCAGATCCGCAAAAACGGAGACTCTGGATTGAGACAAAAAATAAAATTACCTCAGTCTATAGGATCTTTCCATTTACCGACTGAGGATGGAAAAAAGTACAGAACAGATATTACACTTTGCTCTAAGCTAAAAGGTCAATGTTTCATAAAATATAGTGTACCTTCATCACTTTCTTCCAAGATGGAGGCGAGGCCAATAGAACAGTGGCGTAATATGTGTGCTTATTTCTGGCGTCACAGACGATACTATGTTTTCAGCGCGTCTAGTTAGCAGTGGTGCAGGGTAATGACTCCCAAGTGCTGTTCTTACGAAACTATTTAAATATTTTCTTTAACTGCTAAATTTTTATTGATTGTTTTTTTATCCCCTAAACAAAAAAATTACCTAGCCTGTGATTTTACGACACCGATTAAAGAGCATGCGACGGAAATAACAAAGTATAATCTGATTGGATTAACTGTATTAAGAATCTGATTGGATTAACTGTATTAAGAATCTGATTGGATTAACTGTATTAATAATCTGATTGGATTAACTGTATTAATAATCTGATTGGATTAACTGTATTAAGAATCTGATTGGATTAACTGTATTAATAATCTGATTGGATTAACTGTATTAAGAATCTGATTGGATTAACTGTATTAATAATCTGATTGGATTAACTGTATTAAGAATCTGATTGGATTAACTGTATTAATAATCTGATTGGATTAACTGTATTAATAATCTGATTGGATTAACTGTATTAAGAATCTGATTGGATTAACTGTATTAAGAATCTGATTGGATTAACTGTATTAATAATCTGATTGGATTAACTGTATTAATAATCTGATTGGATTAACTGTATTAAGAATCTGATTGGATTAACTGTATTAAGAATCTGATTGGATTAACTGTATTAATAATCTGATTGGATTAACTGTATTAATAATCTGATTGGATTAACTGTATTAATAATCTGATTGGATTAACTGTATTAAGAATCTGATTGGATTAACAGTATTAATAATCTGATTGGATTAACTGTATTAATAATCTGATTGGATTAACTGTATTAAGAATCTGATTGGATTAACTGTATTAAGAATCTGATTGGATTAACTGTATTAATAATCTGATTGGATTAACTGTATTAAGAATCTGATTGGATTAACTGTATTAAGAATCTGATTGGATTAACTGTATTAATAATCTGATTGGATTAACTGTATTAAGAATCTGATTGGATTAACTGTATTAAGAATCTGATTGGATTAACTGTATTAAGAATCTGATTGGATTAACTGTATTAAGAATCTGATTGGATTAACTGTATTAAGAATCTGATTGGATTAACTGTATTAATAATCTGATTGGATTAACTGTATTAAGAATCTGATTGGATTAACTGTATTAATAATCTGATTGGATTAACTGTATTAAGAATCTGATTGGATTAACTGTATTAATAATCTGATTGGATTAACTGTATTAATAATCTGATTGGATTAACTGTATTAATAATCTGATTGGATTAACTGTATTAAGAATCTGATTGGATTAACTGTATTAAGAATCTGATTGGATTAACTGTATTAAGAATCGGATTGGATTAACTGTATTAATAATCTGATTGGATTAACTGTATTAAGAATCTGATTGGATTAACTGTATTAATAATCTGATTGGATTAACTGTATTAAGAATATTGAAAAAATCCTTTGATGTTTCACTGAACTAAAATGCGGAGAAACACTTGGACCCGACGAAAAAACATTAATACATTTGATGCACTTTAGATACACCATGAATACAGACGATTTTTTTCATTCGCTGTTTTTTACGAAAATACGTTTGAAGAAAGGATCTCTACAAAGCAAATACTAATCGCTCTATATATTTGTCCGCTATAGAATCAGTAAATAATGGCTGGATTACAACCACACTTAGCATACAAATTACCTACGTGTTATATAATACCAGCAGATGCACTCGGCGTTGTCCGGGATTTAAAGTTGTGTTTATATATTACATTTTTTCTTCTTTACGTGTCTTTGAAACATGTGGTTATATGAAAGTTTCCTACATTTTTATGTAGTCCTTTGCGATAGTGTTGCACTCTGCAAGAGCTTTCAAGCTGCACCGGTTCGGCAGTAGAGGGCAGACAAGGCAGTGTTGCATCGTATGGTCCTCCTCTCCACATTCACAGATGGTTGGGTCAGTTTTGTAGCCCCATCTATTCATAGCAACTTTTGATCGTCCCATTCCCGTTCTCAGGCGGTTTAGTGTTTTCCACTGGAGCCAGGGTGACTCTGAACCGAGAAAGAGTTCCTCAGAAACAGGGATTCCCATGTGGTTATGAGGGGGTCATCTTCTAGCCGTCTTGCCCACAGCTGTAGTCTGGTCTCTTCCTGAGATGTTGTTAGGGGTTCAACATGGCTGAGGAAACTTCTTGCATTAAATGAATAAGTAAAATGAACAAATACCAAGCACCAAACAGCTTTCTGTATAAAGTTGGGATTTTCTGAAGTACTTCTTAGTGACTTGAATAGTACTTGGCAGAGTACACAACACACTCTTTGCTGACTACACCCTGATAACTGTCAACGCCCCCCCCCCTCTACAGTACTTTGTGCTCTGTATTGAAGTGTATAGGTAAACCAAGTTGAAACTATTCGCTTATTACGTGTTCACTTAACGATGCGTATATGAAACATTATACACCCGTGTCGTTGAGAATCCAGGTTTTTGCTTGTCTGTGGATACAATCACTCGGACGCCGAAGCTAAGTTTTTAATAAAGGTGTATTACTTTGTGCTCTGTATTGAAGGTTATAGATAAACCAAATTTCAACTCTAGAACGTTATAGGTGAACATAAAAACACAGCCAGACATATTGACGTAGTATTTTATTTATATAGCTGATTTAGGCAATTAATAAAAATACTGCCATGACTGGCAAGCAGCAGGAGAGGAAAGTAAATGTATTAATCTTGCTGGGAGCTGAATGGATTATGATACGGACGTGTATTTAGACCCCGCGTGGATCCCCGCCTAGGCAAAGGGAAGGAGGAGTTTGGGTATAATTAAAGTGAAACAATTTTAGACTCCGGCTCGCGTCATGGAACATTCTGGCGAAGCTTTTTATTAAAACAAATACATAACCGCTAATAATTGTTGTCTCGGATTTATGACCATGCTGGTTTAAGCCAAGAAGGATACAATTAAAGATAACAGTGACTACGAATGAAGAGAGCACATGGGCGATACAACAGGACTAAAATGTTGGTAGTACAAGAAGATACCATGGAATATTTGATGGAACGGAAACACCAAGGATAGTTAGCACCAGCCAGACTTCCACTGGAAATGTACGGAGAGTATAGGCATTTTGAGAAGAATTATTGTCACCGGCTTATACCAGCGAGGCATCATTGGTGAACAGCTGCTGCGAGATTATGATCTCAAGTTAGTTATCATGGTGAGTGAAAGATGCGCAGAGTACTGGAAGTAACTAATAACGACTGGTGTGAGTACTCATGCTAAATAATCTATAATAGTAGTTCAAGTAGGTAAGGAGAGGGGAAAGTGGACCTTGAGTTAATTTTCGGTAGTGTCGTAACTCTTGCTTCCCTTATTTTGTCCTTTAGTCCTCACATTCCATGAACGATGTTTCTGGCGAAGGGTGAAGCTTTGTTGTTTTCTGAGTCGGAATCTAACCACCAAACACTTATCGTTGGTTAGTTGTTGACCTTGAAGTAGTATTTATAGCGCTTTACATCAAGTGGTTTCATGCCCTGTCTGGAGCGATTTCCATAACAAATAATGCATTTATTTAGAGATAAAGAACAATAACAATACCTCAAAACGAAGATCAGTTCTATACGCATTATATGAGGAGAGACTGTATGTAGATTGAATCATTTGGAGTGAAATGTGATTATACTGATCACTATGAAAACAGTTCTCTGTATTCGTAGGCCACTGTTGTTGACCCAGATGCAGGTTATATACCCGCTCATGTCGCAGAGCGATGGGCAGCTAGAAGTCGCCGGTTACTCCTTGGATTTTTACAGAAGAAGCGCAAAGGCGTCCAACTGAAAACTTTGATAAGAACAGTGAGGATAGACATTGAGCTCGTGGCTGCCCCCCCCCCATACGTTTTTGGTGTTCGTCGTTGGAAACAGGAATGGCAGATGTATGCCAAAGACTTAGCTACCGTCTTGCACCACCTATCCATCCTGCGTGTGCCACCCCATTATTGGGCACAGCACCTACACACGTATTTTCTGCTTGGAGTTTCTTCAGCCAACGTGACAGAAAATCCCCGTCTGAGAGTCACTTGGTTTCGTTGACTTCCGTACTGAGGACCTTTGACCTTTAAAAGTGTAACTCAAACTTTTCCACTCAAACACGAACAATATAATGCATTACATGAAAAATGCCAGTATACTGAAATCATATGCCCTTAATAGGGTTAAGATGAAAATTCATATACACTAAATGTACAGAAGCAAGGAAATTCCAAAATTGTAACACTTTTATTGTCATTAATTAAGGGTATTACTACATATCAACAAAACCATTTCATTATCACATCACTACAGTATAAATATCTATGCATGAGTGGATGAAGTGTGTGAGGTGTGCTGAAGAAACATTCCTACCAGTAAAATACATAGCCCTGTTGTGCTCGCATACCCTTAATGACAATAAAAGTGTAAACATTTGGGAATTTCCTTGCTTTTGTACATTTAGTGTATATGAATTTTCATCTAAACCCTATTAAGGGCATATGATTTCAGTATACTGGCATTTTTCATGGAATGCCACTACTTTTGTAAAGGCTATGCCTCAATACAATGCCTTCTCATAACTGATATAGTTGGTAGTTTGACTAATCAAGGTATATGGTAAACTGAAATTAAAATGGCATCAACTAGACACTAGAACCTCTATCTTTGCTAAAAATCAGCTGCATCCATCAAATGGTCGATAAGATATAGAATAAAGTGTATGAATACTGGTCATTTTAAAGGTTTTTTGGAATTTTCTGGAAAACTAAGGTATATGGTAAACTGAAATTAAAATGCAATCAACTAGACCCTAGAACCTCTATCTCTGCCAAAAATCAGCTGAATCCATGAAATAGTTGATGAGATACAGGGTGGAACATACGTGCGTACGTACACACAGATAACATGATTGAACTTTCTGGATCTCTAGGTTGCCTTGACTAATGATGCTGAAACTCTACACACTTATAGAACCTATAAAATAAAAATTATGTGCAAAGTTTTAACTAATTTGGTTTATTGGTTTTTGAGTTATGATTGATCAAAGAAATGAGATTTCCAGCATAGGCCATTCGTGTAGTCTATTAAGGGATAGAGCGCTCTCGCGCCTCCCTTGAATAATGCATTCCTATAATGTTAAAAAGATTGTGTTCGGGTTAAAGCTTTATTTCACCTCTCTACACCTAATCTAATCAAAGGCAAAAGTTATCTGCACCAACTATATCCAACCAATGGGAAATGTCTTATGTACCTCCATTTTCTGACCACAGAGAGTATTTGTACGATTTATTTTATTTATTTTCTTATTATGATTATTTTGTATTTTTATTTTGTAATAAAACTTTTTCTTCAGAATTTTTTCTCATAAAGAAATCCATATCGGAACACAAAATGGTAGAGAATATAAAGACAGTTTTTCGGCGCTATGACCTATCCAAAGTTCACGGATCCAGAACGGCGTCTGCCGTGATCTGGCGACTTCTGATCGCAATGAACTCTGTTTATTTGCGTTATCTTGTGGCAAGCTATACGCTAATTATTTGTGCGATCGTCCACAGGCCACCGAAGCGTCCATGTGTGCAAGATATGAAGCTCACACTGATCGCACAGATGAACGCATCGATGGACTGTGGGCGATCGCACATATGATTAGCGTGTGGCATGCCACGAGATAATGCAAATAAACGGAGATTATCGCCACCAGGTCGCCAGATCACGGGCGAGAATTGCCACTGAACAATTCTAGCAAACGGAATCGATAAGAAGTCATGGACAACGAGGCTTACGAACGAACGTGGCTGAGGACCACCATGTTTGGGCGCCTGTTGTATTGCCGTTAATGAATTATACGTATGTTCTTCAGTCCTATTAGTATGTAAGTGAAGGCAACAATAGATTATAACTCGTGGCTACGTTGACTATGTTCTCCGAGTGATTTCTATCGGACGGCAGTTGGAACATCATACGAAAACACAAAGACGTCGATCATTTTAACTTACACTTTATAAAGTTTTAAAAATAAAAAAAATGAACGTTATTCGAAAAATATTAGGCCGAACGTGTATAAATAGAAAAAGATACCAGATAAAGTGTGACCCGGTAGATCACCCATTGAACACGAGTTAGACTTTTTGAACGAGGTAAAGATGAGTTTGCAAAGAGAGTTATTTAAACAGAATAAAAGGGCAACATTCGAAATTAATCTTTCTGTTCACTATCTATTTATCTTTCTCCTTATCTCTCCAGCTATGTATTAAATGGTATTAATATTTGTGGTGATATTCCCTTTTATTTATAATGAACTATTCTTATATTGTGTTTTATAGTTGATTTTATTACCTTTGACTGTGCCTAAGCAGAGAGAGAGAGAGAGAGAGAGAGAGAGAGAGAGAGAGAGAGAGAGAGAGAGAGAGTATTAAGTAGTGCGGGGTCAAACAACACAGTAAAGGAAGAAGGTGAGTAAGAAATATAAACTGTGTAAAAGATCGCTGACTTTGTGAGTAAATTGCAAATTACAGATAATTAGAAAAATTGAAATTTATTTTAAAAAATTAAAAAAAAAATTAATCCCAAAACCCAGAAATATTTTAACATATGTTTTGTGCGATTTAGAGATAACAAACGTTGATTATCTCAGTCTTAGTATAATACTAGTTAACATAAAAATAGAAAAGGAATAAATATTTTCTACAGGTAACACACTATGTGTCTTTATTATCGGCTCATATTACTTTTGGTTACTTTCCCCTCTATATTATCATCAAGAAAAGTATCGTCTGCAATTTACGTTTAAACATAACTTTTTAATTAAAGTTCCTTTTTATGTATATTATAATTTTAAACAATTTTACTTATTAAATTAATGTAATGAACAAACGATATCGTAAGTAATTGAATTACACTTCACAAAATTCCTATTTACAAAGTTAAAAAGGAAAAAAAAGACCGGCATGCAACAGTGTTTCAAACATATTTTTTTGTACAATGTTTGTTTCGTCGTTAAAAGAACACAAAACTCGGACTTAAAACCTGGGAATTACATTTCAGCATTTCGTAAAACATCTTATCGATTTTATTGCAAAAGCGAGAGTTGCTAAATAATTAAGCATTTACAAGTACAATATTAAAACCCATAGGGAAGTTTCCTGCACAACTTATAAATGGAATCTTATCTTAGATTAAGGGCGTTTTCGTGGAGGTGAGCTTTGCTTGTTTCGTAAAAATCATTTGTTCGAAAGCTGTTTGATCCGGTCGCGATTCTAACTCTGGTAACAAAGAAAATCTTTACGCCGTCCTCGGCGTTAACAGCTTTTTGATTGTCGACCCGTTTAGTGCTTATTTCTTAAAAAAAGCCCGCCAAAGATGGGGTACGCTGATTGCAATATTTAGTGGACTTTTCCAGCACTGCACATATATAAGTGTCATTTCTATAAACGGCAACACCATTTTGAGATTTGATTTTCTTGAGATGTTGATTTTCAATGTATTTTATGAACGATGCGTATTCGATAAGAGTTCGATGCAATGTTATTCTACAGAAGAAGAAGAAGAAAAAGAAAAGTGAATGAAGAACAGAATAACGCCTCTTCCTAAATCAGATAACTGTACAACACGTCCACATCTATTATACGCTTTACGATATACAGCATTTTTAGAAAATACAAATGTACTTACTACGACCCTAGAATAAGACATTCTACTTATAGATGTAAGTACAAGTATCAGGAATAAGTAGTGATAACACATCTCTACTCTGAGAAATAGTTAAAGATTAAGTACTGATTTATCTTTTCTCGCAATGGCACTCATCATCATCATTATTATCATGAAATTTTCACACTAAAGGATATTATCTAATTGAGCCTCATGTATAATCCTGTTTGAACATTAACAGATAAATATCCCACTTACTTGTGTCTTGGAATACTTCTGGAAGCTAACGACATAGTATTATTCCAGAGTTATCCTTCTCCTGGACTAGTTTCCTGATCAATACAGACTTGAGTCTAGTCAAGCCTACTATTTGACCCATAGCTTGAGGGAGGAAAAGAGATGGGTTTACAATCGTACCCTTGGAAAGGTGTAACCTTTCCAAGGGTACTATTAAAATTGATATGATTGCCCCGACCGAACTCGACCGCAGCATTTCGATATCATAGTCCTCGCTGGTAATCACGGTCTCATCACAGCGATTCGAACTCAGTTCACAAAAACAATTTTGACGCCGTTGATATGTGTCAATCAACCTTTGTGATTTGTTTTTGTGTACTTTCTTCATCTTGTCTTGATGCGGCATTCAGGATGAGTTGAACCGGCTTCCTGCTTCATCCGCTAAGCATCTCTGACCATAACCCTCCATACAGGGCGGTCTTACGTTAGCTCTGCTGAGATGGCAAGCCAATCTCTATTCTATCGACGAAGACCAAAAACTTGCGGACGAGAGATTTTTGCCGAGGTTCTCCTTGATGGTAGTTGCTTAAGTTTTCGACTACCCATCAACGCGTTTGCGCCAATTGTCTGTTTGACACCATATCGACCCTTTTGAGATTATTGAATGTCAAAACACAATACACATTATTAACGCTGAATCTTATAGGATAGTTGAACACAAGTTACTGTTTTACTCATAACTGGGTGGAGAATGTGGATTCATACCTTTACCAACGGTCATGACCTCGGTTAGGTCTTAAGAGACAATGGATTACCCCTGTAAGGGTGGATGCGAGTGTAATTTTGAAGCAAGGGTTGTGCAATCTCCAACACACTTCTCCTGAGTTGGTACTGCTGAATTCCAATAGCAGGATAAATCCAGGACGACCTCGAAAAAAAGCTGAGATAAGCGGAGAGAACATACATCACCTGGTATTCCCAAATGATCACCCATCTGGTACTTGCCAGGCTCAACGTCGCTTAACTTCGGTGATCTAACGGGAACCGATGTGTCAATGTGATTATGCAGTATACCAACGGTATTAGAGCGTAAATAAACAAAATATATTCTATAAGATGTAAACCTGGTGTAGCCGATTCCAATGTCTGCGAGCATATACATTAGCCCAATGACGTAGTCTTTATCTTTTTTAGTATAATTATACAGAATGTAAGCTCGGCCCTTCGAGGGTTTACTTGTAGAAATATTTTAGAGATTTCGAAGCGGTTGTGCCAACCATGAGAATCAGCGTTCTAAAAGTTGAACTGAAACGTGGATGATCAAAAGTAAAAGGTGGAAAATGTGTGTGTATCGCTGCTAGACAGATGTTTTCTATTACTCTCTTGCGACGAAAGAGTCTGAACCTCGATTCATAAAATGCCGCACCTTTAAAGCGAATAACGATGTTGTTTATTAAAATTCCCTCGATCGTGAGGAATTTCAAAGACGTTGCCCAACCCAATTAATTTTTGAAAATTAAATAAAATTGTTTCTGTTATGATGACAACGTCGTACTAAGAAAGATAGGCGATAAAAGTAGAGTAACATGAAGAATGAATGGAAAGGAAGAGAAGGAAAAGAAGAAAAAGGAAAGGAAAAGGAAAAGATTAAAAATTAAAATGAATGAAAAAGAAAAGAATGAAAAGGAAATGAAGGAAAAATAAATTAATGAAGAGGAAATGAAAACAAAAAGAATGAAAAGGAAAAGGAATTAAAAGGAAATGAATGGAAAGGAAAAGAAAAAGAAAATGAATGAAAAGGAAATGAATGAAAAGTAAAAAGAAAAAGGGCATGAATACAAAATAATGAAAAGGTAATGAATAAAAAAAGTAATGAATGAAAAAGAAGAAAATGAAAATAGAATGAAAACGAAAAGAAAGAAAAAGAAAAGAAAAGAATGAAAAATGAGGAAGAATTAAAGTTAAAAGAGAATAGAAAACGCAGTAAAACAAAAGAGAAAAGAGAGGAACGAACAAAAAAGAAAGAAAGAATAAACGAAAGAAAGGCAGAAAAATGAAATTGTAAAGTGAATGATAGAGTAAGGAGAAGACAGATTGAAAAAAAAAAAAGAATGAAACCGAAAGAAACAAGAGAGAAGTAAGAGAAATAAAAAGGTATGAAATATTAAAGAAAAAATAAAGAATCAAAGCGAATGCAAAATAACGAAATTAATAATAAAAAAAGTAAGGAAAAATTACGAAATATTAAAGGAAAAGAAAGAGACAAATTAAATAAACGAAGAACAATGAAAAGAAAGAAAGGAAGATAAAAAGAAAATAAAGTACGTAATATTGACGAAAAAGAAAATCAAAGATTACAAATTTAAATAAATTAAATGAAAAATAATGGAACGAAAATATGAAAAAAGTAGTAATTATTAAAGAAACCGAAAAAGGGTAAATAAAACAAAAAATAAAAATAATAAAGAGAGAAGAAAAAAGAAAAAGAACCGACGAAAAAGCATCGTAAAGAAAAAGAAATAGAAAATATGAAAGGAAAAACGATTGGAGAAAAAGATGGAAGTGAATCAAGAGAAAATAAAAGGAAAAGAAAAAAGGGAAACAAATTATATCGAAACTTATGATTACAAACATTAGGAAATAAACGAAAGAAAAAAGAAAACAAAAACAAGAACAAAATCGTTTTAAAAAGAAAAAAAGAAACAGCGACGAAACAACAAAAAACGAAAGACAAGCAAATAAGGAAGAACGGAACGAAAAGCAGAAGTAAGTAAATAAAACAATTAAAGAGAGCAAAAACGAAAAAAAAAATTGAGATGAAAATAGATATCTTCTAGCAGATGGTAAGAAAACAAGGGGTTATCTTCTCTCTATGGAGGATAACACATACTATATTAATATTGATAAGACATTTGCTATATATTAATAAGACTGTTTCCGTTAAAATAGTTACTTAAGAGTAATGGAGTCAACACCGTGAAAAGTTTTCAGTTCTTACTTTTCTTTAATTGTAGGTCAGTAAATAACCTTCGCGGCTCAGTTTACAGTCGTGACTGATATTTTGATAATAAATTTAAAAGCAACACACAAAAAAGAAGAAAATGCTACATCGCATTTAGGTGTTGGGTGTACAGCTTTAACGATAGAGTGATTCAGAATTTTGGAAGAGAAACAAAATGGAAACACGCTTACTATTAGAAAGAACACGATTTTAGTTGGAACTAGTTTGCCCTATTTAACGCAACTTTATATGTTAATAGACGACCCGTGGCCAACCGAGTCAACGTTAGTACATTGTACATTAGATAAATAAACTCATAGATTAAAAATAAAAGTAAAATGTTAATTAGGTTTAACAGCATAAATGTTTTAAGCAGCTGTAACACAGTGAATAGACAAAACGCCAACTTTTCAGCAAGTGCAATTTTCAGAGTCAAAGGATTTCAAAATACATTGTGATGTTATAATGCCCATCTCACTCCACCTCTATATCTCGCATTATCTATCCCCCTTTACTCTCTTTATCCTTATGTTATAATTATTTACATCATTCCATTCCTCTGACCACATCTAAAACGATAACGTCTATCAACAAATCCACACAACAATCCTTAATCGAAGAAGGCCATCATAACCAAAATGAAGGAAGTGCCAAAAGAGGAGTGGGTGCTTTTTAGGAATATGGATCCAGAAATTTGCAGTCGTGACGTAAGCAGTCCGAACTACAAATGGAGAAAGCCAAATCAAGTTCAAATGCTTCTACACAATACAAACGGAACTAAACCGACTTAGTTTAGGGGTAGGATAGGGTTAGTTTCACGTTAAGTTGGAGTTAAGAAAAAAAGAAAAAATTAAACAGTTCGGTTCGTATTGTGTAGATTGTTCGGTGAAATTCCTTAACGTTCACCAGTCTCGGAAGTGTTCGGTGAAACTCGGAATTGATAACGTAAGTACTGACATTTTCTTGGATACCTATGCCTAAAAAAGTTACGAGGTGTGTATCAGAGTTAATGACTACGTCGTCTCCAGGTGTGTTTTTAATTGAACGGCGATGAAGCAAAAACTGTTTCACATTCATAACTCAAGTTTATTTGCACTAAATATGGTTTGATTGTGAATTTCCTAAACGTATTCCATATGGAATATTTTTATAGTAACCCTGAAATTTCCTAAAATATAAGTCGAGTTTTATAGGCCCATAAAATGCTTGTAGCTCTGGGTGAGGTTCGACTGACCCGATATGGATATACATGAAAATAACCCCGTGTTTTGTAGAGGTATAGACATAACAGCATAGACATCTGGATGCATGGGTTACAGAATGTATTAATAGTCGACACCCTACCATTAAATTCAGAATAGTTTATTCTCAACAGGAACTGAACGTGCTGGATGTAATCTTACATTCAGTAAACATATTAATCCAGACAGATGTTTATTCTAAGCCAACAGATAGACATCATCTCTACCCCCGCTAACATTACTCATCCAGGCCATTGCATATGTGCTATCCCGTATAATGTGCTACTACGCCTTAAATATAAATGCTCAGATGATATCCTTCTTTAAAAAAGAAAAAAAAACATAATGATGATACAATATTTGATTAGACATTTTTCAAAGGTAGTATCTAATATTCAAACAACATACAGTGAGAAAGGGTTAAGGTGATAGATAGAAAGTTAGTAGAATATAGGTTCCCCATTTACTTTCCTCCGCACGAGGACAGAGTTAGATACAAGGTCTTATAAAAAGATGAACTAAGGATTGCGATAAAAAAAATTAAATCCAGTCTAGAAGGATTTCTTCTTCACTAACAGAGAAAAGAAAACAATGAGTAGTATCAGAACATAATCATACCATTCTATATAAAAAAAAGACAATAATGATACACTTTTTGATTGGACAACATTATTGCCCCAATTTAGTAATGGAACACTTTTCAAGGGAAGCATCTAATACAGTGAGAGAAGATGAACACGATAAATAGAAGGTTAGTAAGAGATCGGTTTCTATTTACTTGCCTCCCTAGGGGGGAGGTTTAGACACAATGTCAGTTTTTAATGTGAGAAAAACCCAGCTCCCCAAAAAGGACACACTCTGGATTAGAACAGAAATAAAAATGTCCTCAGTCTAGAATGATTTCTCTTTTACTGACAGCGAAAGAAAAGATGCAGTGCAGTATTATAACATATACTACACTTAGCCCTAGCCAAAAGTCTCATCAAGTCACGCATCTCTTACTACTGTAAGAGATGCGTGACTTGATGAGTTATTTAGAAATTACGGCTAACTAGAAATACTTAAAATGTAAGTTTTTTTTATACATAACGCAATCTAAAAACTGAAGAATATTTTAGCATGTATTTCATGTGAGTATACTATACAATAAAATAAGCTTTAGAGAAACAAACGTTGATTAACTTATGTTTAGTATAATAATTGGAGGTGACGGTGGCTATGTGGTTAACGACACGGACTGACAACCTGGGTGTGCCAAGTTTCAATCCAGTTCGTTCCACAAACACTTTCACTTAGGATGTTGGTAGGCTTCACGTGGTCCCTTCCGTAAGTACCCGATGTATTTCTAGATCGAATTCTAACTAGAAAAATATCGATGAAACCAATGCCAACAATAGAATCATCTGATTCATACGAAATGCATGAATGCGTATAACAATACATACTTTTATGCGTCGAATCCTTTTTAGCAACATATAAATTGATTTAGTATCCTTATTCCAATTTTGGTCAAAATCCATTACATGATTTTGATTCTAGAAAATGTCTAAAATTTCAGGCTTAAGCTTAAGGGTTCTTAAGAAATTGAAAATTAGTGAATATTGCTTAATTGGTGTCTTATACCTATGAATCATATTTAATGGAGATCTGAAATATTTGTGCACATAGTATGCTCCCTAAATCCCTTTAAAATACGCCAAAGAAACTGAAGTTTTCGGAATTGATATCTAACATCTATTGTTAAAATTTCACAAAAATCAGAGATATCGGGATTTTCACGAAAGGGCTTTCACCCCCTCTTTATACCCGTTGCATAGAACTAAATTAAACTAAATATAGCCAACATAGCCCACGCTTACGCATAGCGTCTTTTTTTACAAAATTCATAATGATCGGTTGACCTCCCCGCTTAGGGTGCCCTCTAATCACAGTAGCCGTTTACATCTCAGTAGTATTGTGTCTTCTTTGGTGTCAAATAAGGTTACACAAAATAAAGTTGTGTGTGAATCCTGTACATAGAAATATATAAACATATACATCATTTTATATAAATTAATATATAGAAAGCAATAGTAAAATATATTTGATATCTGGATATTTCTGAGGAGACAATATATATTTACTGGGACAAAACGATGTGCTAGCTTCTATCATTCTACGTGTTGGACATAAGGGAAAGAAAATGAGCTATGGGTGTATTTCTCTTTTGACTCTTCGAGCCTCGGAACGACGGGTCGTACGTCGCTTTTTATTGCTCACTTTAATCTTAATACCAGGATTTGCACAGCAAGTTTTTATTTATTTTTTAAATATGTCGCACCTTAATATAAACTTGGCGTACATTTCGTTAAGGATCGCGTGTTAGTAAAAGTATTATCCCGGTAGAGTTGCCTGTGTGCATAAGTATGATGTTGGAAGATCTGAAACTTGTTATGACCCTAAGTCAATGATATCACTCATGATGATCTTGCCCACACATATAAGTATACAATGCAAGATATTTCCTACAATATGTCATGCGTAACGCTGAATTTTGGTGAACACTCGTGATTGCGTGAGCACTATCGTTATTTAATGAAACCACGGGACTAGTATCATAGTACATTCATCAATAAAAATAAGATCCGTACAGGATTCAAAGTTATAGCTACAAAGAGGGACTGTCTTTGGCTGGCGTCGTTTTTATCACTCGATCAACGGTGAAACAATACTCGAATGTGTAGAGATCACTAATAATATCTTGCTTTGTGGAAATATATGTTTGTTGATTTACATAATTAAATAATGTCTTCTTGGTGTGTGCCAGCAGCAGATCCGTTGGTTGAAAAGTAAAAACGACACTAGCTTAAGACAGTCCCTCTCCGTAAGTATAGATTCGAATCATGTGCGGGTCTAATTTTTCTCCTCGTGAATTTACGAAGCTATATACTATTACAATTCCGTTTGTCCCCGTGCACACTAGATGACGCCATAAAAATTATGACGATATTCATTAAAATAGAGGTGAAGGATATCTGGGCTCAATGGATAACGTCACAAAATTATTACATATTACATCTAATGAGAGAAATAGAAAGATAGATAGATAGAGAGAGAGAGAGAGAGAGAGAGAGAGAGAGAGAGAGAGAGAGAGAGAGAGAGAGAGAGAGGTTCTTTATCAAGTTTGTCTCTGAACATCTAGACCTCCGAGGGTCGAGTATATATAAGAAAATAAATGATGAGTATAAAGATAGGAAAATACAATATTTATTAAATCAACAATTAATTCAAACAAAGACAATATTTAACATGGATTTTGAAAGATATATCTGATAAGAGAATATTTTTGAAAATCCATGGATTAAGGAAATATTTTTTATAGGGCCCTTATTTGAATTAATTGATGATTTAGTAAATCATTTTTATTCTCATCATTCATTTTCTTATACTATTGCTCTATCTTGTATATCGAGCGTCGACTAGTCCAGATAGGATATAATTTAAAGATATAATTTTATCCTTGTTATTTCTCAATTCATATATATATATATATATATATATATATATATATATATATATTGGTTGAGTATGAATGTGCGTGTGAGTGTGTGAATAAAATAAGCTTGTAAAATACATCTTATAGATGATCCGAAGAGCCTCCTTATTTGCTTGTCTCCCCATAAGGACAGAGTTAGACAGAAGGTCGATTTTTAATGTGGTGGTTGGGAACAGAGTCATTAGGTGTGAAAATGACTTTACTGTTAATTTCGTGGTTCGACACCTCAGACCTGCATCACCAGCAACCCAATACTTTCTTAAAAGACGTCGTACTACGCACTACATAGTTATCGAGAACACTTAGATGAAGACTGATATCTTGTGTAGTTAATAAGAGAGCTGTTTTACACGTTGTATTTTATTTTTATGCATTCACTTGATGTGATTATATCTTAATTCTTACTGCATTTTATCTATCTGATTACATATTAGTCCATCATTTCTTAATCTGCTATCTGATATAAAATGCTGTGCTAATTTTGTACAGGCTTTATGATATTTACTGACGAATAAGAAACGGAAAGGAAGAACAAGTATTGTTAAGATACGTCCATTCAATTTACGAGCTTAGCGACGAAAATGCTATTTCGACAGACTGGCGGACGGACAAAGCGAATGACGAACAGCGAATCTTATCTAGATTATTGGACGTCCGAGAAAAAACGTTTACAAAATATTAGAGAATGAACTTGTATTACTCTTACACTAACACAACAATTTCTGTTTTAAATGGAATACTAATGTCAGATTTGGGGAGGTGCCGCTCAGGGCATTTTTTCTTGCCTTCACAGAGTACAAAATCGAATTCGCAATCATCAAAAAGGGATGATCTTTTCACTTAAATACGGAAGAGACCTTACTAGTATTTATCTACTCCATCCTTATTTCCATGGAAGGTGTTTCCATCAACGGAGTTTCTTTCCAGGAATTCCCATGTATAAAACACATCACCATGGGGCTAACAAATTGCAGATTACAACATGTGAATAAACACTTGTCATGAACCGTCCTCATATGTAATCAAATTTTGTTCTGTCCCTTCATCATTTTAATCTTCTCATAATATTCATCAGCATTCAACTGCCAATCTATCCCATCATTGACCTTTATCCTTGAGTGGCTTCTAGCCTTTGTAAGTGGTGACTCACTAGTTCAACAGAAATGAGTTCCATGTGTTTTCTTGATCTATTCGGTTGTTAGAAAAATAATGACTCATTTCAGAAAGTGACACGATGTTTAAAAAGGTCAAAGTTTAATTCTTGAAAACCTGCATCGTTTATGCCTCATCGATAAAACATATACTGGTTCTGATACCAAGTAAACCTTGAATCCAGTTTCCGTCTCAGTTTGAGATGTGGAAGTTTAAAAACAAAACATTGACGTAATTCTGTGATTTTATATGAATGCTAGTAAGATACCCGTCCCAGGACGAATATAGTAACAAATATAGCATTAGTTTTAAATGCTTATGTTTTTCTTTCTTGTGGGATACGGTTTCGATACAACAACAAAGAAATAATGTATCCACGTTTCTCACCTTGTTGCATAGAATACATATTCCATAATAAGTTCAATAGTTTACGATTTTACCAGGCACACACTTCGTATTGACGTTCATACGCGCGTAGCCATCGTTAAAAAATGTATTACTTAATATAAATAAAAATTTGATGTAGAACAATTCTTTTCTCTATTACTTTCTTTATATCTAACTTATTTTAAAAGTATTTTGAGGGTGCCAGCTTGGGTGGGAGCACCTCTAAAATAATATGCCCATGTTAGTCACTGTGGGATATATATTCTAAAATGCATAATGATCAGTTAACAAAAAAATATATATATATATCCACCTCCTAAATGTTAAAATTTACAAAAAAGATAATGTGCTCATCTTACTGCCTAGCAGATATATTCCATAATTCATAATGATGCATTTATTAGTTCAGGAGATTATCCCCCCCACACACATATATATATATATATATATATATATATATATATATATAATGATTATTTAAATTCTAATAGCCAAAATTCAGTCTTTTCATCATATTATTCATATTTTGTGATGGCAGAATTGACAATGGTCTTACAATTATTTCGCAACGTACAGTATGTTACACTTAAACGCAATTACACGCTACTCTTCAGAAACCACAATAAATATTTATAAAGATGTTATATAATGCAGAAAGTTCATGGAAAATATATATATATATATATAAATATATATACATACCTTACTTTATATAGAGAGAGATTGGTGCTAACACTGACGGAGCATGACTATTCCAGCCATTTTTGACGGAGAGTGTATACTAATATAGTAGATAGTCTCTAGATGTATTGCTTACAATTAGAATTCGATGAAACACTATACACTCATATTAAGTGTGTCATAAGGTCATTCAACATTTAAGTCGTTCTAAAAAGCATGTTACATAATGGTGACTTTTTTTGTTTTGGATGTAAATCTCTAGGCAGACCTGAATGCTGAGAAATATATTTAGTCTCTTAGAGAATTGAAAATCTCGCGTCTTTTGTATAATCTTGGTTAAGAGGCTTAGCGCTGGGCGGATAAGTGTTCGGAGATTAACGTGATTGGCATGAGTGGCAGATTGTCTTGATAGGTTGTCACATCGCAAAACGACAAGGATGATTAGTTGAGAGAGAGAGAGAGAGAAAGAGAGAGAGAGAGAGAGAGAGAGAGAGAGAGAGAGAGAGAGAGGGGGGAGAAAGTTTTGTTTTAAGTTATTAAAGTTTGTAAAAAATACAATTGTTATTCTCAGTCAGTGCCACACTTAGGTAAGTTATGTAGTTACATCGATTGAACTAATTTTCTACGCAAGAACGTCCATGCTTATAAGATTTATCCCTGTCTCTTATGTAAACATATTTATATGCTGTTTAATTCGTTCGGAGATCACACGACCTAGATTCACAGATCTAAGAAAAATGCGATAACATATTTTTACTTGTTTGTGACGTATATACCGGTAAAATTTGCGGGTAGAAATCCCGAATTGGTACAAAAGATTAACAAGTTAAACAAATTACCAAAATAAAATTGAAAGTTTAAATATTGTTGAAGAAATTCACGCTGTATGCGAGATGCCATTTTCCGAGGCAACAGACATAAACAGAGGCTGAAGAGAGTCCGGCATAGGAGGCCAAGTATAAGTCCCCTTTGTTTGAATTTGAAACCGACGGTACAGATGTTGTCTTAATCTTCTGTAATTACATATATATAAGTTTTCTTGTCGAGTTACGTTTTTTTCTGTTTACAAATAAGTCTTAACTGTTGTTTTTCGTTCTTTCGTTTTCTTTTTCGTAGATTTATTTCGTCCATGTGAAGTTAAAACGACATTTTCTTATACATGTCCACGCAATTTCTGTTGTAAGTAATTATTGTAAGAAATAAATAACCCTCACATCTCCACTGCTTTTCGTCATTTCGTATTTAGTTGACAAATTACTAGAAATCGTAAAAAAATCCCCCTGAATTGGAAAAGAAAATAATATATTTAACAATACATTGACTATACTTTTAAGAAGTAAAAAAATATTGAACAAATTTAATAAGTGATTTTTTTGTTTTATATGGAAATCGCTCCAGACAAGGCGTGAAGCCACTTGATGAAATGAGCTAAAACATACTACTTCAAGTTCACCAACTAGCTTATGATAAGTGTTAGATGAAAAGATTCCGACTCAGAAAACAACAATACGCCTCCTTTGCCAGAAACATCGCTCATGGAATATGAGGACTAAAAGAAAATATAAGGGAAGCGAGAGTTACGAGTCTGCCGAAAGTAAACCCAAGGTTTACTTCCTACTCGCCTAAAAGAGTTACAGTTATCTGTAATTAATTTGTTTACGTTATTTATTTTATACAATAATATGTATTTTTCGTTGAGAAGCTGACGATTTGAGATGGGTTGTTAGAGTCTTTTCTTAAACAGTAAAGATCTACTCATGTCAATGAAACCATGGTACATCTCTTGAATCTGTAATGTCTAGTTTTTAAATAATTTGAATTTAATCTGTCGCATTCTTACGTTGGAGCACTTTATTGATTTAATTTCAACATACCTTAAATACACACACACACACACACATATATATAATATGAACAATGAAAAATTGAAAAGCTGAAAAATGTTCATCGATGTTTCGTCTTTATGGTTCAAAGACTTTCTCAACATTAATATGGATGATGCGAAAGAAAAACAGAAGTTAAAAATTTGAAATGCATTGCGTGTCTAGGAAGTTAACAGAATGTTTGTTTGTGTTAAAGAAAGACAAGCGTTAAAATTCGAATTATTGCGATGCTTCTATGAAGTGGAATAAATGGTGTATTTTAACTACACCCATTTAGACAAAAGCCCACATACTTTTTTCTGAAGAAGATGTTTACATAGGTATGTTGTGGAAAATTTAATATAAAGATTAATAAAAAGTGAGAAGGTACAAAGTTTTGTCAGAAATGTGGTATACAAGTAGCTATCCTGGATCTGAGTTTAGGTTTTGCTGATTTTAGTATTATTTTGCTGATTTTAGTATTATTTTGCTGATTAAAGAAGATAAATTGTAGACGTCAATACATTGTTTGATTGTATCATAATTTATAATGAGTGTTGATTCAAGAAATCTTCGGCGTGATTTATTCAGAATAAATTTAAGGAGTCTGGTTTGTTGAAAGTTAAAGAAATGGTCACGTTGTAAAATATGACAGAATATTGCATTTAGGCAATTGTTATTTTTCATGCTTCTTTTATGTTCATTTACTTTATAGACCAACCACTTATTTCGAATTCTAACGTCTATGTTTTTACTTCGAAAAACTTCATACTTTCTACTTCCTAGACGCACCACGCTATTCAAATGTTAACGTTTATGCTTTTCCTCACGTAAGAATCTTGAGAAACTATTTGAACAATAAAGACGAAACGTTGATGAACATATGAACAATTTTAGGTTTTCCTTTTTACCATAACTATCATATATATATATATATATATATATATATATATATAAATGATCTCCCAAATCATATTCTATGTATGCAGATGACAAAGTCATCTATTGCAAAACGTCGAAGGGAATTAATCTTTCTGATTCTCCCCTTTCCGACATGGGGCACGTGGTGCAATGGGGGAAAAAGGTGGATGGTTACTTTGAATACGTCTAAAACCACGCTTCTCTCCTTTCGCCACAAACGCTACCTCACTTTGCCATAACTGAAATGAATGGATCTCTCCTTGGGGACCCCCACCCTACTTTGATAAATTTCTGGTACTGACTTTCACTTCAGACTTGAAATGGAAGACTTACATCAAATCAGTTACTAAGGTCGCTGGAAAAATGGTCAGATGATTCTACCGCTTCAGAAGTTATCTCACTCCTGAGGCAATCTTTTATTGCATGCGTGTTAAATACATCCCTAGATTGAGTACTATTGTCACATCTATGCGGTGTCGATTATAGCACCATTTCCCGCCTTGAACAGAGTACAAAACCGACTTCGAAATCTAGTAGGAAAATTTCCGTTTCTTTTCCTTACAGTCCCTTTCTTATAGACGAGACGTTGCTAGTCGTTCTCTGCTCTATCATTATTTTCATGGTAGGTGCTAAACTGAGCTCCGATCTATGCCCCCCCCCGTTAAACATTCTACACGAAAAACTCGTATAGCTATAACTACGGTCAATAATATTCCTTTCCTACTCAGTGTAACAAACGAAATGTTGACTACAACATGGTCATTTTAAAGTCCAATGTAAACAAATTCTTGTGGAGTCGTCCTTTTAAATAATCAAATTCTGACCAGTTACAACCATCGTTACTAATCCTTACGATGTTATCTCACCTTATAAACTCATTAACCCTTATCCTCGATTGTCCTTTGGATCTTGATAAGCGGTGACTCATTAGTAAATCTGTGTGTGTGTGATTTTCGGTCAATTCATATCTCTATAAATATATCCACATATTACTCTCTCTCTCTCTCATATATATATATATATATATATATATATATATATATATATATATATATATATATATATATATATATCCACTTCGTACTGACGCTGGTGCTTCCTTCTGCATGGTGAACCCCACTTTAAAAAAAAAAACAAGCAAAAAAAAAACAAGCAAAAAAAAAAAACAAGTTATAAATTTTCGTTCTGACTTTTCTTCTTTCATTTTGTTTTTCTTTTTTCCACTCAAGTTTTGAAGCAGCCTTGAAGCCTTGAAAGTTTTCCAAGAAGGTCGTTCCTTTTCTTTTCTTTTCCTCCCCCTCCTCTCTCTCTCTCTCTCTCTCTCTCTCTTTCTCTCTCTTCATTCGCCGCTTACGGAACCGATTCTTAACGGATGATTATAATGGGGTGGGGGTGGCGTTTCTTCTGTAAGAAAATACTGAGCACCTAAGTCACCACACAGTTCTTTATTCTGTTTTTGTTTTATTTCGGGGGTAGGGTGGACTTGGGCTGAGGGGAGTGAGGTCAACCCAAAATATCTGCTCCGGTTAGAACTTTACCATTATATACGTAACGTATTGCGATTGGATCCTTGGCGCGGAAACGCCTAGATTCATAACAAAACAACAAAACGAAAACAGTTAAAGAGAAAGAGAGAGAAAGAGAGAGAGAGAGAGAGAGAGAGAGAGAGAGAGAGAGAGAGAGAGTGGGAGAGAGAGAGAGAGAGAGAGGGGGGCATTTGAAGAAATCTAAGAAATAATGAGGAACGATTGATGGTACACAATAATAAAATGGAAAAAGATTATGGAGAGAGGCGATGAAGATATAGAATGCTAACATCTGTAATCAGATAAATATATATATAGAGTAAAGTGTATGCGTGTGTGTGAGAGAGAGAGAGAGAGAATAGGGGAGTGGTTGTGAATTAGGAGGGAGGCATACGCTCGTCGCCGATATTACTATTCGTAGGTCATTTGTCTCTTTATATGTATTTGTATCCGGCTCAAACTCACTAACTAGTTGTCAAAGGCTACAATCTATCATTTATGACGTCATTAACTTTCAAGGAATTATATACATTTCTTTCCTAATAATAATCTTTCGTTTTTATGCGCTCTCCATCTCTTCTTTTTTTTCTCTTCGTCCTATAATTACATAATTCAACTTTTGTCACGTAAGCCAGTATTCCGGACACAAACAAGCAAACAAATAAGCAAGGTCCACAGAATTTTAATATATATATATATATATATATATATATGTATATATATATATATATATATATATCAATTAAACGTTTTTGTAGAAAGGTTTAATCGAAAATATATACTTGCTAACTGTATGTAGACAAAGCTCTTTGCAAATTTAAAAAAATATGCAATGATAACATTAGAAATAAACAAAATATGGTGACAAAATTTCAAAAGTTATGATAGAAAAATAGAAAATATTTTCAAAGTCTCAATTCTGATTTGAATATTGCAGATGTTATTTGAAATACACTACATGTGAGATACGTGTATTTAAATAAACAAATAGTAAATACATATCTTGAATTTAGTTCATTGCGGGAGAGATTTAAATCGTTTATATTTTTCTGTCAAACTTTCTAGTATTTACAATATTTTTGATATCATTATTTTTCATTGATATTAGTCTTTATATAAAACGCAGGAAACGGTATCTAATTCCCTCCCACCGCGGGAATATGTGACACAAGGTCGGGAAGGTGGGGAAGAGTCAAGCCAGCGCCCCTAAAGAAGGAGCACTTTGGCTTAGCAAAAATAGCCTGGGCAACCTCGTCGGCATTCTCCGATCAGCGCGCCGCAGGCAGTAAGCAATAAACTTACTCCTCCCCAAAGAGCGAAGGCAAGGCCTGGGAGGGTGCACCTCAGAATACCTCAGCCCGGCAGATAAAAGGCCACCGAAATGGCCCAGTTCCTGCCGGACTGATTGTCGAGTACGGATCCTCGACTGGTATAACCCCATCCCGACGTCCTCAATCAACCGAAGTTAATGAGAGACTGATCAGGCTGGGGTTGTGCGCAGGAAACGCGGGGTAGCCTTGATGGTATCAACTATTTATAAGCAAGCTATTCTTTTTATTAAGTTATGTGTCTTCTTTTTTTTTGCTAATAAGTATTTTTTCAAACTGCAGCCCCCCGCCCACTTTTATAATTTAGGACCCCCATTGAATCTAACCAATCATATATCTATACAGACATGACAGAAGATAATAGACAGCCTTATTATCAGTAATAACTAAAACTGCTTCTGATGGCCCTGATCGACCTAGGCAAAATGATATTATTTTTTTCTCTCTAATGAATTGCACCATCACTCAGTTTTAACAGTAGAAAATTGGAATAACGATGTTCGCAGCGTTTTGACGCTGATTAACCCCCCCCCTTTTACATTAACCTTCACTATAGCTCCTCTGAAAACTAAATAGTCTGTGCTCCCTGTCATACTTAGAAGGTTATATATGATAGATATATTGGTATCTGAAATACAAAAAAAGTCAGTTATTATAAAATATCATTGTTTTAAACCTTTAGTACTGCGTTGTACGGCTCCAAGTGCTGACTGTCAACGAAGGAAGTAAAAACACAAACATGTATCAATTAATTTTGTGGGATGTCTATTTACTTCTGTAATGCCTGTACACTTCAAATACAGGATAAAATAACTTCTCATGAAAAAGATGATCTGAAGCGTCAATTATACTTAATAACCTGTTACCCTTGAAAATCGCATGTAGACTTAATTTTAAAAGAATATTTTTATACTAATGGGTTACCTCTTATCAAGGCTGGAAGGCCGCTCGAGGATAAGGGTTAAACAGATTGTCAGTAGGCGATTAACAACATCTTTGAGAGGATTGGAATCGATGGATTAAATAGTGAGAATGTTGTTATTTAAGTGGGCGGCTCGGCAAGAATTTGTTACCATTGGCCTTAAAAATGACCATATTATACTCAGTTGGGAAGCAGTCCAGCGGTATCGTATTCCACAAATGGGAAATTCTTTGTTCAGAAACTTTGTTCATGATAATTTCGTTTAGTTTTAGGAACACACAGGAAGAAAGAAAAAAGCAGTAGTTGATGCTAGACGAGTCTTTGCTATGAATGTGTTACAGGTTGGCAACCAGAGATTAGACTCGGTTAAGCATCTATCATGAAAATAACGATAGAGACGAGGAAAGGCTATCAACATCTCTTCTGTGAGAAAAGGGCTGCAGGGAATAGGAGAGATTATCCCCTCACCAGATTTAGAAGTCGATTTTGCACTCTAGCAAGACAAGCAAGGGTGCCCTGAACGGCACCTCTCCACATGTGTCAACAATGCCCGATCTTAGCACATATATGGCTCTTGTACAGGTAAAGGATGGCGTCAGGGTTAGGGTACTTCTGGGGCGGTAAAAAGATGCGACGATTTTTCCTGTGATCTTAGCAATGGATTAGATGTAAGTTTTCCATTTTAGGCCTGGAGTGAAGGTTAGCCCGAGGAGCTTATCATAGCAGGGTGCTTTCGTCAAAGATAGCCATTAATTTCAAGTCGAGAGAAAAACGAGGATCCGAGCGATGATGGTTTAAGAAGAGACGCTTGTGCAATATTTAACATACGCATTTGCATAACAGACCGTTCGAGTTTCGGTCCGTTTATTTAATATCTTCATTAGAACTAAATAAAAATTCAAAGTTTTAAGCAAACGTCGTTTAATTAGAAATAAAATTAAAGTAAACGTCGTTTAATTGGAAATAGAAGACAATAATGGACACACGGCTTTGACTATTCTAGACACATTGTCACAAGCGATGGAAGAGTTTAGGAATATTTATAGAAGAAGTCTTCAGGGTGTGAGTTTTAATGATTTAAAAAGGAATCATTGTCGGAAATAAAATGAAATTAAAATAAGAGAAAAAACAACTCTCATCCTTCCTGCTAAAACCTTCCTATTATCGATCTACCAATTCCCATCTCGATATCTCTCTCTAAATATATCAGCCTGTTCATATCTATATGTAGCTTTCATATCATATGTATATCCTCTAGTTTCTCTTTCTACCTCTCTTACATATCAGTAATCCATAGACATAGTGTTTCGCTATATCAGAGCTCTTCAGTGTGTCTAGACATGCGATTGCTTCAGGCTGAGATTGAAACCTAATCGTATTTTTTATTCGAGAAATCGAGCTTTTATGCACTGTGCGATCGGCACAAGTAAACAAAATCTTGCTCTACATATAAACCATAAAAGCAGTCAAAGAGTGCTCTATTAGTTTTTCACTATATCGTTAATCATAGTTGGCGAGTTCACTTTCCACAGCGCTCAACCCACGAAGAGGTGAGGAGGGATAAAAAATTATCCATACACACACACACATATATATATATATATATATATATATATATATATATATATATATATATATATATATATATGCGCGTGTGTGTGTATCAGTCTATTTGTATCTCTAACTTTATCTCAATATATTAGTTTGTTCTTCCCTCAAACTGCTAGACTTTGGAATTCCCTCCCTCTTTCCGGCTCACATGACTGTACTAACATGCAGACATTTAAATGTAATGCGAACAGACATCTCGCTGCTCAATTTCCTACATAGCGTAATAGTACCAGTGGCAAAATGACTTGTTTGGGTAAATAAGAGTAAATATATATATATATATATATATATATATATATATATATATATATATATTTCGGCAGCAAGTCATTTCTTATACACGCGTCGTTAAAGACCACGGAGTTTTCTCTCTTCGCTATCTTTCTTGTTAATTTCTCGACGCGGCGAGCGATTCGTCGGTTTTCTGGTGTTAATTGACGGAGTGTGGCACCTAACGATGTATCGTCGGTCATTCCTCTAGCGCTTTCGGTCTCTTGACCGTCTTCAGGAGGCTGTGTCTTATTGTTACTAAGAGCCGTATTTATAGTTTTATTATTAGTTATACATCTATTAATTTACATATAACACCAGAAAACCGACGAATCGCTCGCCGCGTCGAGAAATTAACAAGTAAGATAGCGAAGAGAAAAAACTCAGTGGTCTTTAACGACGCGTGTATAAGATATATATATATATATATATATATATATATATATGATGTGACCCATTGGGTAATCTATTGAATTCTGGTTAGATTCGTGAATGGTCAAGCATCTTCAGAGAGGGGATCTTCAAGAATAAAACATGCTTTTTGGCAATGCACAGCGATTATTTGTAGTTACATTTTTGTACGTTTTTCTTTTCAATTATTTGAACATGAGAAAGTTTGAGTCAATTTTGACGGGAATTTACGATACTTGAAGAATAGTGGTCGGAGTGACTTTTTATGTTTTTTTTCTAATAGTCAAGCAACATTATTAAAAGCGGGCAAGGCAAAACACCCTGGCGAACGTGAAAAGCGAACCAATAAGTAGGGCGCACGTGTTTAAATCTTCTTACCCGTCCGTTTTAGGCACCGTCTCGTATTGTAAGATGATATCGACCCAAGTCTTGGGAATATTTCAACACACAAATACACACATTGTGCTCATAGTAAATCGCAAGAATGTCTGTGACGGTGCCAACAAATAAAGCGCATGACAGCATGGTAAATAAAAACAGACAACAAAGAACAACTATTATTCGTCCTTTTGGCGCTGAATATTCTATTTCAAACTTAAGCGTGATATCGAACTGTCATTACATGAATACTGAGTAAATTCATGTGTAGTTCGCCACAGTTTTCATTCTTAT
The DNA here is from genome assembly GCA_963556195.1 of Sepiola atlantica. Taxonomy (NCBI): domain Eukaryota; kingdom Metazoa; phylum Mollusca; class Cephalopoda; order Sepiida; family Sepiolidae; genus Sepiola; species Sepiola atlantica. The sequence continues at coordinate 114,791,839 of OY744523.1, read as the reverse complement.
ATATTTTTATCGCAATAAAAACATGCTAAAGCATTCCTTAGTTTTAGGATTGAGTTATGTTTGAAAAAATCAAAAAACTTTTAATTGCGCTAATCAGCAGTTTTACTACTCTCCAGAAGTTAGGCACAAGGCCAATTTTTATCCTACTCCCACAAGTAAGATGTGACCCAAGGTCAGGTCGGGAAAGTGGGGATTGAAAAGCCAGCGCCCGAGAGGTGAGCACTCTGGCCATTTAAAAATTGCCTGGGCAGCCCCGTCAGCATTCCCCGGTAGGAGCGCCTCAGACAGTAAGCAATAAACTTACTCCTCCCCAAAGAGAGAAGGCAAAGCCTGGGAGGGTGGACCTCCTAGAACTGCACAGGACAGACCCATTGACCGGCGTAAGTCAAGCCCCGAAGGACAAGACAATACCAGTATGGGGTGCAGTATCCATCGGAACAGATACTACACTTTGATCTTAGCCAAAACCAAACGACCAATCTTTTACTGGGCTTATATCTACCACTCTCACTCGCTAATTGTATGTTGTTAAAAAAAAACTCACTCTTACATTATATGGTATTTATAACTCTCGCTTCAGTGATTCTCTTTCACACTAGAGCGCGCAGCAGTGGAACCTAATATAGGAACGAATTAATAAAAAGATTGGAATAGTTAAAAGGGAATATCGTCATAAAAAGTATTTAACACAGAGAGAGAGGGAGAGAGAGAGAGAGAGAGGGGGGACAGTATAAGGCTAATATTTTATTTAATTTTTTATATTTAACTGGATTTGCAAAATTCACCTTTTCCTGACTCAAACAATTTAACCGAGACTCAATGGGTGACCCAACAGGACACATTTTTTCTAGTATCAAATAAATTGATATTTAAAACTTAAGCCTTACAGAGAAACCGACGATATATATATATATATGATGAGGTTAGCTTTCTGGGAAAAGTGCAACCGAAACATGTATGCACATATGTAACCAATAATGTTTGCATAAATAAAAATGTATACTTATATATATATATATATATATATATATTTGTGTGTGTGTTATCTTTTTGGGTTAACCTTGATTAATATCGTTATCGATCCCGAATCGAACAGGAATCAGTTTTCTGTTCGAAAAACCTTCATGAGAAGATCAGAATATCAAGTGGAAAATAATCGGTAAATGCGAAGCAGAAGAAATGGATGAATGAGGAAAGGTTGCATATACAAAATGCAGGGAAATAGGATCTGAAATCGAGCTGAAACTAACACACACACACACACACACATATATATATATATATATACATATATATGTGTGTGTGTGTGTGTGTGTGTGTATGTGTATGTGTATGTATGTTTGTGTGTTCCCTATAGAAAGAAAAGTTAGAGGATCTACATAAAAAAACTACATGCGTATTTATATCTAAAATGTTCTAGGGAAGACAATGGAAGTGGTCCCTAATCTCTAAGTACCCCCTAAAGAGACTATGAAAGGAGAACTCCTCGAAAACTTCAAATATATCCTATTTGTTTATGAAATCTATATCATATGTATAAAATTCTCCTGTGAAGACAATGAAAATGGTCCCAATTCTCTAAGTGCCCTCTTAATGAAGCTATGAGAGCCGAACATTTTTTAAAACTTCAAATATATCTTATTTTGATGAAATTTAAAGCATATGCATAAAATTCTCCGGGGAAGACAATGGTAGTGGTCTCTATGTGCCGAATCTCTACGTGTCTTCACCCTTAAGTGACCCATGGGTGAAATTTAAATCATATGTATAAGACATTAGTTCTGAGAACTTGCCAACATTTCAGCTTCTTAGGGGGAGAAATGGGAGTGGGGGCAGTAAAAATGGGAAAGTAATATGCTGTTATGAAGATTATGAAAATGACATAGTAGTGTTCCTCATTTGATCTTGATCAACGTCGGGTCTTTCAGCTAGTGCTCTATAAATGTGGCCTTGTGTCAGACGATGCTAACTTTAGGAAATCTAATTGGGCTTATCGTTATATAGAGAAAAAGATCACAACTTATTGCCGAAATCAAGTACATTAATTAAGTATGCCACGTTAACCGATTGACTCAGGTGGGATGTACAAAATGATCACACTATTTAGTACATAAACCAGACTGTCTTTATCTTTCTTTAAAATCGAATGTGAGTCAGCCGCCTATATATATGGGAAGAGAATGAAGAGTAATAGCTAACAAAACGGTGAATAGCGAAAATCATGTCCTTCATTAAATTCGTCCTTGGTGTTATGGGTGATAGTAAGAGAACTCCAGACTGTTGGAGTAAAATCTACATTGCCTTTCATTATTTATGACTAATAAAAAGTAAAATATTTTTCAGGATTAAATATTAAAGTCAAGGAAATCAATTAAAAATATATTTAATCTTTTAACAGCACGAACCGATATTTGGAATAAATGACTGACGAAACAGATTTAATTATATTTCTTGTAGTAAAATAGATATTAATCACAAAAATACGGAGATGGGGAAATCGTCTTTATATATAAGATAAAAGAGAGCGTCTAAGGGAATACTTTTATGTTGTGTCTATAACTAATCAACTCACACGTTGAACATTTTCTTCAGCAACCATTTCCTATATGTGTTTCTATCCCTCTCTCTATTTATTTTCATCTCAACTTTCCCCTTTTCGTATTACCTTTTCATATCTATTTGGCGTGTATATTTGTAGTATTCGGACTACTGTTATCATCGTGAATGTAATTCACACTACGTTTCGGCCGATGAACCCTCCGACTTTCTTCAGGTTCGGCTTGTCGAACTCGAAAATCTGTACTGAATCTCGAACGGAGCTCTTTATTTAATCACCGCGAGTAGCTTGCTCTCGTCCTGTCAGCCATTCTCGGGTAAAAGCTTTAAGTAATTCGTAATTGTATTTTTAATATCGCCCGTTCTGAGGATTGCACCTTCAATCTACAGAAGACTGTCACTTAAAACTGACTCACTTAGCACTTTTATCCGTTGCGCCAGGGGTCTTTGCGTTCGAAATTGCGTACAGATTTCCGAGTTCGACAAGATTCACCCGAAGAATGTCGGGGTTACACCGGCCGAAACGTTTTGAGAATAACATCCAAGATGAGAACAGTAGTCCGAATAATTCAAATAATGAAAATTATCAATCCGCATCTAAAAAATTCTGATACATGTATATTTGTAGTTATGCTGCCTTAGGGCCGGCTTTAACCCTCAAGACAGCTAGCATAACTCCTTTTGATAAACAAGACTCTGAGTCGTCGTATATTTTAACTGCAGGTTTTATTATCCATCAAAAAGGTAAAAAACGAAGATGGCCAAAATGTCAGAATCTGTGGGGAGATAGAACTTCCACCATGCGGTTTTCTCCGTTACACAGCGGCAGCGAGCATTCAGAAACAGAGCACCGGCAGCAGCTGCCGGCCGGTGTCGAGATAAAAAAAGTCCCTAACGAATTGGGGGCCGGGAAAGGGAGATAACTCTAAATGACTTATTCTAGGCTAGACAGAACACTCCTCGCCTGGCGTCTTCGACGTCATGAAATTGCACTAGTCCTTGACACAAAGAACGGGTCTGAGTAGTTGCTGCAAAAAACAGATGGAAGCTGCTGGAAGGAGCATGAGCAGCTGAAACGAGTGAAAGGCTGGAGCAGGTGCTGCATGGAGCGAGCTGGGGAGATAGGCTGGGCCAGGGGTTTTGGTGACGCCCTTTCGCTTTGGTGTTGTTGAAGATACTGTGTGATGGCTGACCGTATTATGTTCTTTAGTGAATTCGGAGGCGAATGGTTTCTTGACAGCTATAGCCATGATGGCTGAAGATGCATTCCCTCTAAGGAATGATTGTCTTTGTCTTTGTTTATCTTGATGGTTATTGGCAGGATTAACCTCTAGTTTTGGTGGTGGTTCGGGCGGTGGCCTGTCTACACCAGCGAATTTACAATACTGTTTAGTCTTCTCAAGAATACTCTGGGTTCTGTCGTCTTTAGCTGTGCTCGTAGTTGCGGTCATCTTTAGTAAGGCTAACCTGGCTGGTAGGTCGTTTTTTAAAGTGGTGTTTGTTTTTGACTGAACAAAACATGTCACCTGAGGTGAAGATGTAATCTTAGAGATGCTCAATTTAGCAGGTGAGGCAGAAGATTTAGAAAAAGAAGGAAATCTGTAGGGAGATCCAGGTGGAGGAGCTGCTTCAGTGGCTTGAACATATCGAAAAGTGTCGGCGATATGTATGAAGTTGGGTGAGGCCTTGGTTATTGACGACCAAGTGGAGAGCTTCTCAAAATGTAGGGATCCGAGCAATATGTTCGAAGAAGATGTGGTTAGTATAGACACTTGCGGACAGACTGTCTCTGGGTGGCCCTCGCATCCCGGTAAGGGAAATACAGGACTGTCAAGCCAAGCGATTCTCCGGAGACGAGATGCAGGTATAGAGCGGGTGCTAAGTTGAGCATAGTTTTGATCGGTGTGTACGTATTTCAACTGTTTAGGATGAGAAGGTCTACGTATACGCAACACACGATTGCTGAGGTACATGTAGAAACGTCTTGTTTCGATTTGGATGTACCCTAAGACTACCTTATTGAGCATGTACGAGGTAGTTGAGTGAACCTTCAAGTTCGTCTCAGAAGAGATCGGTTCGCCCGCCAGAAGGGCAGCACAAAGCTCCGGTCTGGGGACAAAATGTTCAGGTCGTGGGGTAAGTTTAAGTTTCCCCGTGATGAGGCTGATTTGACAATTTGCTTCTTTGTCGGTGACTTTGATGTACGCTACTGCAGCAATGGTTTTGGTGGGGTCATTGTCGATGGACCAAAGGAATATCAGAAAGTTCCTGTATTCGTCTTTCGCGGGGAAACGGTATAACGTCCCTTCAGTGTTCGCGGTAACGACTTCTTTGAGGAAACTGGTGAGAACGCCAACCAGATTGTTGTTTAGGTCGGGTCCACTTATTGGCACTTTGTTCAGGGATACTCCGTCATGTTTGGTACTGGAGTCAAAGACCACCCGGGATTTTCCTTTTTGTGGGAGGTGGCATGGGATAGATCTGGAAGGTAGAGGAGCGATCCAACTGTTGTTTATGTCCTTCTCAGCTCCCAGTTCCATGATGCTTGGTAAAGCAATATCCTCAATAGGAGGCGCTGCCTTGTCGTCGTCCTCCTCGGTTTGTTGGAGCACGTTTTTTGAGGGGTTGCCATCACGAACCTGTGTACGCTGTGAAACCACTCCAGTTGCTGTTAGGAGGTTACCCTCCCCGCCATGCTTGGGGGAGGGTCTTGCGTGTACAGTTCGAGCTAGTGTCGGTCCAGCTGTCTCTCGTTGGGGTTGACTTGCCAGGTCAGCTGGCATATAGCCAAGTTTTGTTGAGTAGCTATGGCTAGACCGTTTGTTGTACTTGTTGGCGGCTTCCCTTAAAACCTTTGCTTCGGCCACAGCAGTGGCCGCCTCCCTTTCGAGCTGTAATCTCTCCAACTTCCCCTTTATTTCCAGTTCCCTGTCAACAAAGGCTAGACGTGTCTTGGCCGCCTCAGCCTTTGCTCGGGCGATAGCAGCAACACTCGTGGACGTCCTCCTCGAGGAGTGAGAGTTGCGTGAGGCATGAGGCCATGGCCGGTTAGACACATTGTGATTCATCGTCGAAAGGATAAAAATAGGGGTGACTGGTTGTGAGACTGAAGCTGAAAAGGTAGCTGGAAAAGGACGAACTGTATGGGCACTACTGTTGTCGAAGTAGCGTCCGTAGTTCAGATGGATTCTTTTGTTGCTCGTCTTCGTGGAATGACCGCATTTCTAACGGTTGGTGTAGAACGTGTATTCCAGTCATTAGGAGGCCGTCCGTTTCCATCATGCCTGAGTCCGACCATTTGGGAGGCACCTTCGTTTTTTACTATGACCGCATCCGACCATTGGGAGGCATCTTCGTTTTTTACTATGATGCCTCCGACCATTCTTCGTTTTTTACTATGGAGCCTTAGGGCCGGCTTTAACCCTCAAGACAGCTAGCATAACTCCTTTTGATAAACAAGACTCTGAGTCGTCGTATATTTTAACTGCAGGTTTTATTATCCATCAAAAAGGTAAAAAACGAAGATGGCCAAAATGTCAGAATCTGTGGGGAGATAGAACTTCCACCATGCGGTTTTCTCCGTTACACAGCGGCAGCGAGCATTCAGAAACAGAGCACCGGCAGCAGCTGCCGGCCGGTGTCGAGATAAAAAAAGTCCCTAACGAATTGGGGGCCGGGAAAGGGAGATAACTCTAAATGACTTATTCTAGGCTAGACAGAACAGTAGTGATCAATCAAAACCAGATCAAACTATATCAATAGAAATATCAGGTATGCACACGGGTCAGATTTAATCCAAATTGTTTTTGTTGTTTATATGAAATATATCTGTATCAAAACTAAAACCTTATAGTATCGAATCCGATCAACTGATTTTGTTTTGAATACTAATGTCATAGAGAAAATGTAAGAATCTAACTCTCGCGCGGTTCCAAGTCCTCTTTTTGCAACCAATGACACCATATAGAAGTCTTTTAGACATCTAATTAGAGTCAAATGTTCGAATTTTACCTCTAAAGCACCCTTTCACATTGATAGTTCAAGCATTTACATTGGCTACCGACGAAAGCGGGAAGAATGGAATGGTGATCGTGCTCTTTCTTAAAAAATAACACCATTTTCCCGATTCAGTAATTTCAATGTTAATTTTCTATACATTCTTTTAAGTAAAAAAAAAAATCGTCCAGAAGAAACCCATTTCTCTTAAACTAATTTACGCGAACGGAACATTTAGTAACCCAAAGAAACTTTAAACGAAACTTTTCTGTCTTCCCCGGTTAGATGAAAAGTAAAATTTCCTGCGAACACTAGTTGACTTATGTTTTGAACATTTTAAAGAAAGTGAAAGTAAAGAGAGAAAAGAGAAATAGAGAGATAGGGAAAGAGAACGGTACAGAAAAGAAGACAGAAAACATGGCGTCTATTCTTTTTTTGACTGTAAGAATAAGAATTAGTTCGGTGGTTCAATCGGTTAGCACGTCGTGCTTAGAAGTATTATAGTTCAACCCTTACCCGGGCATAAGTACTTTTACTCTAATTTTTTCCTAAAATGAATTTAAACATTTCAAATTACAATTTTATGCCGATTGTTTTGTTACTCCATTAATTTTATTTATTTTTTAATAAATCTACGTACTTTACTTAAATTAAGATCTCAAGAGACGCAGGAAAGCCCCACTAGTATATAATAATCTCTTGATCGTCTCCGAATGGAAGCACACACACATACAAATACTTTATGTTTATTTATAAGAAAGAAGAATAAACCTTTCGTCGTATGTACATACATGCATTTGTATTCAAATCTATTAAAATGTTCAAGAGATTATTAATGCTCTTCCAGTGCGTAGATGAATTAGGGAACTGCAGTAAAATGTTAAGATTAGCCACATATAATATGCATGTGTGTTTATTAGGAATAAAAAGAGTATCTAAGAATATAAATATGTATTTATACACAAATAAAATAGTAGTCTTATATATGCATATGATACATAACTGAGGCTGTAAGGTTGAATTGAACAGTTTCAGTGACATTCAGGTGATCCTGCGATTCACGTAACTTCACAATGAGAGAAAATTTCCTATTTTTCTTAGCGACCCTTCAAGCAGAGAAGACGTGAAAGTCGTCTTTCCCTATTTTAGCCCCATTGGAAGTAAGAGCCGCACTACATACATATATGACCGTTGACAAAGCGTTTCGGATCTCAGCTTTAAGCACTTGCTCCTCTAACTACACTAAAGAGCATGATACGACGAAACCGCTGTCTGCAAAATATTATACATATAATTGTATTTGGTGCTATATTTATGCAGAGAGAGCGTGCAATATCGCTGATAAAGTATATGCAGATCTACGTTTAGAGAAAGACCTAACAGCGCATGGGGTCTACAGTATCTACAAATTTAGATCTCTCTCTCTCTCACACAGACATATATATATTTTTTTCATATATATGTATATATATATTTTTTTTATTTTACATATATATATATTTATTTTACATATATATATATTTATTTTACACACATATATTTATTTTACACACATATATATATATTACATATATATATTTATTTCACACACATATATTACATATATATATTTATTTCACACACATATATTACACATATATATATATATTACACACATATATTACATATATATATATATATTTTACACATATATATATTACATATATATATATATATTATTTTACAGATATACATATATATTTTTTAATTTACATATATATTTTTTTTATTACTTTACATATATATTTTTTTTATTACTTTACATATATATATATATTTATTACTTCACACACACATATTTTTTTGTATTACTTTACACACACACACATTATATATATATATATATATGGGGGGAGAGAGAATGTTTTGATAAAATAATATCGGCTGATAAAATAAATCTGCGTGTTATTCAGTGTAAAATACTAACTCTACACTATAACAATAATGACTACACATTCCAATTTGAGGGTCGCCATGACCTGTTGTGGACTTCTAAGCATGGAAAATCTGGTTAGGCCATTATACAGTTACTGTTACTAGATCCGGTTATTACCGGCCTGTACTTTATGTCAGTGTCGACTGGCCAAGATCAACGCGTCGCCTGACTTCGAAACAGATACACATGTATCCATCTCAACTATTGTAACAAATATTTAGTCCGTTTTTAAGGTTCTAATGAAACAACCAAAAAATACAATAGTAGATGTATTTCATACTTTATATAATCTCTGATATTCTGGGACTTCGTTCAATATGCACATAACCGTTGAAATGTCATGTTCATAAAATAACTCTCATGAACAGAAATAAAAACAAGAACTAACTAACCCGTGTTCGATTTCTACATCTTGTCTGCATACAAAATAATCCAGAACAATCAGATATTTTAAAGACACATAGTTCAATGGAATATTAGTTAAATACATTGCCGGGTATATGCAGTAGAGGGTGTATTTGTATTAGTTGGATAATTCGAACTGCTATTCTCACAACGTTTTTACCGATGTAACCTCCGACCTCCTTACATCGGTCTAAACTTTGAGAATAATATTCAAGATGAGAACAGCAGTCCGAATGATCTAAATAACGCAAGTAATTAATCGTCATCTAAAAAATTCCAAAACATTAGAAGGTGTAGTTGATTACATTTGCGTCTTTTCCTTATGTCCCCCCCCTCTCTCTCTCAATCCACTCAAATAATTTGTTAAATTAAAAGAGATGGTAATCTGTTGGTGCATGGTCAGGAGAATATGGTGAGTGATGCATAATTTCCAGGAATGCCATTTAAGATCTTTATTCTTTTGTGCAGTGTGAGGACTAGTGTCATCCTTCATCAAGATAAGGCTAAACGTCACACCGCGCATAAGAAAGTAAACGAAGGCGCCCATTTTATTAGCTACTACGCCGAGATGTAGGGGAAGGCACCACTACTTTACATGACTTGGCTTCCCTTATTTTGTCCTTTAGTTCTGACATTCCATGGGCGATGTTTCTGACAAAGGGGAGAGGATTGCTGTTCTCCGAGTTGGAATCTATCCATGTAACACTTAACGTTGGCTAGTTTTTTACCTTGAAGTTGTATTTTTTAGCTCTTTACACCAAATGGCTTTATATTTTGTCTCAAGTGATTTCTATAATAAAAGAAAATGAAAAAGAGGTCATCAAGTACAAATTTTTGAGTATTCAGTATGATTCTACCGAGGATTGAACTTTAGTTTACCGGCCCATTAGCGAACACACTTACAATTATTCCAAATGGTCCTCGCATAAATATGTTATATTCTCCAGACCATTACCATTTCCGTAAAAGTTTGAACAATCATCTGTATAAATTAAAACTTACTCAAAGAAACGTCGAAGTTGAGTTTCCCTTTTCAGTGAACAACTTGAGCAATCTCATGGAGATGGAGATGGAAAGAGACCAAAGCGAGGAATGGAAACTACATTAAATATTCAATGAATTTGATACCGTGTTTGTTTTATTAGGCCTTAAATAACATACAGAACATTTTGCTAGAAACTCTTTGTGGACATGAATACAACAGTCGTGTGTGATTTGAAGCACAGTCGCGTGTTGGATTCACGTTACTCATATAGACAGATAAACAAAAAATAAACATTTAATATAAAAACAACACGAAACTTCCCAAATGTTTTGAGTATCAGACGTTCAATCAAAAAATAAGTCCCATTTTAATGTTTTAAGGTAAGAGCCATCCAGATTTTGGTTCATATTTTAATCTCTACGGATAAAATAATTTCGAACTATCGGATGTTTTATGGACATAGTTCTACGGAAAATCAGTTCAACCTTCTTTCTCATATACATTTATGTTATCTGTGCTAATCTATCTATCTATCTATCTATCTATCTATCTATCTATCTATATGTTCCCAGATATATATCTATCTATCTATCTAACTGTTCCCAGATATCTATCTATCTATCTAGCTATCTGTTCCCAGATATCTATCTATCTATTTCCAGATATCTATATATATCTATCTATCTATTCCCAGATATATATATATATCTATCTATCTATTCCCAGATATATATATATATCTATCTATCTATTCCCAGATATATATATATATCTATCTATCTATTCCCAGATATATATATATATATCTATTCCCAGATATATATCTATATATATATATATATATCTATTCCCAGATATATATCTATATATATATATATATATATCTATTCCCAGATATATATCTATATCTATATATCTATTCCCAGATTATATATATATATATATATATATATCTTCCCAGATATCGATCGATATATCTATCTATCTATCTATCAGTTCATTGATATCTATTTATCAGTTTATTGATATCTATCTATTTATCTATCAATCAGTTCATTGATATCTATCTATCCATCAGTTCATTGATATCTATCTATCTATCAGTTCATTGATATCTCTCTCTCTCTCTCTATATATATATATATATATATATATACATCCATCAGTTCACAGATATCTATCTATCTATTCACATCTATATATCTCTCCATCTCTCTATCTATATCAGTCTGTTCAGATCCATCTATCTACACATCTCAATCTATTTATATCTACCTACCTATCTTAATCTAGTTATCGATATATATTCAGATATATCTCATTATCTATTAAACTCAGTTCCTATCTATCTGCATACGTTTTGTGGTTTGTTAATAGCAGTATTACGCTTTGTATGCACGTGTGTATTCCATTCCCCTATTATTGATAATTCCACACTTGCTATCTTGTGCCAGAAAACATTTGAGACGTGAACAATAACTGTCTATATTGAAGTCAATTTGATAATAGACCAAGATTAACAGCGTTTTGCCTTATATCAAATATAAAGTCAGTTTATAAGAACATCACACTGGTATACTCTTGTGCATATTAATGGCTTATGTGCATGGGCGCGTAATTGTGTTTTGGTATTGGATAATTAACCACTATAAAAAACAAAAGCTTTATCTGTTATATCCTCCCTTTCATCCAATTTTTCCTAGTTGTTTTACAGTGTTTTCGGGACTGTACCTAGTGCTCCTACAATTCCTAGTATTCTGGTTATTTTCTTCATGTTCCATATTCCTTTGAGTTCTCTGGAAAGTTCTTTTTATTTGCTTCGTTTTTCGGCTTCCTCGATATTAACTCTGTTAACTGCTGGGATGGCAAAATCTACGATTTGGTAGGGATTTCCTTCTTGTTGACTATTCATACGTCCGACCTCCTTGCTTGGAAAAGTTTATCTGTTTGTATCTTCATGCCCCAGGGAATTTTGTGATTTTCATTTTCCAATATTGTCTTCGGTTTGTGTCTGTACAGTTTGTCTACATGTTCAAAGTGAAAACGTTTGCATAGTTCCCAGTCGACTACCTTTCCCCACGCAGTCATGTCTGTTTTAGTATTCTTTTTGGGCTACTTTTCCGCATTCACTTATTATGTTATTTATCATTTCATCCTTTTGTCCACAGAGTTTACATTTACAGTTTTCTTGTGTTTCTTTGATATGGTTTATTCTGATCGCGTTGTTCTGTGCGGCTGTCAGTAGCGATTCCGTTTCTCTGTGCATTGTCATTAGTTTCCTAGTTTTATCGTCTAGGTTCCCGAGTTCTTCTTTTGTCTAGTCTATGAATGGCCCAGCATATCTTACTAGAGAAACTGCTCAGGTATTTATTCCTTTTATCAGGTTTCTACTAAATAATTTAGTTTCTAATTATTATTGTTATCATTATTGTTAACATTATTATTATTATTATTTGTACTCGCTAGGGGTTCTCACACAGATCATCGTCAGTGATTGCTCACCGACAACAACCAGTGGTATTTCCTGGAATCTGAGTGACAACAAGCCTCCCCAGATTTCCAGTATTCTTCACCTCTTTTCGATAACGATGCGGTATCGCAACATCCTCTTACCATTGATTTCTCGCTGGTAAGGACAATTGGTCTTCTCTGGGATTTGGGTGGCAATAAACCTCCCCAAGGTCCCAGCATTCTCTGCACATTTCCAGTGGAAGTCTGGTTGTGCTGTCCCTCCTCGGTCTTCTCATCCTCCTCGACCCTTTACAAATAGTTTGTCTGGTGTCAGCCTAGGCCGGCACCATTTAAAATAAATAATAATAATAATAATAATAATAATAATAATAATTATTATTATTATCATCATCATCATTATTATCAATATTATTAATTTTATTATTATATCGAAGTATTATTATTGTTTGCTATTCTTATATAGAAGCAACAGAATTAGTGTTTTATGCTTTTAAGGTGGGGGTTAATTTAGAAATGTTGTGTGTCGACGAAATATTGTAGCTGACGGGTTATTGTTCCTATTGTGTGTAACAGGTATTTACTCCTCCCCAGGAGTTAGGCACAAGGCCAGTTTTATCTTACTCCCACAAGTAAGATGTGACCACAGATTGGGTCGAGCAAGTGGGGTTAAAAGCCAGCGCTCGAGAGGTGAGCACTCTGGCCATTTAAAAATTGCCTGGGCAGCCCCGTCGGCATTCCCCGGTAGGGGCGCCTCAGACAGTAAGCAATAAACTTACTCCTCCCCAAAGAGGGGAGGCGAAGCCTGGGAGGGTGGACCTCCTAGAACTGCACAGGACAATCCCATAGACCGGCGTAAATCAAGCCCCGGAGGCCAAGACAATACCAGTCTATGGGGAACAGATACTACACTTTGATCTTAGCCAAAAGACCAAGGAAACATGTGACGTGAATCCATGGGTTGTCGGTTAGCGTGAGTTTTTTTGTCAGCTGCAGTTTCAAAGCTTAAGCTCGTAAATATTTTCTTTTGTGCGGACAATCTCTGAAAACCTCCGTTTTCACGTTCAAAGATTTAGTTACGGGCCAGTTAATATCATTAATAACACTTTAAACACGTTTTTTTTTTCAGTTATATACTCAACGTTATTTTTATGAAACCATGTAAATATTTTACGTGTTTTTTCTATAGGACACAAATACATAATATATTTACACACACGCGTGTGTTAATCTATTTACACACACACACACACACACACACACACACACACACACACACACACACACACACACACACACACACACACACACACACACACGTGTGTGTATGTGTGTTCGAAATAAGAATATTCGATATCAAAGACGTAGACCTTATACAAACATACAATTAATCAGTGTAGACACGGGAATCGCATTTCATGGCAACTCTTTAAAAACCTCCACACACATGCGTTTAAACTGGTGCACCACATGGTTTGATAATTACATGAATATAAGAATTCAGTTTCTCTGAACCTTTATGTCTCGTATTTACACTGAACACAGACACCTGTATATGGGTGTGCGTTTATGCATGTATGTAATTATATATATATATATATATATATATATATATGTATTTATAAATAAAAACATTATCCCCAGACATATATGTTTCATGTTCACTCACAATCATCAATGTGGCTGATATAACTGTACCGTCCGTCGAATGGTTGAAACTCCGATATGTGTGTGTACATTCATCATATATGGCATAATAACGTTGACTCAGCGGTTCTCGTGAGATCACTAAAGTTAAGCAACTTTGATCTTTGCCAGTACCAAATAAGTGACTATGTGGGTATACCAGGCGTTGTATGTGGGAGGACAATGAAACCTCCCCGCAAAAATTAATTTAAATAATCATACATTAAGATGCATTTAGCAAGTGCTAAGAGAGGGGGGGGGGGAAACAAAAAGCAAGTCAGACAATCACCCCAGCCTTACTCTGACGCCTTAAACAAATTCGGAAAGAAATCCTTCACTCTATTATAAAAAGCTAACATTAGGTGTGGTTTTTTTTTCAGAAAGGATGCTTTATATATAAAATCATAGAATTACGCTAGTAATTCTATGATTTTATATAAATATTTTAATAATAATTCGAGATAAATAGCGAGTGCGAACACTAGCGAAGCATACTTTTCCCGTCATTTTTGACGGACGATGTACACTAGTTATTATATAAAATGCGATTGATGAAGTTTCTACTGATTTCTACTTCACGCAGATTATCTTTGTCGATCGTTATTTTATATTTCAATCCGAAAGATCAGACATTTCTTGGCTATCCTTGTTATCCATTGACGTACGGGATTGAGGACTTATGCCTAGTAGCCCCCCCCCCCCCCCGACAAAATGATAAAATGGCAGGAAAACATTATGAAGAACTTGCTTTGTAGCAAAAAATCTAAGCTGACATAAAAAAATTACGGAAAATGATCGAGTAGAATTTAAGAAAATAATACAAGTAATATTTGTATGAGTGACCATCTAACGATGGTTTGAACGCGATTACCTTACCAAAAAGTTTCACTTAACTTGACCCAAAAGTTTCACTTAACACCCCTGATCATTTCAAACACTTAAAACTGGTGGCGTTCGAGAACTACGCATCATATTTTTTTTTTATTTCATAACATTGAAAATAATTGATCATTTTCTGTAATTTTTTTTTTTGTCAGCTTATATTTTTTGCTACCAAGTAAATCCTTCATAACGTTTTGCCGTCATTATATATTTTGCCGGCGATTCTATTATGCATGAATGCCATTATTTGTACTAACTCATTTTTCGCTGTAATTCGTTTCTGACTCGAATGTAGAATTGTTCACCCATTACGTACAGCACGTGCGGACATGAAAGGGAAAAAGAGGGTTCAGCTTTCAACCTGGTTTCAATTCGTTATTACCGACTAATTTGTAGGATAACACCTCATTGGAGTTGAAGGTTTGTACGAGTTCTTCCCCCCCTCTCTCTGTTCCTTACTTTCTACCCCCCTCTCCCAAGCTTTCTTACTTTCAACCTCTTTTGCTTTTAGTTACATTCTAGTTCTCTCAAGTTTCCTTACTTTCTAAATCTATTTTTCTTAGTCCCTCCCCCCTCTCATATATATATATATATATATATATTTGTTAATAAATATTATATATATATATATATATATGTATATATATATATATAATATTTATTAATAAATATTATATATATATATATAATATTTATTAATAAATATTATATATATATATATAATATTTATTAATAAATATTATATATATATATATAATATTTATTAATAAATATTATATATATATAATATCTATTAATAAATATTAAATTATTAATATCTACAGACGCTAGCGTTTGAAGCTTATTGCTCTCATCAGTGCAGGAAAGTAACAATTTCAGACGGTCGGGAGGCACGAACCCGATTCACAGAGTCAGCCTAGAATCTGCAAGCAGTCGCCATATCCACTCGGCCAACTGTTCTCTTTTCCTCGCCCTTTTTAAGTCTTTTATTTTTGCTTTCTTTTTATTTATGACCCCCTCTTATCTCCCTCATGCACACAGGTTCTTTCTCCTCGCCTTTTTATCGGTTTTGGCCTTTCTCTCTGTTGTTCTATATATTTATATCTATTTCTCTCCCCGTGCTGTCCTTAGGTCTCCTCGACTTCTTCCAGTCTATGACTGACTGACTGACTCTCTCTCTCTCTCTCTCTCTCTCATCTTTAGGGCTTTCTTTCTCGTTTTCTCCATCGTTAGATCACGTTCTATCTGTCGGTCTCTTTCTCTCCCTCTCTCTTTAAACCATAGACTAACCCAAGCTTTCTACTTTTCGCAACTTATTTCTGACACTAATCTTATACTATTTTGAAAAATCGCCTCTGGAAAATCTTAAAGTATTGTTAACCAGCAGTTGTAGTAGTAGCAACTATGTAGTAGCAGTTGTAACACATTACAAATGAAACAACACATTTGGAATGTTGGTGATAGTGGTGAAAAAGCACAGGATGAGATCAACAAGCACGCAGATAAAGAAACAAATACCCCACCCCCTAAAATAACAAAGAACAACAACAACAACAAAACATTCAGAATGAAATAAAGAGTCATTCAAAAATGTATGGCTTTCGCCGAAAAGATATCGCACTTACTTCCATAACGCACTATACGTTAAACACTTCAACAACGTAACGAGTAGAAACAAAAAAAACTTCTTTCATTACATACTCGCAGTCTTATACGGCGTAACCCGGGAACGAATGGGCACCCACGTGCACTCTAGCCGCAATCTCTGATTTCTATATTACTTTTGATTCTTGTTTGTTTTCCCTATAATTTTCAATTGACGCATAGTAATAAAATATTGTGACCACTCCCCGTGGGGGTCTATGTTTCTCGCCTCTATCTTACTTACACACTATTTTTTTAAAAACATAGTTCACCCCAGACAAGGCAGGCCGTCACTGTAGACGTAAGGGACTACTGAGGAGAAAAAAAAAAGGGGAAGGTTGGGTATGGTCAACCTAAATTGGGATCTGTGGAGCGAGATATCTGTTTACATTAGTTTTAAATTTCTGCATGTCAGTACCGTCGGGGAAACAGGGGGCAGGGAGGGAGTTCCAAAGGCCAGCAGCACGAGGAAAGAAGCTATTTGAGTAGAAAGCTCTCCGGCATCTGCGGACCTCCACAGTGAATGGATGGGATGTAGTCGATTGTCGAGTTGGTCTAGTGAACTTACAGCAATTTAATCTTAATCGCTTTTTATTCAAATAAAATATACAATAGCGTAAAATAGCAAAACATCCCTCGTTAAAAATCCTATTAGAAAAAAAAATAATTACGAAATTATTCAATTACACTGTATTTCGACTCCTCGTAAACAAGTCAGCCATTTTAACTTTTTCTTAATAGTCGAAAAAAATAAAATAATGAATCATTTCCTGACTCTTCAAAATTTGAAATTAATTTGGTAGCATTTAAACTGACGAATAGAACGTCATTTCTGGCTTGAAAATTTTTAGCAAATCCCCATGTATTAAAAGATTTGAAGTTTTGAAAGTTGTTTACATCTAATAATTTTATCAATAGAAATCAAAACGACATTATCTTAACAAAATTAGTTATTGATTTATAACAATTTGGTTCAATGTTCAATTAATTTTAAAAAAATATTTACATAACCACGTGATGCACACAGCCATATCAACATTTTCGTCCATGAAATCAAGACGAATTTCAACCTGACTGCGATAAGTTTGTCCCAGTCAGGAAGAAAAAACAATGAAGAAAAAGAAGAAAAAAATATGCTTATTCTTCTGAAGATGGTATATATTACCGAAAGTACTCAAGTTAAAAAAAAATGTTTTTAAGGTAAATAAATAATTTATTTTAAAAACAAACATTTGCGTTGTGAAGGTTTTCTAAATATTTTATAAAAACATTCTCTTTATTATTGAATAATTTCATGATTAAACGATACTATAATAATTATATTTAACTTTCAAAATATTATAAAAATTAACCTGTGAAAAGAACGACAGTAAAAAAACGTATAGTTTAAAAAAATAAAATAAAAACGAAACAAAACGAAAGTAAAAAGACTCCCGGGCAACGCTGGGTATGCACAGCTAACTTTAAATGAAGTAGAATAAAGTAAAAAGTTGTGAATGCAGAACTGACGGTGTTATCGTAAAAAGAACGACCCTAATAAAAAAAAAATAATATTGGATTAATCGTCAAATTTTACTCGATGAAAGTTCTGGGCTTTGTTTTCAATTAATATCCGGACAGAGCGACACGATGCAAATCGTGTAGATTTCTTCACTTGCTCCCATATTTATAACAGTGTTTTGAATTCCACCTATTTTTCGGATTTAACTGATAAGTAGATGCATTCTTCTCTGATGACGGTACATGTATAAAAGCTGGTCATCGCATAAACTCTTATAGACCAACTCTTATAACATTATTTATAACAACGAAAACTTCAAACGAAACGAAAATAAAACCTTTTATATGAACAACGAGGAAAGAGTGTTTATTCAAGTTATCTGCACCTTGGGTATAGGTTGGCAAAGTTAGGACAGTCTCCGAGTGAAGAAACGAAGTAAAAAAGTCAGAAAGTTATTTGACTGCCTAAAGTCTACGAACAGTTTATCTTCAGGCGAAGATAGCCTGTGCTCAGGGGTCCAGTGGCCAGAAGCAGGAGAGAGAAAGGGGGCGTATTTACTCGTTGCTTCCAGGAAACTCTCTGCTCACAGCTACGATCCCCAAAGGGGTCTGAAGTAGTCTTTCAGGAGACGGATGAAATTAATGCGCCCTGGAAGCCGATTAGTCAGTGTGTGACCAAATAACCTAATAGGAACAGCTTTCCGCATGAAAAATTTAATATTAATGTTTGCGACTGCTACACATAAAATACAATTTTTTCAGAAGATGAATATAAGCAATAGTATATAATGTCGTTTTTTTTTTAAATTGTGTGCCTATAAACATTTCAGTACAAACAAACTATATTCACTACAGTTATGCAAGAAAAAATAATTAAAAAAACACCGATGAAAAGATTAATCAAATCAAACTCGACTCAATTGAAAATATTGATTAAAATCAATTTATGAGTTTTCCCGTATCTAATAAATGAATATTCATTTTAATTCGATTAATTTCTCTCTAAGAAAAAAACCAATCCCGGTAATTTAGTTCCTTGCAAATTGCGTAACCTTGCACCAAAAACTATTAAGCCCCGTCTAGTTTTTTGTGTGTATGTATTCAGTTGCGATATAGCCCCCTTTTCCCGAGAACCCCTTTTTTCTTTACTATGTGCCACCCTATTACCTCTCCCACACTCCTATGACTTGTGACATCCGACCTCTTACTCCTTTTTAAATATATACTCTGACTGTTTGGAACTAACTCCAAACCAGATGACAAGTATTTCACACTAAAAATAGGTTAGTTTCTTGACCCTCTACTGGAGATATACAAAGGGTTTATTCAAAATATTATTTTTAATTTGATCAGGTTTAATCTAATCTTTTTCTTTTCCCTTCTTCAATACGGACAACTAAAGGAAAAATTGATTTTCTTTGGTCGAAGAGATCGTAGTTTTAATGGCTACCGATCGAAATATCGCCATGGCAGTGTCGCTTTTGTACGTGTTTATCAATAAAGTGCTCGAGGAGTGAGAGCTAATATAAATAATTTATTTGAAAACTATATGTTACATCCTATATGTAACATATAGTTTTTCAAGCATATATATATATATATATATATATATATTTATTCTTGATAAAGCTTTGCACTTAGGGCGAAATATTGAATTAAATCATGACCAGTGTTAATCTCTTTTGCCTCTATTTCCAAGTTTATTACGTATACATAACAAAGTTGCAGGCCCTGTTTATTCATTTATCTGTTTACGAGTTCTATGTTTTAGAGGTATACTCTCATAGACATATATGCGTGAAACTATATTATCATGTTTACGTATAAGTATATTTAATTTTGATCAAGGGTGGTACATTATCGTGGGGTTTGCATTCGCGTTTGACATCCATATTAAGGAAATACTAAGGTTTACATTATTTTATTTATAACATGAAAATTTTAGATGGTAAAAATTAAGAATAGAAATGTTAATAAGGGATTCAGAGTTTGAAGCAGGACTAAACAACGGTCATCACCGATTCCTTCAAAACGCCGGGCATGCCTCGAGGGGGTTAAAGACTATTAACCGAAATTCATTTTTTCAATTAATGTTACTTTGCTTCCACCCCTTCAACCCAAATAATGTTGAGTAAAACCTTGGGTTCACACCCCTCCCCAATTTTAAAAAAATATAATAACATCCACAAAATAAGAATAAAAAAGGAAGTGAGCGCCAATCTCAGTCAACCCGGATAACACCGTGTCTTCTTACTAGTACGACATATTTTGACCTTTTCATTTTACTTCAGTGTAAGTTCTCAGAAATCAGAGGGCCCTTTCGTGGGGCTTACAATTAATCCCTATATGAGATACATAGCAATCCGGGTGTTCAATTACAGTTCTCCTTTGCCCCTTAAACCTTGAGTTAGCAAAGAAGTGAAGAAGAATATTTTTCTCCCCAGATGACCAGTTAACTGTGTTATAGTATATCTTTCTTGTGATATTTTGGTCTTACCGGATTCCGGGACAAGAATTCATCTAGTAAACATCACTTGGAGAAGGTGCACGATTTCTCCTATAAGCCAGTATGGGATAGCCTCACTTCAAATACTACGTTATTTTGACTATTTGGCCAAGGTTGACTTATAGGGCGAAGTATCATCATGCCAGGTTGTCTTGACAAACCCCTGTACAGAGAGACCGAAGACATTCAAGGGCAGTGTATAGTAGACATTCAAATTCTCTCTCATTTTCGTTTGTCTGTCCCCTTGTCTGTCGTTAGATATTAGTTCGTGTGTCTGCCTACTAACTACTTTTAGGCTATTGGATCTACGATCTTGATGTCTCGTAGGAATGACCCTTCTTCGAGGTAGATTTCTCAAGAGGGACATATTTATGAGGTTCCTTATATTGGGGTCCCCGAGGGAGCGTGTAAACTGGTTGAATCTTCGTGACCTCGTTTTTTAACGAGATTGAACCTATGTGAAAGGTGAAAGGTGAAAGGTGAAATGTATATAATAAAATAGGGTGCTTCTAGAGAATTTGAACACAACCAAATTGACTTTTGCCGAACTAAACCTAAAACTAAGATTAGGGTTAGTTTATGGTTTGGTTAGGGTTCGTTTATGGTTAGGTTAGGGTTCATTTATGGTTAGGTTAGGGTTAGTATAAAAATAAAGTTAGGTTCAAATTCTGTAGAAGTACATAAAATAGATTCTACACATTTCAGAAAATTTTGCTCATTTTCAGAGATGTTTGTTGGGTATTACTGTAGATCCGCTAACTTCTCCACCCCGACGAAAAGGTAAGATTCTACCTTTTTAGGCGATTACGCGTGACCACCCCGAAAAACTTTGTGGAAATAAAAAATATATTATTATTATAGGATTTAGCGTGGTGGATCAGTTTCGTATGTAAATTTTGTTTCATGGGGAAGGTGGGAAGATAAATACTGTGCGCTATTTTGGGGGGAGTCTACTTTTTTAGGCGATTACGTGTAGTTTTATGACCTTGCCACTCTGACTTAGGGTCAGTGGTAAAGAAGTTTGGTTTCCTGCCCTAAAAAGTACAAATGGTATGGTAATGGGGTATCATAATCTCATTGGGGGGGGGGGTGAGGAGGGATTTAATCTATAAATTTACTTTTCGTTGATTTAAGATCCCGTCATAGGATAATGGGAAGATTAATAACTTTCCTACGACCATAACTTCAGTCGTGTAATCTATTCTAAACTACTTACTACACCAGCATGTTTTTGATTACTTTAGGTAAAAGTTCAAAACTCGTAAACAAACATAAAAACAAATAACTTATAGCAAACGGATAAATATTAAATTATCTACCAACCCGTATACTTTTAATGTGTGGAAACTGTTTGAAATTTATTTTGATTAGAGTTGTCTTATCGATACACGAAAACAAAATGTCTGCCGGGAAGATCGCTTAACTGTAGGTGGTGAAGTATTCATGCTTAAGAGATAGTATAAAATTACTTACCCTTACCAGTAACCCTAAGTCCGAGTGGAAAGCCACCAAATATAACCCCTTCGTAAAACCACATGTAATTGCCTAAGTTTAGCGATGTTAAGCGAATATCTTGGCGGCCATTGTTGTTTTTCGTGTGTCGATGAGGCAGCTTTCATCGAAATAAAATTCTGAAAAAAAAGTCTTACAGTTTCCACGCGTTAAAAGTATACAGGTCGCTAGATAATTGACTTCTGCTGCGTTTGCTATATATTGATTGTGGTTTTTACTTTTTTGTTAACGTCTTCTGGACTTTGCCTTTACTTTCTGTAATAAAACTGTAGCACTATACCCTTTGCTAACTAAACCGAAAATAAAAATGACATTCTACTGTTTCTAGGCGATTACATATAAACAGCCTGAAAAAGTGCGCGGTAAAAAATCAATTAAACAGATCAACCAAACTTTAGATCTTCTAGTGGGGGATCACAATTACATACAAAACAATCAGTAAGATAGTAAATATCTTATTCATGCTGTTAACAAATTTAAGTAAACATGAAGATAACATTTTAACTAGGAAATAATTATTATATCCTAATAAGTGAATGTATCCCAGAATAAGACAGGACCCCAAAAGTCAGAGTTCAATAGCAAACTACCTCTGAGTTGAAAGTCCCAGGCTTAATGAAACGCTAATAGTTTCGAGAAAATCATTTATAGTAAATATTTATACAGTGTCTCACGGTTTCGTTGTTATGGTCTGCACACCATACTTAACTTATAACCCTTCTATGGGCATTGCTAACATTTCACAGAATCCTCCTGTCAGCGATCGATTGTCATACTAACAATCAGCCATCTATTTATTTATCTATCTCTATATGTGTTTACAAACTTACATCTGCATGAGTTCTATAAAAAGATATTGAGCACTTATCATATAAATATAGAATCCATCATACATATTCATATCATTCCTACCAAGACACCACATGTATAAATATTGACTCTTAATTTATCCTGTGTTCTTGATAAAGCTCGTCTCTGGGCAAAATATTGAATCAAATCATGTGTTTATCTTTTTATTTTTTTTTAATCAGTCTTTTTTTTTTGCTTATTTCCACTTTTTAGTTTTACCAACACACACACACACGTAGAATACATTTAGACATATTACTTGTTAATAAGCTTGATATATATCCGATCCAATAGTGCTCGATACTAAACTAGTTATTAGTAGAGCGGGTATATATATATATATATATATATATATATATATATATATATATATATATATATATATATATATGTTTTTTTTTGTTCAAGTTGAATAGTGTAGTGGATTTGAGGTCATCACAAAGACTGAAACTCGACTTGTCAATGTAAGCCAAACACACAGAAACAAACACACCCACACACACACACACATATATATATATATATATATATATATATATATATATATATATATATATATATTAAATTCCTTTAAATTCACACAAAAGATGGGTTAATAGCACAATAGTATATACATTAGAGCTCAAAATACAATACAATAATTTAATTAATGTTCTGAATTAAAAAGACATTTTTTTCATACAATTGTTTCTGCCCATTTCCAAAAGGCTTCAACATTACCTTAAGGATTTTAGAAATATTTTGAATTTATTATCAAGAAAAAAAGTGTTTTGAAAATGGGCATATACAATAGCATAAACCAAAAGTTTTCAAAACAAATTCGGTAAATTTATTAAAGTATTTGGTACTTTTACAGAATTTGAACCGAACTGTTTTTTTAACCCTAACCGAAGTTTTAGGTTTAGTTCGCTAAAAATCGGCTTGGTTCGGTTCAAATTCTGTAGAAGCACTAATTTAATATATATATATATATATATATATATATATATATATAAATTTATGAATATTTACCCATGCACCGAGGAGGCTTCACTTCGCTGTCATAACATCGTTATAAAATGGCCACGCCCATGTAACTAAACTCCCTACTTTATAAAGTAAAACGTTGTTTTCGTTTCATTTACATAGATATTAGTGATTTTAGTTACACCGGCTGTAAATCAATGTCTATTTCACAATGAAGGTGTAATAGAAAAGTTTACCCTCCCCCTTCATCGGTGTATGAAAATAAATAATTCAAACTTTTGTTGGATAAGATAAAGATAACAAGCCGAGAGAGAAAAACTTGGCACATTCTAATTCTTAGATCTGGTTTGCTAGGGGACCCGACTCTTTTGTCTAAATCATATATGGCTTGGTTTTAGGATTTCATCTTCCTAAGCATGACCTCCTCCTTCGTGGCCGTTTATTGCACATTAATATCGACATGTTCGTTCTCAGCGATTTCTGTACTCTTCCAGAATGCCTCGCCTGGGGAAACTAGATTTAACCATTACGATAAACTATCTTTATGTCTAACCTTGCAGCAAATAGGAAGCAAGTACCCTCTCTATCGCTCTAGGGTCTCTTTTCTTGACTTGGAAAAGTCTGGGTTCGCTGATCCTCACCTGATCTATTTTAAAAAAAATTGTGCTCGAAATAGGATAATCGACAATTATTTGTAGCTTTTTTGAAAAAAAAAAATCCAATTACCCCCACCCAAAAAATAATAAATAAATAAATGAACAACGAAGTGGTCTAAATTCCGAAGCTCCGCCAAGTTCATTAAACATTAAAAAAAACAAACTTTCATGACCTCTTTCTACTCGTCAATCTGATGGAGTTCGTTTTTAACGCAAATTGTAGCTAGATTGTGGAATGTATTTATTTCCGGCTGATACCGGCCGGGCGAAATCAGCAAAATGAAAAGAAAGGAACTATCTACAAATGCGGAAAGATCCTTCTATCAACGAGGAAGATGTTTATTTAAATAACGAGATTTGAAAACAGCTATGAGCGCCACAATGAAAGCGAGCAATTTGTTATAAATTTTAGAATACTTGTTGTCACTTAATCTCCCCCACACGATTTAAACATGCAACAACATCGAATAGTAATTATTTATCTCCGCAAATAAACTGAGGAAAGTGACGGGGTACTAGCAGAACTTGTTGTCACTTTATCTGCAGTAACATTCTAGCGATACTTTTGCTTCTTGAAATTCTGTATGAATAACAACAACAGTAATAATGATAATATTGAGATTATACAACGCACGTCAATGATGAAAATAGACGAAATATGAAGTAAAATCCTTGAATGCGGAAACCAACTCACATAACCAACAAATGCTTATTAGTCACATAATAAATGAAAAGAAACACGCGCGGGGGCACCAGCACCAACTGATACCACACCAAATTGTCGTGAAGGGTCAAGACCGAGGAGGGAGGGCACTAGCCATATTATAATTAGAAGGGTGCGAGAGTACTGGAACCTTGGGGATGAGGCCTTATTGTCACTCAAATTCCAGAGAAGACAAACGGTCGTTGCAACCGAGAAATTAGTGGCTAAACGACTGTTATGATAACGCAGTATAATTTGCACAGATAACCAAATGAGGTGGAGAGTGCTAGTAATCTCAGGAGACTTGTCACTCGGGCTCCAGGAGAACATCACTGGTTATTGTCAATGGCAATCACTGTTAATGACTTGTGCGAAAACGAGTAAGTAATAATGTCCAAGAGAGCAGATATTGGGTTAGGGTTGTGGAGACATGTTGCCACTTGCGTTCTAGTAATCACTGCCTGCCTGCATCCTCCTCTCTCGCGTGAAAAAAATACCGGGGTACCAACTGGTTTCCAAGGGTGACCATGAGACATATTTAGGCACCAATATATATGATTTGTATTATTTGGATTTTTATAAGTGGGAGGGTGCTCAATATCGGTGAGAGAGCGTATGGGGATCTACGTTGAATGAGAACTTAATGAACGCAAGTAAAAAAGTTCCAAGCCACCATCTATGTCTCCGCTCTTGAAACTTTAGTATATATATATATATATATATATATATATATATATATATATATATATATATATATATATACTATACCAGTTTTGAGTCTCGTTATAGCCACGCCGAGGAACCGTGAAGACGGTGAAACGCACGCGCGTCCGTGGATAATTATTTTAAGAATAATATATATATATATATATATATATATATATATATAATTTTTTCATGTCTCAACGTATAATAATATAATAATGATATAATGTATTGTGCATATAACTTTTCAGTATTTACTTCAACAATGTTTCATATGTGAGTAGAGCTTAGTTGTAAAGTATGAAAAGCTTAGCCTAACGATTCCCTGTGGGAATGAAACGTGGACGCCTGTGTATAGCTAAATTGCCATAAATATAAATACATACATATATAAATATGTGTGTGTGTGTTCGACCTAGCGTGAAACAATACTTTGTAAAGAATAGATTGCTCTCGGTTACTGGTAGCGTTATAAAAATAATATATGTAAACAAAGAAAAAAATATATAGTGGTATTTCTTCTACTTTATTAGCCGCTTGGTAGCTAAATATATACAGTATTTGACTACTAGTCGCATTTGGATGTGACCGGCCGTTCGGCTTTCTAATCTCGGCGTGGATACACACACTACGTCTACTGATACATATATACATATATATATATATATATATATATATATATAAATATATATATATATATATATATATATATATATATATATATATGGTCATCTCGCTATTGTTTCTAGTCGTCTTGAACTTTTCCTTTCAACTGAACTCAAACAATGCCGGTTCAGAAGAAGTGTGTATGGGATTGCGCAACTATTGCTTCATTATAGACTCCCCGCGCAGACACCTATACAGGGAATATATATATATATACATGGACGGCGGCACCGGGGGGGGGGGGGCTGAAGTCTCCTCACTTTTTGACTTGCCCCCCGCCCCACTTTACGGTCATCAATAATTAAGTTGATATGCAATTGTTTAACTGGGCCCCCCACTTTTTAGGAGAATCCCCCCCCCCACTTTCATAACTGTTCCGCCGGTCCTGATATATATATACATATATATATATATATATATATATATACCCGTGAGTTTCACAGGAACAACAAGACAAATGTAAAAGTGCTCAATATAAAATTGACAGATCGATAAGTAAACAAAATTAAAAGAAAAGGAAATCAAATCCCAGAAGTTAATTCAATTTGCTACTAAAAGTTTCGAGCCATCACAAACTAAAATGTTGACAGACATCGGGCCGTTAAAATCGAAAAAGCATGCACACACATACACGCGTGCACACGCGCGCATGCACTTCACACCAACACACACGCAAAAATAGACTCTTGTCAAGTTTCTGTATTTTTAGTAAAGTTATTTTTTTAAACGTATAAATAAAT
This sequence comes from Sepiola atlantica, assembly GCA_963556195.1. Classification (NCBI taxonomy): domain Eukaryota; kingdom Metazoa; phylum Mollusca; class Cephalopoda; order Sepiida; family Sepiolidae; genus Sepiola; species Sepiola atlantica. The sequence goes on along the minus strand of OY744523.1, from coordinate 114,764,438 downwards.
TACAACAATCGCTTGCCGATGTTACTTAAGAAGCTTGTTTTCACTTAGTCTCCGAAAAGATTACATAAAGTGAAAAAGGCATGTTTATGATAAGAACAGAACAGCAGTACAAGTAAGTAAAACAAAAAAGAATTCTCGGTTTGGTACGTAAGACGTATTGGCCGAAAAGTTGGAGTATCTTTTGTTTTCAACCGGTTTGAAGATAACGTGAGGCCTAGAAAAGAAAGACAATGGAATAAAAAAAATTACTCTCCACCCTCTCCTCGAAAATAAAGGTAAACATTTTGTTCCTCACCTGCGACAGATTTTTCTTTTTTTTTATATCTCTGGTCAACGTAAATTCCTTGTCTTGTTAGTCCGTTAAAGAAATGGTAAAGATGGTAATTCCTTAGTGAAATATTCCGTCAATCCCTTTTTGTTGTTGTTGCTGTTGGGTCCCTTCCCCTTTTATGCTAGGACTGCATCTGAAATTCCTTCATCTCCCTCCCACTCCCAAACATACGTAGGGGGGCGACGATACATATACGTTGCTCGATGGGGTTGGACTCGTATAAGAAAAGTATTTTGCAACCCGGTGTGAGATGCTTTCATATATATATATATATATATATATATATATATATATATATAAAAGAAATGTTAAAAACAATAATTGCAAAACAATTAAAAATACAGAAACCCCAAAACACGCGCACACACACACTATTATATCGCCGATTGTAGTAATACGTCTTTAATTTCTACTTTTTTTTTCATCATATATTATTTTATATACTTTTTTTTAAACGTTGTTTGTAGTTTTTTTTTTTTTAAATCCTAATTCAGTTTAGCTGTGCTCCTTTTTTTGTTGTTCGCTTACAATTTAAACCGGTGCTGGTCGAGTAAAAATATTCCTAGTTGGGTGTGAGCAAATATTGTAAAGTGTTGGCAAAATAAAAAAAATAAGATTGAAGCGGCGTGTCATGAGGTGAGAGCACAAACTAAGTCACTAGTACATCGCTTATGTATTCGCCGTTACTTCGAGATCTAAGCGGAGCGAACGCTCTCTGGCGCAACAGCGACAGTGGAAGGAGAATCTTAATTTACTCTCTCCTCGACGTAACAAAGAGTGTGTGAGTGAGTGAGAGAAAGAGAGAGGGTGTGTGTGTGTGTGTGTGAGAGAGAGAGAGAGAGAGAGAGAGAGAGAGAGAGAGAGAGAGAGAGAGAGAGAGAGTTGTGAGAGAGTGAACGGTAGCGAAAACAGAAGAAAGAAAGAGAGAGAGAAGCAGTGCGTTTCTTCGTTGGCTCGTTTACATACAGTATTATTAGTTGGTCTTACACGACTGACTGTGAGTGCGGTTTCTAGAGGCGGAGAGGAAGACGCGCAGGACTCCCAGGAATTGGTGGAGCGGTTAGGGTTGGGGAGTAATGGGAGAGAGAGAAAAAAAAAGAGGAGAGAGAGAGATAGAGAAAGAGAGAGAATGAGCGGAGGTAGATGATGATGATGATGATGATGATGATGATGATGATGATGATGATGATGATGATGATGATGATGATGATAAAGAAGAAGATACCATGTGAGAGAAGTTTACCCTTTACTTTTATTCATAAAGAAAGTTTTCTTGGATGAGGGGGAGAGGAGGGGGGGGGGGCGAAGTGTTGGCGCTGCCGCGGAAGGAAAATAACTTTTAAACAAACCCCTCCTATTTTGTTTGGTCCCTCAAAACTTTTCTCGCTCGTCTAAATCGAGGCGTGTTCTCTTGTTTTCGTAGAGGACTCCTGCGAAGCCTACGTAGTAAAAAGTGACTTCCATGTCGACGCACAAATCTGTAAATACATCGTTTGTGTTAGATTTTAACTCTTTTCCCTCACTCTGCCAACGGAAAAATAAAAATGAAATTCTTTTCTTTTTTCGTGGGATTATATGTCAAAACCTTGGAAATACGCGAAACAACTAAAAAATGCGTAAATGAATAACATATTTAAAATTGAGATTACCTTTAATATATAAGTTTAACGTAAAATGATCACCCACTTCTTGAACACATAGAGTGGGACGGAGGGTAACAATTTATTTTGGTATTTCCAAAATGGCCGCCAGTTTCAACAAATATTTTTTAGGTGTTTTATTCCTCGTGGGGCTGAGGTCCTCCTAGACTGAGACAATTTTTAGTTTTGTCTAATCTAGAGTGTCCATTTTGAATTAGCTGTATTTCTTCACATTAAAAAAAAAAAACAGACCTTGTCCTTGTGAAGGAGAAAGTAAATAGGGACCAGTATATTTTAGATCTTCTTTTCGTATTGTCGTGAAGGGCATGTTTTTTTTTTGTGTTTTTAAAAAATATTTTGTTATTTCTAAGCGGTTTGTTTTATTTTCTGCTGAAAAAAAAACGTATTTATTTTTCTGTAGTCAGCGTGGGGGCTAAGGATAAAAAATATAATTTTGTGATTCGTTCCCTTTTTTATTCAAATTTTGGTGGTACAATAGGGGCCGTTAGAATATCTACTATTTCTCTTGATGTTCGTCCATATTAAAACAAAATAATTCGTGGTATTAAAATGTATGTCTCGTACTGAATTAAAATTCTAATTTATTTTTTAAAGCGTTCAAAATGTATTTTTACTTTAGTATTTTAATCGTTGGCGGCCATTTTTTTTCCTTACATAAAAAATATTTTTCATTAAAAAAAAAATTATACATAAAAATAAACGGTTTCACACACAATAGACTTAGACGATGTTTTTTAGACACAAAAACATATTAACGGAATATAAAATCAAAAATGAAAAGATTAAAACACGAGTCTACCCATTTATTATTATACGAAACGAAGGTGCATAAATGCTTGTTTCCCTATATGCTTTAATCACACAAAATACATGTTAAAATATTCCTTTAGAATAACAAAGTCTATCTATACAAATGAATTAATTTTTATTGACAACCCAAAACAATGCAGAGCGAAGTGTTCGTAAAGAATGTGCGTTCAAAGAGTCCGAGAACGTCTGGAGAAAGGAATGTGTTTATCTGCAAGAGAACTTAAGTAGACATTTTGTTTCGGCTGGCACCGTGTGCGTTTATGTGCGTGTAAATGAATAGACATAAAGATCATTGCATGTATGTTAGCGTGAATTTGTTTTGTTAGTAAGATAGTATGTATGTTCATTTCAGTTGGCGCCATGTAAATAGCGTGCGTTTGTTTTGTTAGTGAGAGAGTGGACGTGTGTTTTACGTGTGTGTAAATAGTGTACCTATGTCTTGTTAGTGAGCGAGTGTATGCTTCTATGAATGAGTACATGTGTGTTTGTTGAACGGCGTGTGTGTGCTTCGCTGGCCGCACATTAGATCGTGAATGTCTCTTGTCATGTGTATGTTATTTGCCGAGAGCCTATCGGGCCTTAAACTGTGTTGTCTTTAAGAGGAGGACAGGATAGAGGCAGAGAAACGCTGTGTTTGGGTTTTTTATAGTACGCCTCAACATTCAGAGTGAATATTTCCTGCGTTTTGATTAGTCGAAGGAAACTGCTGAACTGAGTTTTCGTCCAATCAAGAGTCGATACCTTATAACAATATTCACTTCACAAGTTACTAATCTCTCTCTGTGCTATCTATGTATTTCTCTCGTCCTCTCTTACTTTATGTTAATTCAACCACTCTCTAATATTTTTTAATGTCTTTTGAGAAAGGGTGCCCCTCTCTTTCCGGTTAATTTACATAGTTTGTTCGAACACACCATAAGCTCGTATGTAAAGTAGATAGCAAAATAATAGGTTGTGAAGTAAAGAGACTTATTCTTTTTAGTTATAGAAGAAAAATTTCCAATTTCTGTTTATTTATTCTGGGATTCTGAATAAGAATAGTTCAGTTCCATCAAAGGGATATGTGATGAAGAAAAAAACAAAACAAAACAACTCTTCTCTAACATTGTTCATGGCTATATCTGTTATCATGTTAAACGTCTGAGTCAGTTTGTTGCTGTTATGTATTCATCTTCCTCCCACGACAGGAAGATGTAACATAAGCTTGAGAAAGTAGGATTTAAAGCGAGCACCCTAGCGGAAGAGCACTCTGACCTAACAAAAATTGCCTCGGCATTCTACGGTAGGATCGCTTCAGGCGATTAGCAATAAACAAGAGAAGGTAAAGCCTGGGAGGGTGAACCTATTAAAACTTCACAGGACCATACCCCAGACCGACAGAAAACAAACCATCCTTAAAATAGCTCAGATTCTGATTTTGGTATGCAATCACCCGAGTCAGTTTGTTGCCCAGTTATTGAGCACACGGAAATTATAGCAGACAGTGATCGTACAGTTTCGGGATAGGGTTCATACCCCTCCCTCATCATTTATATGATATTGGACCCTCACTACTTGTAAACGAACTAGATAGTTATTTTTTTTAATCAACAAAAAATCGGGAATCATCCAATTTTATTGAAATATTTCACATTTATTCAATAAAACTAGAAAAAATATAACCGTTTGCCTCACCAATTGAGCTCGAGTTAAATCGTTTGAATCAGCGAAATGGGAGTTTGCAAAGCCAGTTAATTATTAAAAAGTAAAAAGACAAAATACCGAACGAGTCTCCCTGTCTCCACCCTCTCTCTGTGTCTTTCCTCTTCAATTACTGCTGAAATATTATTACTTCCTGTGGTGATATTCTATTTTGTTTATGATGAATTATTCCAATCTTTTTTTTTCTTTTTTCTTATCTTCGATTGATAATAAACATACAGAGAGGAGAGAGAGGGAGAGAGAGAGAAAGAGAAAGAGAGAGAAGTAAAATAAGAGCGGTGAGAACAAGAGACATACATTTAGTAATAGATGGATTACTTAGTGAGTTAATTGCAAATTACGGCTAATTAAAAAAATTAAAATGGATTTAAAAAAAACATAACTCAATTCAAAAATAGGAATATTTTAGCAAATACAGGTACACCTCCTGATTGAAACAGGTTACGATCTGAACTTGTGTTGCAATTAGTAGTATGAAGTGTGGTATCAAAAACTATGCCCAATTGCAAATTGCTCCAATTAAGGTTGTACCAATTAGGAGGTTTACCGTTATTCTATCTGATAAAGCTATATAGAAAAAAGGCATTAGGAAAACAAACGTTGATTATCTCAGTGTTAGTATAATAACGGCTAGATATCTAATAAGAATTCCATGATAAATGCCAGTATACTGAAATCATATGTCCTTAATAGGGTTAAGATGAAAATTCATATACACTAAATGTACAAAAGCAAGGAAATTTCCAAATGTTTACACTTTTATTGTCATTAAGGGTATGCGAGCACAACAGGACTATGTATTTTACTGGTAGGAATTTTTCTTCAGCGCACCTCACACACTTCATCCACTCATGCATAGAGATTTATACTGTAGTGATGTGATAATGAAATGGTTAGGTTGATATGTAGTCATACCCTTAATGACAATAAAAGTGTAAAAATTTGGGAATTTCCTTGCTTTTCTACATTTAGTGTATATGAATTTTCATCTTAACCCTATTAAAAGCACTTGATTTCAGTATACTGCCATTTATCATAGAATGTCACTACTTTTGTAAAGACAATGGTAATTTTAAGTTTTTTTTTTTTTAATTTTCTGGAAAACTAAGGTATATGGTAACCTGAAATTAAAATGCCATCAACTAGACCCTAGAACCTCTATCTCTGCCAAAAATCAGCTGAATCCATCAAATAGTTGATGAGATACAGGGTGGCACACACGTACGTACGTACACACACGGATAACACAAAATCACTCCTGACCTTTCTGGATCTTTAGGTTGTATTGACTAATGATGCTGAAATTCTACACACTTATAGAACCTATCAAATGAAAATTTCGTGAAAAGTTTTAAATAATTTGGTTTATTGGTTTTTGAGTTATGACTGATCAAAGAAATGAGATTTCTAGCATAGGTCGTTTTTGAAGTCTATTAAGGGATAGAACGCTATCGCGCCTCCCTTGATTACACGTTTTCAAATGTAGCGATTTTTAAACGCTTAGAAGTTTGATGGCATTTAAGTTTTAACCAGATTACCGTGGGCATGCGCAGTAAAGTTTCTTTTCAATCGTTGTTACAATGAAAAGTCACATCTTATAATTCAAAGTAAGATGTGAAACGCTAAAACTAAAGAACTCTACAGTGTGCGGTTGACCCCCCCCCCCTCCCACGGACCAACTCCAACCTTGGTAAAAAAAACTCCTAGATTCTATACCGGGATGATCGTAAAACTCGTTTTGCGTTGAGTATGCTATCAGGAGCTGAGTTATTGTTACTTTTAACTTTTTGGGTCAGTGTCAAGGTCATGAAACACTGCTAAAACTTCTCAGGACCGAGGTATACATGCACTTGAGGGCCGATTGTGAATTTAATATTCCCTAGAACCTTCTTCCTTCGGAGGCAACCCTCTAAACCCTATCAGAGTGAATGATGCAAAAGGTACCAGGATACCTAGGCCATGCCCTGGTCTATGCTTACATAATGATTTAACGATTTAGTAGAGACTTCCAACAACGACTGCGAATCATACTTCTTTATTAAGATCCGCTTTGAAGTAAAAAAAAAAAAAAAAAAAAAAAAAATAATAATAATGAAATAAATGAATGAAAATAATTAAATAATTTAAGATAAATATTATATTATAAATCCCATTTCTCACTTTCCTGTGTCACGCACGGCCTTCGTCGGCACCACGACAGCGAGCGCGTGACAATGATAATTAGAAAAAAGTTAAAAATGTCCGGAAAATGGCTCACAGGTCTCCAGGTTCCAACATTACCAACAGAATACAGAGGGAGAGGATTTCTCCAATTCAAGACATCACATAGAAAACAAGGAAGAATAGCAAGCAGGTAAAAGACGACGCAAATACAAAGTTAGACAATATTTATTTACAAAATAATAGGGAAGGGATAATCGTGCATAAAATAAAAAAAAAAGGTAAAGCCTTATTTTTAGGGAGAGGGAGACTGTCTAACATAACTATGGCTAGCAAAGCCCATGAACAAGATAAGTCCGAAGCAACTCACGGAAGGATGGGAAATGGGGGGTTTACTCACTCGTGGATGTGCGTCTCTTCGACAGGACTGGAATAATTCGAGGGTCACATTCATTTTAGGTTCTATAATAATCATTTGACGGAAATGTCGTTGGTAGCCAGCGTTGTCGACGGCATGGGCGTATGCGGCTGTTGTGTTTTGTCTTCTCGTAGGAAGGTGTACTCGTTTCTCCTTGAGGTTCATACTCAGCGGAAGAGTTTGGGAAAAGAAGCAGCCTCGAGGGCTTTCGTTTTATCGGTGTAGCTTAGAGAATGTCTCGGGGCGGCATGTTCCCGGCTACTTGTATCTACATCGGCAGATCCCTGTAGTAATGGGTGACTCGAACGATGCTTCCCTCTCGCTCGGCTGTTCATCGCTGACTGTTTTGTCCCCCAACTTTTCGTATCCTCTCGCCGCTGCTACGTCTAGACGGGCGGAATATCTGTGTGTGTGTGTGTGTGTGTGTGTCAGATTCTTCCGGGTTGACGATTTGATAAGTTAGGATATGAAGTGCTACTTTTATATTCTCAGACCATGACGTATAGCCCTTTTATTTGGGGGTCACCTGCGTTCAGTCAGATGTGAGCGGAGTATTTCGGGTTGGATGCTGAATTCCTTTTTTTTGTGAGTGTTGAAGTAAGGGGTCGGTCGGGGTGTTGGTTCAACGTATCAAGTACGCTCCCTTCGGTCGTACAGATCAACCCTCATGGTTGCTCTCGACATAGGACAAAATGGATTCTGCTCGCTTTAATAAAACGTTTAAAAATAAATTCTACTTCTCTAATTTTTGTTCGATCACCCTACATTTGTAACAACTGTCATATATTATATTATTACCCCATACTTTGGTAATACCTCTACTAGTTTGGAAATTAAAAGATGATAAAAGGTGTGTCGAGGTATCCCTGTTTCGAAAGAACCGCAGTTTATGAATACATAATAATAGTATGCTATATAATGTGAAACCCACGGTAATACCAATAATTAAAAGAACACTAGAAACAGTTCTAAATTTCGAGATAAAAAGACTAAAAGAAATTGAAATTAAAGGAAGAATAGACATCGTACAAACCACGAAACAGGTGGCATATTAAGAAAAATCTTTGAGGGCGGAAACTAACCCACATGGTCAGGTGACATTGACCAACGACAGATAAGTTTAAAGAAAATGGTACTGGTATCAAACATAACTAGAAGTAAATATATCATTTTTGAGCGACTCGTACGATAAATCTTAGAGAATGTGTTGTTTACATGTTATTAATCAAATAATACGCCCATGTCTTGTGCCCATCTCTCTCTCTTTTCTCTCTCTCTATTCTCTCTCTTTTCTCTCTCTCTCTCTTTTCTCTCTCTTTCTGTCTTTCTTGAAATAGAACTTTCTCTGCGTTCGAAATAGAACGTTATACTTAATAATCAGAGGGTAGGTAACCAAATGTTGGAGTGGACGCCAGTTGTTCCATCATGTTCCATTACAATCTAATTTAATTACGTAACTCAATTATATAGATAGAAAACAATGTTTTTAATTGATTCTATATATAATTTTTATTAAGATTATTATTATCGAGGAAATATTTTATATACATCTGGAAATCTTAAACACTAATCATGAGTGTATATCTGCGAATATTTATTTATTAGAAGCTTTAAAACAAATTAATTATGTGCATGTTTGGGAGAGTTTGAGAATGGGTATATATAGGAGCTGATAAGTAGATATAAAAAGAGAGCGATCAAAACTAATCATATAGTTTCGGCTTCAGACAGACAGATACATAATCTCCATTATTAATAGATACTCATATAAAATCATATAATTACGTCAGTAATTTGATTTTAGACATATCAATTATTATTATCATAAAAAAAACACCCAACATTATCTGTTTATTATAGAGTGGAAGATTTGTTTGAGAAATTCAGATTACATGGTAAATCTGAGCTGTTATTTGCTTGATCGCTTCCCCTCACGACTTGAAATGATTTCGTCCGGCGGCTACAAAAACGCACGTTTTTTACCCGCTAAATTTTGTGTGACGGGACGGATTTATATTTATTTATATACAAATAAATACACATTCGTCTTTATTATAGAGTGGAGGATATTTGAACTTCTAGCATTCGGGTTAGGATTTAAGTGTAATATCTGTTCAGAGGAGAAGAGGTCCTTCTCGACTGGAGCAATTTTTAAAATGTTTGTCCTATCCAGAGTTGGATATCCTGCACACTGAAAAAGTGACCTGGTGTTTAACTTTGCACTCGTGGGGTAGTCAAACTGCGCTAAAAACTATTGAAATGAATACTGGTTAATTCAAACAAGAATTTGACGTTGCGTGGGAGAGTGCGCGAGGGTTGGTATTAACGGGAGTTGTAATAAAGAGCGTCTGTAAGGACAGACGCAGGCACAGACGGGCTTCGTTGTAAGGTTTGGGTCGGGGTTTGTGTGAACATGGAATGAGAGGAGTAAAGTTAAAAGAAGAAGAAGAAGAAGAAGAAGAAGAAGAAGAAGAAGAAGAAGAAAAGACGGAACAGTGACTGACAGATTGTGATGGATAACACACACAGTCATACACATATACATACACATACACATATATACATTTGAATGCCTACTAGACACTTACCTCGTGTATCTAAGGTCTCTCTGTACAGGGGTTTGTCAGGACAGCCTGACTTGAGGATACTTCCACCTATAAGTAAACCCCAACAAAATATTCAAAATAACATAGTGTTCGAAGCCCAAATAAGATACCCTCTATCTGGCTACCAACACTGACTAAAACGAAAAATGGTGCATCTTCTCCAAGTGATGTGGCCTCTAGTAACAGCACTAAGCTGAATACTCCACCAGACTAGATGAATTCTTGTCTTGGAATCTGGTAAGATTAAAAGACCACAAGAAAGACATACTATAACACAGTTTGCTGATCAATTAGTGAAAGGAAAATTATTGTTCCTAACTTCTTTATTATCTCAACGTTTGAAAGGTAAAGAAAAACTTCAATGGAATATTCGAATATCTATGTATCTCATATCGAGTGTTTTCCCCAATAAGGGCCCATTGATTTCTGAGAATTTCGACTGAAGTAAAATGAAACAAAAAAGAGAAATACATAAACATATACATACACATATACATACACATATACATTGTTCGGATCGAGAGGGTCGTGTTCCCCCGATTATAAACGTGTTCAGTTGAATCAAGCAATGTTGCATGCAAAGACGGAGTAATAATTAATAAACAAAAATGAAGTAGTTCAAATAAGGTTTATTGAACGTGTGTATACGTGGAATGGTGAAGTGTGTGATGTATGCATGTGTGTCGATGGAAAAACAGTTCTTGAAAAGGTATAAGAAGAAATGAATCCGGCGTAGGAAAAGTCTTTGAAAAGCCGTACACAAAGAAAACGAGTTGAGAACTCTTACCGTTGTTTGCCCACGTGTGTTGGTAGTTGTTATGCTGGTTGAGAAGAAAAGCGTGAGACGAAACGCTAGTGTATTAGCGTCGTTCTGCCGACCAGAGAAGAGTGAAACGGAACGCTAGTGTCAGCGTCTGCCTGCCGAGGCAGGTCGGTGAGGAAGAGACGGATTTTCCGTTTGCAATGGTTTTTATAGTCAGAAGGGCAGATAACTCTGGTGTCGCTTTACAGTGCCACCTGTCGGTGAAAAAGCGACACCTACCGGCAAACCGGTGTAGTTATGTTTTGAAAGGAGGAGGTAACTGCTACAAGGACTCCCCCCCAGATTGAAAAATATTGAAAATATTATTCAATATGTACAGTTGTAGATGAGAAGCATTCTTTGTGGGTATGTCTGTTTTGCTGTTGAAGATTAGAAAAAAGTAGTGTGCACGCTACTTATTTCTGTTTCTGCATTGAATGATTGATCGCAAGTGCGTCTGCGGAATTGAGTGTTTGTAACGCATGTGGATCTGCGTGTTGTTTGCATGCAATTGGGTCTGCATCAAGTTTGAGCGCAAGCTAATTTGCCCTTGTTGGTGGTGTTGTTCATGTTGATTAGTCTGCGTGATGCGGAGCTGATGAACGAACGTTGAATTGTCAGTGAATGTTTGGTGCTTGGGTCTGAGTGAGCACAAGTGGGTTTGTGTGGTGTTGATGAGCGAACACAAGTGAATCTGTGCAGTGTTGATGAGCGAGCACAAGTGAATCTGTGCAGTGTTGATAAGTGAGCACAAGTGAGGCTGCGCGGTTGTTGATGAGTGAGCACAAGTGAATCTGTGCAGTTGTTGATGAGTGAGCACAAGTGAATCTGTGCAATTGTTGATGAATGAGCACAAGTGAGTCTGTGCAATTGTTGATGAATGAGCACAAGTGAGTCTGTGCAATTGTTGATGAATGAGCACAAGTGAGTCTGTGCAATTGTTGATGAATGAGCACAAGTGAGTCTGTGCAATTGTTGAGTTTGTTCATGTTAATTAGTCCGTGTTGTGGAACTGATGAACAAACATCTAGTTGTTGAGATTGGTGGTACACTATGGTCAAAATCTAATGCACAAATGTCTGCAAGTGAGTTAGCAGGTCCAGGTACAAGTGGGTCTGTACTGGTGCGCGTCGTTCGAGTTGATGTGTTCCCAGTTGATCAACGAACGTCCAGTTGTTGAGTATTTAGTCGTGCTTGTGCAGTTGTACTCATTTTGAACTGGTGTGATTTCTTCCATAGTGTCGTCAGTGATGTCCGGAAATGTTTGATGAATGTCCGGGAAGAGTTGGTTGTTCAAGTTGATGTGTCCTCCTGTTTATCAATGAACGTCCAGTTGTT
>OY744523.1:114740111-114745111 GCA_963556195.1 Sepiola atlantica | reverse complement strand
TCCAGCTATATAGATTTCTTTAATATATATATATATATATATATATATATATATATATATATATATATATATATATATTAGTAGTATGTTTAAAAAAGGCAATGGAAAGTCCCAGGTAGGATTTAAGCTGGTGGAAGGAACACAAATAATAAATCTAAATCGAAATGGGACTTACTATTTATTTGTTCTTAAAATCTTATATAACAGCAAGTGTGGTGTTAGCTGTTTGTGTGTTGTCCGGATGATTATTAAAAATCATTTATTTAATATTTCGGGAAAAAGAAACTTCCCTTTGTCAAAAATAATAAAAACCAGAGGAAAACTCCGTCTGTGCAGAGAATCTACCAAACTGGTTGCCAGGTATTTAAGATCAATATATATCTAAATTTAATTATATCTGTGTGTGTCTATCAGTTTCATTTGCTCTCTCTCTATCTCTCTATCTCTCTATATCTCTTTATCAATATATTATTATTATTTCATGTATACACATAAAATATTATAAGGAGATATACTAAATTATGTATAGATTTTCAGTATTTATTTAAACAGTGTTCAATGCGTGAGTAGAGCTAGATAGTAACTTATGAAAATATATTTATGGCAATTAAGCTACACAGAGGCGTCCACGTTTCATCCCCGTAGGAGCACGTCAGGCTAAATGCCTGGCAATTCCCTACGGAGATTAAACGCGAACACCTTTGTGTAGCTTAACTGCCATAAATATATGTTCATAACATATATATATATATATATATATATATATATATATATATGTATATATATATATATATATATATATATATATATATAATATAAAGTTAAGACAGTTTCCTCCTGTACCTTCTCGAACAATAAGAAAATAACCATATGCATCACGGGCTACTTAAGTCACCACTATATTACGCTTATTCACTCGAGCGTGTTTTAGTAAATTTGTTATTATTTTTCTGCAGCTAACATTAAATATTACTTTTGGCCTACCATCTGCGATTCTCATCAAAACATACTCCATATAGGTGGTAGCAAAAACTTTCCCCCCATAACTGAACCGTGCCCCATCGACACGGGAAGTAATACACAACGTCTACTTTTCAAAATATTCTCCATTATTATTTCCTATTTGTCTGCTACAAATTTACTACATAATAGAAAACATTACGCACACATTTAATGGACACTCCCGCTAATTCCGCTGAATTTCGAGACTAACGGATAACGTCAGTGCTACCAGTTCGCCAGAGCACATTCTATTAAAATACTTGTAAAACAAATACAGCGATGCAACATTGCGGCGATGAGACAGCGGTTGGCACTTTTGAAACCGGCGCTACCGATATTGTCCTGATCTTCTGTAATACATATATATATATATATATATATATATATATATATATATATATATATATATATATATATAAAAGAGGGTTGTGCAGTATTAGTGACGTTCCAATGAGAGAAAAGTATATATGTAAAGGAGTAAGGCTACCAACATTTGCAAAATGTTTTTTTCTACATTTATTTATTATTTTGTTATTTTATCATTTTATAAAAATAATAAAATAAATAAATAATATATAAATGTTAAAAAAACCTTTTACAAATGTTGGTAGCCTTTCTTCTTTACATATATACTGTTCTCTCGTTGGACTGCACTAATACTGCACTACCCTCTTTTCTCTCTCTCCCCCTCTCTCTCTCTCTTTCTCTCTCTCTCTCTCTCTTTCTCTCTCTCTCTCTCTATATATATATATATGTATATATATATATGTATATATATATATATATATATATATATATATATATATATATATATAATAAGCTATGAAAATATATTTTATGGCAATTAAGCTACACAGAGGCTCCAGGGGGGAATCTTCAGGCTAAAATGCTAAGATCTCCGCCGGGGATGAAACGCGGGAGCCTCTGTGTTGCTTAATTGCCATAAATATATTTTCATAGCTTACTACCTAGCTCTACTTACGTATCGAGCACTGTTGAAGTAAACACTGAAAATTGATACATAAAAAATTATATCTCCTTATAAAATTGTATGTGGATACATGAAATACTATATATATATATATATATATATATATATATATATATATATATATATATATATATATGTATATATATATATGTCATCCACAGGCACGTGTTTCGCATATCATATCTCTGTAGTGTATATGAACGAGTGTTTCAAACTGACATTCGAAAACCAACCGCTTTGTCAGCAGTCGGGATTTCTTACCTCTATGTCACTAGCTTCGCTACGAAGTAAAAGAAAACTATAACGCTTATACAAGTTTACATAGGAATTATCGACACACGGGAGAACTCAATCATTTTACGAAGTTCCATGCTTTACGCTAAGTGGTAGCTGCTTATGCTTGTTCCCTTACTAGAAGGCTAAACCCTCATGTGTGTGTGTGTGTGTGTGTGTGTGTGTGTGCTTGTATGTATGTATCTGGTTAGTGAAACGAATTGACGTGCATTATTTTTGGTAAGAAAAAAAAAAAAAACGAACCAAACCCCTTCTTCTTCTTCTTCTTCTTCTTCTTCTTCTTCTTCTTCCCAACAACCGCCAACACGTGCGCCTACTCCAATAGCAACAGCGCAAACTACACAACGCCTTACTCGTCCGATATGCTCTTTTTTCCTCTTGCCTTTACGCACTGACTGAGTTCGCTTTCTCTTATTAATTGACACATCCGACTTTCTTTACTCTGTCGCACTTAAGTTTTTCCAATAAAACTTACTATCTTAAAAGCTACATAGCCGAGCTCTATGTGCATCGGTGTGTCAATTGTGACAATAGAACCTAGATGCATCTAGAATTAAGGTAGGGTTGACTAAAGATATTTCAAGTTATTTAAAAGCTACGTTTTTCTTTAACTTTTATGCTGAAGTTGTTTCAATAAATATTACTATTTTAAAACTACATACTCACTCTTCATTATTAAGCTTTATTAAAACTTTATTAGCTTCAGCTAATCACACTAACGAATGGACAATGTAACATACCTATATTTTAGGTTTTTATCGATCACGTGTCTGGGTCTCTTTCCAAGACACGCGGCTGCCTTTTTGAAAGTAGTGTTTTCTTGAGAACACGCACGAGGACCGGAATAAAAAAAGGAAAAATAGTACTAATTAAGAAACGGTTGGATTTACATATATACACATCTATTCTCAGATATACAGTTTGTCGCATACACAGGTAAAAGAGATATACGGAACGTGATACATAAAGAGGTCAAAACCACAGACGCAATTACTAAATATAAGACTACATTAATGTCCCAGAACAAACGATAATGAACATGTATTGTTATGGCTAACTAATAGAGAGAGAGAGAGAGAGAGAGAGAGAGAGAGAGAGAGAGAAAGAGAGAGAGAGAGATATGCGCGGACAATGTATATATAAATGCGACTTATATTTTGTTGATAAAGTTTTGGTAGTCTATAGTTGTGAACAGAAAGGGGAGTCCGAAGACGACTGTGACCAGAGCTTCTGAAATCCCTGCTGAAATGGCCAGACGATCGGATCCACGTACGATCGCCTAGGCGTCCAAACCCAAAAGAGCGTGAATCCGATTTCTATATTTGCCACATGAAGTAGAATTAGCTAGTTTTATTTCCGGATATAGTAGAGTGCATTTTATCGTTGCTACGTATAATTGAGGAGATATAATTTGAATATGGTCTAAGGTAATTCACTCCTGGTATATCTGAAAGCAACAATAACATATTTCCTGAACTTTCAAAAATTATTATATTTGATTTTCTATGTATGATCTAGACATTTTCATTCACTGATATAGGTATTCTCATAGTGCGGATCTTCCTGGGATGCAAATCCTTGAGATTGAATTTCCGGCCACGATAGTATTTCTACAGATATTTCCTCCGGATCTGATTAATGACAGTCAAGAAACAAGCAATTTCTTTTAGAATTTAGAGAATTTTGAAGCATGGTCTCTCGTTACTTTTGCTACTCTGATGTGAGCAAGTTCTTAATTCCTTGATTTCGTTTTCCGCGAAGATCCTTGGCTTGAAGCCTAACCATCTCGATTCAAGTTGAATTAACAAAATACTCCATGAGAATAGCCCTGCATATTCGATTCTATTTATCTTCCTCCCACAAGGTAAGATGTGACACAAGGTCGGGAAAGTGGGAAAGAACCAGCGCTCGAGAATTTGAGCACTCTGGCTGTTTAAAAATTACCTGGGCAGCCCCGTCGGCATTCCCCGGTAGGGACTCATCAGGCAGTAAGCAATAAATTTACTCCTCCCCAAAGAGGAGAGGCAAAGCCTGGGAGGGTGCACCTCCTAGAACTGCACAGGACCGACAACCAATAGACCGGCGTAAATCCAGACCCGAAAGCCCGGACGATACCGGTTATTCGAATTCTTTCTTATAACAAACTTAAGTTTAAAATAGAATTACCTTTGTTTTTTCACGCTTAAGTTTCAAATAGCATTTTCATCGCTAAAAGCGCATATTGAATGAACGCCTTTTACGGGCACAAGTTCTTTATTAATTTGTCCCAACCCAGGTAAGAATGCCCATACATTCACCGGCATTTCTAAGCGGTCACCCTTTCAAATACTATTCAAATTCGATGCTTCTTAACCTTTGTGGTCAGGAAAACACCAAAAGGCATTCCTGTATACAAATTGAACCTGCAACATTTTATACTGTATGCTCTTGTTACTAATTGTACTTGACTCGTATAACTTGCATAAGGGGCGGAGTCACTAGCGGCGTATGGGATACTGCTGTAGCAATATTTAGTTGCGGATGTGTAAACATTGGGTTAAAAACGGAAAATTCTACATTGGGTTAGTTAAGTATGAAGATGGACTTATCTAGTAGAGATCAAGTTAGAAGTTAGACTGACGTGTACAGGTAGTTGCGTCATGTGAGGAAGTACGTGACAGAAACGAGAAGGGTTTCTGCCTCTGGGTAGTCAGGCATTGAAGGACGCGATTTT
>OY744523.1:114637611-114735111 GCA_963556195.1 Sepiola atlantica | reverse complement strand
AATCGAAACTTAAATTCACTCAACTGAACATAAACCCAACGTGCTAAAAGTCACCTTTGATCAATTGATTTACCATTAGGTCCGCAGATCGGAAAGATTAAAAATCAAACCTTGTTATCGGTTTAATTGTCTTTAAACATAACTTAGGATTTTCTAATAAGAACAACATTTAAATTTTTTTAGTCAGACTCACAAAAAACAACTTTTTTGTCCAGTTCACGTGGAAGGAAGTTGGGATTTTGATTTACACATCATAATTACTGTTGCTATTTGTATTACATCCAGCACCTAATGACTATTTATGCAATGTTAGTGCAATTCTACCCAATAATTTTGGAACCTATTAGTGTTTATAATTATTGATATTAGTAGTAATTTGTTTTCATTCTATAACCCACCCGGCATCCCAAAGGATCTTCAGGCTAACTGTAGTGAAATACTTCCCAATACTATTAGATGGTCTAGTATATATTATTATGCTTATTATTATTAGTAGTAATAGTATATGTATTAGTAGAAATATTAATAAACTATTGATCTCTATGACACACTCGGTATTCCAAGTGTGTTTCAAACCGAATTTGGTTTAATTCGTCCAATAGGTTTGGAACCTATAAGTATTTTTCAGAATTTCGTTGCATGTTTTACCATCCTATGACGCACCAGGCACTAGGGCTCAAAATGCTAAATTTAGTGTAATTCTGCCGAATAATTTTGGAGATTCCAAAATATGTTGTTGTTATTATTATTATTATTATTATTAGTAGTAGTAGTAGTAGTAGTAGTAGTAGCAGCAATATTAATAATATAGGCATTTGTAGTAGCAATAATAATAGTAGTAAACTGTTGATCTCCGATGAGACATTAAGCACGCCAAGTGTATTTCATACCAAATTCGATTCAATTCTCCCAGTAGATTTGTAACCTAGACGTTTTTATTGAGAATATTAGTAGCAATACAAAATAGTAGCGTTTTCATAACATATTTAACCATCCTATGATACACACGGCATTCCTAAGGTACTTCATGCTAAATTCCGTGCAATTCCACCCAATAATTTGGGTGGCTCTGAAATATATTATTATTATTATTATTATTATTATTATTAGTAGTAGTAGTAGTAGTAGTAGTAGTAATAGTAGTAATAGTATTATTGGTATTATTAGTATTATTATTTGCACTCAATAGGAGTTCTCCCACAAGTCATCGTTAGTGATTGCTCACTGATAATAACCGGAGACTGAGTGACAATGTTGGATAATGGCCTTGTGAGGCCGGACGCATTTTGAAGTGGGCGTATGTGGGAGATCGTTTGATTTGGCTTGCGCGATTTAGTGCGGGTGGGCCCGTACAGTCGAGTGCCAAATAAACTGGTTCTCACAGTCGGAGCTCACAGACGTTGGCGGGGCCACAACGTTGACGAGACCTCAGATCAAGGGTCAAAGTGCACCTGCGCATGGGGGCTCTGTGACGTCACGGGCTTTTGTGTGGGAAACGAAGTTTTGCCAGTCTGGTTTTGGTAAGCGAGTCGAACAGACTATTTCTCTATGTAGTCCGAAATGAAAAATGGGAATTTATTTCCCTAGAAGAATACAGGCATGAGATTCCTTCTTCTCTACTCCTCGAATGGCTAAGGACTTAAGCTAGGAATGAACTACGATAGAGTAGTAATTTGATATCTCCCTCAACCTTGGTGAAATATCTCCAAGATCGATAGAAACTGACGCCTGAATAAAAGAATCAACATTTAAAAGATTGTTTGTTTCGTGAATCGAATTATGAAGGTTTTGTTGAAGACACAGCGGACGGCGATGTTCACGGCAGTACAGAAACGAAGAAAGAAACTCAACCACTAGACGGCATCGAGACGGCGCACCTCCACGACGAAGAAGAGACGGTACGAGAAATTAAAGACTATGCAATATATCCCTTTTTGGTGTTAAAAATGACCAGTTGTTTAAGCATGAACATTTGAAACGAACCGAGGTTTACTGAGATAAGAAAGGAAGAAGAAAAAAGGTAAGGGTAAAATTAGTGAGTAAAAATACTATAAAAATGGACTGTCAGTTTAAAGGCTCAAAAATGCCTTAACGAAAAAGTTTGAAAACGCTTCTAAACTTTCGTATTATTTTCGTATTTTGAGAAGCGTTGATTAAAGGACCTGTAAGCCCATTAAAAACAGTAACGTAATGCAACAACAAGTCTCCCAAAATTTACTCCACCTCTTTACGATAACCCTTGCAAATGACTTTGCGATATCGCCGCAGCACCTTACCATTAATTTCTCGTTGGTAATGCCCATTGGTATCTTGTGGGATATGGGTGGCAATAATCCTCCCCAAGGTCCCAGTACACTCTGCACTCTTCCAGTGGAGGTCTGGCTAGTGCTCTCCCTCTTCGGTCTTCCCATCCTCCTTGACCCTTCATGACTATTTTGTGAGGTATCAGCCGAGGATGGTGCTATCACTTTTTTTTGGGGGGGGGGGAGGAGAGAGGGTTGAAGTCAGTTTATGAAGTTTCTTACAATTTCTGTTCCTAGGGTTCATGTTGTAGTGTTCTTCCGGTCGTTTTGTATTCTTCCTGTTGTAACATTCATGTAGCTCGTTACCATTCGTAGCTTAATCGGGTTGGTTTCCGCATTCGAGTATTTTTCTTCAGATTTTAGCTGTTTTTATCATTGCTGTCCTTTGTATCGTCTAAGTGATCTCTTCGATTCTAATTTCTCTCAGTCGTTTTTCTAGTTTTTTTGGGGACTGTTCCTAGTGCCCCTACGATTATTGGTATAATATTGACTTTCTTCATCTCCAATATCCTTTTCAATTCTCTGGCAAGTTCCGTGTATTTGCTTCATTTTTCCGTTTCCATTGATCTTCACTCTGTGGTCTGCTGGTACGGCAACATCTATAGTTGGCAGAATTTTTCGTTCCTGTTGCCATTTATGACATCCGGTCTCCTTGCTTGGATGGGTTT
The DNA here is from genome assembly GCA_963556195.1 of Sepiola atlantica. Taxonomy (NCBI): domain Eukaryota; kingdom Metazoa; phylum Mollusca; class Cephalopoda; order Sepiida; family Sepiolidae; genus Sepiola; species Sepiola atlantica. Next base: position 114,732,140 of record OY744523.1, on the reverse strand, counting down.
ATATTTTTGCACTTCTATGTCTCAGAGGATTTTGCGGTTTTCGTTTTCCAGTACTGTCTGGTTTATGTTTGTAGCATTTGTCCGCGTGTTCGAAATGCGCAGTCGTTTGTATAGTTTCCAGTATACCGCTATCGTGTCTGTTCTTGTATTCTTTTTGAGGTAGTTTGCTGTATTTGCTTATTATATCACTTACTGCTTAGTCTCTTTGCCCAAATAATCTGCATTTATTGTTTTCTTAGGTTTCATCTATTTTAGCTTTAATGTAGTTAGTCCTAATCGCATTGTTCTATGCAGCTGTCAGGAGAGCTTCCGGTTTTCAGTTCAGGTGTCCTTTTCTTAGCCATGCCTAGTATTGTTGGTGGGGCTCTTCTCTTATCATTCTTATGAAACGTCCGTGTAGCTTTTATTCTTCCCACTTTTATTTTTTTGTTTTGTTCGTTTCTGGTTTCAGTGCTTCCCGAGTTGCTCGTTGGGACGGTGTCTCTTGTTGCGGTGACCAGCCTTTCTCTGTTCAAGGTTATGTATTTCTCCAGCTCTTTTTTAGTGTCTTCCAAACAGTCTTCTATAATAACCAGTCTTCTTCCCTTCGTTTCTTTTCACGTAGTCTGTCCGTATCGTCTTTTGGGTGTAGTGCGTTGTGCATGGTCATTAATTTTCTAGTCTTCTGGTCAAGGTGCCTGAGTTTTTCTTTAGTCCAGCCTATGAAAAAAATAAACTCAGACACCTGGCCCCTTATTATTATTACTATTATTATCATTATTATTATTATCATTATTATTATTATTATTATTATTATTATTATTATTATTATTATTATTATTATTATTATTATTATTATTGTAGTAGTAGTAGTAGTAGTAGTAGCGGGACCTCGTGGAAATTCCTCGATACTTTCTACGTCAATATGTATAGTTTGCTGTCAATAATAAATTCAGTTTGAAATAAAAAATGTCTGTCAGGGTCAATACCATTTTATTTAAAATTGTAGCAATAGAATTCTTTTTAAAACTATAAATATTCTCAGTTTTATTATTGTAGAAATAATTGTCAGCTAAATATTCTTCAAATCTCTAAAACGAATGCCACCCTTTTAAACCGTATTTATTTTTAATTGTCCTGTTTTAGTCGACAGGGCGACATAATCTTATGTTAGAACAATTTATTTTAAAATGGTTAAAGTCAGATTTTTTTTACCTTAGCGACATCAGATTAATCACCAACATGTAATGTCTTAGCGTATTATTATATAGATTATCTAAGGGAGCTTATTCCATTGGAAAAAGTAAACTTCATCCAAATGAGTACATCCGTAGATTTCAACCAGAGTGTATTTTCTTTACGAGGAAATTTCAGAGTTTCACGGAATTGGGAAGATGCTTCACAGGAACACAGATTGGAAGATCGAAACTATTGGAATATTGATTTGTGTATAAACTCTAATTCTATAGATAATCCACATAATCTACCGGATATCATGTTAGAGAGCGAAGGGTTGAGGCTTTTAAGATATTTAATTAGCTGTGAAAATCATGTGATAAAGCAAGAGGATTTTGTAATAGTAGGCGAGTCAGGTTTATAACTTGATGTGACGCAAGGCTCGCATACAGATTGCCGCGTGGACGCTCTTCTCTACGGTCATGTAGTAAAGGATATGATGATAAAAATTCTGGGCAAAGTACGACACGATCAATGAGTCAGTGATTTTTAAATAGAAAATTAATATATTATATATTGTACGTTGTTCGTATTCATAGCCGACCAAAATAAAACAAAAATAAATGGACTAGTGATATTGTCCTTCTGACTGGGAGCGAAGTGTGGTATCTGTTCTGATACTATACTTCACCTTTTCTGTCTTCGGTCAGTGGAAGAGAAATCTTATAGACTGTGGTAATTTTAATTTGTGTCCCAACCCAGAGTGTCCATTGTGGGGGTGCTGGATTTTCTCAACATTACAAACCATCAATGCGTTTAACTTTTTTCTTGAATAGGGAAATGCTCCAGCAACACGATACACGTGGGAAGACTATTGAAAAAAGTCCTTTCGAATCAGTTTGTTTTCGAAGATCTGAAAAGGTCAGTCAATTTGTCTGTAAATATTGTCAGTCCGTGTCGGAGAAAACATAAGTCCTTTTCTAATCCACCGTACATTTAGCACATCGTTATTTTATTAAGGCAATGAAAACGGATCAGTTCCAAATGGGCACCTTAATATAGTTATGATGAGCAAAGTTCATAGAAAAGTATGACGCAACAAAAGGCCGGTGATTGTTTGTTGTATTAATAAATTAACATTTTAAATATTCTGCTTCGTTCGTAGTTATAAGTTAATCTCAAGACAGATCTAAATGAGAATAAAGCTACAATATAGCGCCGACGTTAAGGTTCACATGTGGTGAATCAGATGAAAGCAACTAGACGTATCACGGAAAAGGAATATCCAATAACGTATCTATTAAATAGGTTTGATAATGAAAATGATTTCACTTTTCTTGTCATTTTTGAAAAAAATATTTCAGTTTATTTATAACTGATAAGTTATGAACATTAAATAATATTTTGTTTCTTATTTTTTATGGCAACGGATAAAGGTGTTCAGTACAATCAGTTCTTAGTGAAATTCTTCTGGAGGATGAGTTTCAAACCTCACTGCAGGAAATACTAACTAAAGAATAAAATAAAAATTACTTACTTAAGACTTCTACCAGATCATGGCTTACGGAATGAGAACAATCTACCATGCCCTAGATAAACTAAAGGGTTCAGTTCGAAATTTCGTATAGATTCTCAAGTTCGACAAATAAATTCCCGAGTTAGACAAGATGCATCTGAAGAAGGTTATATCGACCGAAACGTTGTGAGAATAACATCCCAGATGAAAATAGTAGCTCGAATAATCAAAACGAAATAAATGATATTTACCTGTTCGGTTTTAATATCCATCAATATTTTCTGTAAGAATTGTATTCGCAAAAACTGCTATAAAATAATGCCAAATTAAATGGTTACTAGATTTAAGAAAATATTAACAGAACCTGTCTCTCTAATGTTATAGGATTTTGTCAATCAACCAACTATTTACTTCCCATAGGGGGCACACTTGACCCAAAGATCATTTTCTGTTAATTATACGTAATAATTCGCCACATTTTGCAAATCATATCTACACTTAACACTAAAAGCATAATACTGCTAAATAATGTGTGACCATGAACATTTCAAATGCACAGCCTTTAACACTGACCTTCTCTTTGCCCTCCAAAACTCCGTCTACTTTCGACAAAATCTACTTGCAACTGCACTTTTTTTTTCAACTAAATATAAAACGTTTTTATAATTATACTTACTAGAATACTTTATGACACATTTTTGACCATGTACAGGCGGTTTAGAGCATCTCTGACTTAACTTCCGGATGTCTTTTACTCTTGGATCACGACTTATCAAGGTCAAGAACAACTTAGGTAATGAGACGGAAATTATTGCCAGCTGAAAGATTAGGAACACTGTGGGAGTACTAACATTGATCAATAGTATAAACTGATTATTATTTATAGGACAATTTTTGACAATAATTTGTTGACATTGGATTTAAAGACGATTTGAAAATTTTCAAAGAACCTGATATCCTAATTTATCAGTCATACAACCATTTATTCATGAAAATCACACAAGTTGTTATCATAAGGGATGCAGTCGCGTGGTAATGTGTTTCACAGAGAAGTAGCCCTTGCAAAGCAGGCCTGTCTATGGAACTTCCGCTTGGCGCTAAGCACATGGTGGGAGAAAGGTAAGTCTTTTTTCGATGTGGTCGAATAAACGCGGTTTTGCTGCGAATGTCTTAAAAGTAGGAATCAAAGATAGAGTTCAGTCGATCACCGACCCTGGAAATAAGAATAGAGTAGAGAGGGACTATCAACGTCTCTTCTGTGAGAAGGGATTGTACGGAAGGGAATAGATCATTTCCCCACTAGATTGCACAGTTTTTGTACTCTGTCACGCCAGGAGAGAGTACGCTGTGCGGCACCTCTCCAGATGTGGCAGCTGTATTCCAATTTTTGACGTATCAGACTCTTATATAGCTAGAGGATTGCACCTAAAGTCAGGTACTTTCTGGAGCGGTGATTATGTTCTATATGTGTAAAGGGGCCTCTTTATGTGATGGGTGGCTTCTGTAATAGCACTCGTTACTATCTGCCTATCTTCCTTCGTGGTCCATTTCTTTTTTTGCCTGGGCTTTTGTTTATGCGGATCATATTTATTTACCTGTATTTTCTCTGTTGTACTCAGTTACCTGAAATATTTGCAGAATACCGATCGGATTCCTCATTTTGACTCTCAAAGGAGCCCCTGCCGACATGACGCTCAAAACTTTCTTCTGAACCACGGCGTAGTTTAGTGTCATTTTTGTAGAGTTTTGTTGGTGTATGTATCAATACCAGGCCCAGACTTATTTTGCCTGTTATCTTGTCACATGAATAGTGTTTATCTATCTCATATATAAATATAAAAGCGCATTCTCGCAGATATTGTACGTGCTATATATATATATATATATATATATATATATATATATATATATATATATATGTGTGTGTGTGTGTGTGTATATATATATATATATATATATATATATATATATATATATATATATGCATGCGTAACTTTATACGTGCTTGATGAAGACTCATGGGAGTCGAACACGTTTGCAGTTTTAGCGAGTTCCTGTTAACATTGAACAAAACATTAGATCGTTGGTCAGCCAATTTGAAAAGATGGATTAAACAAAAACAGGAATTGCCACTGTTGTTAAATCATTTGTAGTTTGTAGGGAAGCAGTCCCATGGTATGATGTTCAACAGATGGGAAGTTCTTGGAAATAAATTCTGTTCATGAAAATTCTGCTTGACACTAAGAACACGGAGGAAGAAAAGAAGGTTATTTTAAATTGTGGTAGAAATGCAAGTTCTTCCTGTGAATGTCTTACAAAGAGGAACCAGAAATTCCAATCAGTCAGGCATCTTCCATGGAAATAGCGATAGAGTAGAGAAAGACTAACAACGTCTCTGTAAGAAAGGGGCTGTAGAGAAGAGATCATCCACCACTAGATTGCAAAGTCGATTTTTACTCTGTCAGGGCAAAGAAGAGCGACACCCCACGAGACATAGCAACAGAATTCTTATATGTCTATAAAGTTTCTATCATAAATAAAGTTGATAGTGCAAACTATTCTGCTGTCTGATGGGGATGGGGGCTGTTGGTGATTTATCAAAAAATAACAGAATAAAGAAATGAATAAGATAATAGAAAGAATAACATTTTCGTATTATTTACAGTGTATATGTTTAATATCATGTCATGTTAATATGTATACAATAAAGAATGTTGATAAGTATTTATTTTAATGGCTTATAACTCGGAAACCAAACATTCTCGGCCTTATGTAAACATATAAAACAGAATCTTGAAGTTATTCCATCGATTTTACAAACACCTCACATACTAACCAGTCGTACAAACATTTATTGATGAAAATTACACTTTCATAGACATCGGTGTCGTAAATAATTAATCATTTTTCTCCATTTCTCCGAAAAACTAGCCCAAAATAACTCCTTTCATTGTTCGTTTAAATTTCACAAGTATTAATTATAATGTCAAATTTATTGGTTATGGCTCATGGCTTTCTTAATGTCTTTGTTTTATTCTCTTGATCTAATTTTACATTATATTAGGCTTTCATTTTCTTTCTTAATTTCCATTTCTAGACTAAAGCTCTCTGTTTCTTATTGCCTCAATTCCCCAATATAAACGTTATCTGATTCAACCTCCAAGTAAATAACACGAAAACATCAATGCGGAAACAAGGGACAAACTTTAGTTTGTTTTTAATTTCTTATCATATGCTATTTGTTTCAGAATCTTTCGACAACATTAAGTTATCCGTTCGATAAAGTACCTGGCTCCTGATGTAATTCTCTACCTATATAAAGTACTGTTGCCACATCAGGGCAAGTACCCATAAGAGCACTCATTCCTGTCTTGATAGAGTTAAAAGTAAGACATTAACGGCAATAATTCGTTTTGCTACCAAACGAAAAAAAAACAAAAAAAATGTTCTACCTTAGTGTCCCTAGTCAGGCTGAATTCCTATGAACAGAGCTTTTTTACAAGGTCTTCCCGCCCGTCGAACACGTTACTGCGGAACTACTTTTTTGCAGCATACTACATGGTCATCTTCAAATATAATGTGAACAAATACGTGTCATAAACCGTCCCATAAGTAACCAATTTTAGTTCATCCCATTATTAATCGTCGATCCTCTCGTAATATTTTTCATCTTTCAACTGACAATCATTGTATCTCATTAACCCTTCCCCGCGAGTGGCTTTTAGCCTTGATAAGTGGTGACTCATTGCTGAAAGAATCTTTTAATTTGTGCACAACAACGTATACACCTGTGTCAATCTATTATATTCTTTATTTATCTTCTTTGTTTCGGACACAACATGAGGTTTCTTGTATTTAGACCCTTTCATGGCGTCCCTAATTGAAATATTTGTTGAAAATAAAACAAACAAATAAAGACAAACAAAAAAAAAATCAAAAGTTGTATCATTCGGATTATTCCGACTACTGCTCTCATCTTCAGTGTTATTCTAACAACGTTTCGGTCGATGTAACCTCCGACCTTCTTATCGAACTCGTGAATCTTTCTGTCGAACTCGGGAATCCGTACGAGAGTTTCGAACGGAACCATTTATTTAATCCACGGGGTAGCTTGCTCCCGTTCAGTCAGCCATGACCGGGTAAAAGTCTTAAGTAATTCGCAATTGTATTCTTAGTATCGCCCGCATTGAGGATTGAACCTTTACCCCCCAGAAGAGTGTCACTTAGAACTGAATTTTACTTAATACTTTATCGGTTATGTCACGGCAAGATACACCTAGAGAAGGTCGAAGGTTACATTCATTTATTAACCAAGATAAAAAGAAATCGGTCTGTTTGCGAGTTGTCTAATGCGTTCTTATAACATTCATACAGAGGGTATGCAGTTACAAGGAAAATCACAATCTGTACACTGACCCAGACGTCATAGTTAAGTTGGTTGTATTTCACGCTTATCTGAAGTTTCTTTCCCGATGAAACATGTGGTAATATCGGTTTCATGTTGATGATTTTGCGAAAAACGTATAAATTTTAGATCAAGAGAAACAATAATCTATTTAGTTCCGGTAATAACTTGTTTATGCTCGTACACAAAGATGAAAGAGGTTGGTATAAATGTTAGCGGCTGGATTTATATACACACACACACACACACATACACACACACACACACACACACACACACACACACATATATATATATATATATATATGTATGTATGCAGATACTAGAATGATGATGATGATGATGATTAGAAAAAGAGGAAGAAGAACTACAACAACAACAAAAAGAAGAAGAAGACGGGTAAAATGAATTCCCCGAACAGAATAGTTTCACATCACTATTATGTCGGTTTACGAAGATTTAGATATAACGATACTAAACCTTATATCTAGAATCCTTATTCCAATTTTGATCAAAATCCATTACATAATTTTCATTATAGACAATGTCTAATATTTAAAACTTAAGATTAAAAGGGTACTCAGAAGAAACTGAAATGTAAAAAGTATTTTTGGTACCACTCCAAGTGAAGCGCTTAATTTCCGTGACTGCTCGGCGGCAACGATCGGGCAGGTCGCGGAAGCGCCCGAGAGCTGCCGAGACGAAAACGAGGCTGAAGCAGTGCTGACCGATCAGGTTGCTGCCAATTCATCTGCGCTCAGCACAACAAAACAAGCGGTAGGAAGACCTTTAGAATCGGCCGCAAACGTATCCGTAAACCCTGACCTTCGACGAGAAAATATATGAACCCCCCCCCCAAAAAAATATACAAAAAAATTGCCTGAATATCCTAAGAAAAATAACATACTTCTTTTGATTTATGTAAAAAAAAGACAAAAAAAACAATTAAAATGGTTCATTTGGCCCACGAAAGAAATTTAAAAAAAAAGTTTATTTATAGTTCTTCAGCTATGTTTTGTTCATTTTTTTAAATTTTTTTTTCAAATATATGTATTTTTTCTTTTGTATTCTTCATCTTATACTGTTGTCTGCCACTCTTGCATTTTTACGCCTTTCAGTTTTGCTTCAGCCTCGTTTTTGTCTCGGCAGCTCTCGGGCGCTTCCGGGTCCTGCCCGATCGTTGCCGCCGAGCAGTCACGGAAATTAGACGCTTCATCTGGAGTAGTACCATATTTTTTAATTCATGTCTAATGATTATGGATCAAATTCACTGCGAAACTCACATGTTTTGATTTTCAAATGGAACGTTGTGCTCGTATTATGCTAACTCAGAACCTTTTAAATACTCCAAAGAAACTGAAATTTGGGGAATAGTTTTTAATTAATAGATTTGATCAAGTTTCACAAAAATCGGAAATATCCGATTTTTCACGAAGAACTTCCACCCTATTTTTATACCCTTTGCATAGAATTAAATTATACTACATATAGCCCATACTATGACCTTTAATTGCTTCAAGAGTGTATTTTGTTCTGATAAATATATAAACATATACATAGCTAATTCTCTCTCTCTCTCTCTCTCTCTCTCTCTATCTCTCTCTCTCTCTCTCTCTCTCTCTCTCTCTCTATATATATATATATATATATATATATATATTTATATATGTCTCTTCCCATTTTTTTTTAATAATTTTCTTTTTAATAACATCGATACTTATTTATGGTCTTTTGACCACGTTTTTAATCGTGATCCCCCCTCGTAGTGGACGATTACCTTGAAGTGTGTCGACTGAAAGACGTCTTGGTGATTTTATTTAATTTTTTTCCCTTCTTTTTGTTCAATAATCGTTTATAAAAAAAATCCTCATAGAGAGAGAAAAAGTTACGAAGTCATTCATCTTTGTTCCCCTTCTCGTGGTTCTTTATTCCTCTCTTATAATATAAATCAATAAAAAATCTTCACTATAGATAATTATGGCAGGGCGTTTAACATTATTTCCCTGTTTATATATATATATATATATATATATATATATATATATATATATATATATATATATATATATATATATATATATATATATATTCATGATTCCGAATTATACTAATTTAGACGAGTATCTTAAGATAGGGAGTACGAAATATGCCAGATTTCTATTACTTCGCTTTTCCCCACTGGCAGAGAATTCAAAATGTCCACCACAGAATCGAACGAAAATACGCTTGCCTCAAATTAGCGTATTTCGGCTTTCCTTGTTCTCGATTCGTTGTTTTCTACTTGCTCCGTGATTTTATTAAAATACCTTTTTCGTGGAATGGGGCAGATGACGAGTGGGGAATCGAACTTTCATTCGTCCTAACTTTCTCAGAACAAGTTCTCTCTCGGGGATAGCGTATGATGGTATGTGTATATCCTTCTCACCCCTTACTCGATTCTGAAGGAATACGTCAAGTCACTTCAGTAATGAACATTTATAGGCGATATGCATCTGATTGCTCCATTAGATCAAACCCGGTCGTCCGTCAACCCTCTGTGGATAGTCGCAAATTCCCAAGAATCTGTGCGAAACATAAAGGAATATCAGCTTTTATTTAGATTAATGCTTTCTACTGAACTTATAAACGATATATTCGTATATATTTTGAAGCAAAAAATATGGTGAATCAATTTTCAGTCGTGTCGTAATTCGGGTTTAACATGGTTCTATTATGATGTATAATTATCATTTCCATATTGTAAAGACTATGCGCCGTACACATTTATTTATGAAGTAAATTTAGCGGGAAATTATTTTTCCTACGTTTATGTAAAGTAGCAATAGAGAAGGACATCTCACATGGCCACAAATATGTTAGTACCGAGTCTCGCCAACTGACTATTTAAAACTAAACTTTCCCCAGCCTATCACGTGATCTGTTCGACCAACTACGGCTTACTATATCTCCGCCCTCATTCATATTCTCTACGATGTAAAGGGTTTTAAATTTTCGCTTTTCGAAATCTAGACGTAACGTTAAGACATTTGCCCGCTTGTCAACACGGAATAGCACCCCTTTATTGAGCTTGAGAAATACTTTCTAGATGACACATATCACACAAACTATGTACTTTATTTGACAACATAAACACCTGCGTACGCCTCAGTAAACTTGCTTAGCTTGACACACGTACAATAAGAGAATCAAACAAAAATCACACCGGTTACACTAGGGATGACGTCATTTAGTCGGTTAGTCAAGCATGAAGTACAATCTATTTTTAAATATCATCTACAAAAGGTCACATATCACAGTCTTTAAGATGTATATATATATATATATATATATATATATATATATATATATATATATATATATATATATATATATATATATATATATATGAAGAGTTCGAACGCAAAACGCAATAAATCCAAATCGTTAAAATTGACACCTAAAACAATAAAAACACTAATATATTAAATCTAGACTTCGAATGAAAGCTGATTTTAATTCAAATCAAAAAGAAATTATTTCGGTATCATATCATGTAACACATAGTTTTGGGGTGTCGTCGAGTGTTGAAATGCAAAACTTTTTGTAAAGACAGTTCCGTGATTTTGAAAATGGCGTTTATCGCGTTTTGCATTCGAACTCTTCATATATATATATATATATATATATATATACACACACATATATACATATATATACATACATAGATAAACATATAATATATATATATACATACATATATAAACATATATATATACACACACATATATATGCATGTATATATATATATATATATATATATATATATATATATATATAACTGTTTGATAACAGTCGAATATAATTAATAAATGAATAGCATGACTGAAATAAACCTTTATATATAAAAGAGAATACACAAAAACAGTAATAGTATTTAACCTGTAGCTGTAAAAGGAGAAACGGAGAGAGGGAGGGAGAAAGAGAGAGAGAGAGAGAGAGAGAGAGAGAGAAAAGAAAGAGGAGGAAGTAACTAATTGTGTTTTACTTCATTTTAAAACATTTTTAGATTGATTGCCTGTGCAAACTCACTTTCATTTTATTCAAACAATCTACCTCGAGATTAATGGATGATTGAACGGGTCACAATTTTTCTTGTAATATACCAATGTACACAGTATTTCCTCTCCATACATATTTATTGAATTACCCACGATCTCGTCATCTTACCAAAGTCTACAACTGATCAATTCCCTGGTTAATTACGACCCACAAGGCTTTATGTAGTGATCAGTTCTTCTCGACTGAACATCCTGATTGTTCTTTTTCCTTTCTTTCCTTTTATCGCATAACACATTTTTTTCGTCATATCTGAACGTCTAAAATGTTTAACGTAATTGTTTACGTTAATGTTGTTTTTGTAAAAGCTGCAGCTGTACAGAAACTCGAAGGAGATCGTATATACACGTATACTAAAATTAAAAAGAAACAACAACAATAGCAGTAAAAGAACACGATAAAATTGAACGAATTTAACCCGATCATACGTTGGGCGCTGATTTACCAAAGTCAACAGAAGGCAGCCATCTTTGAATGACAAACACAATAGCAGAAGACGATTTATCTTGAAATAATTTTGCCGAATTACAGCCATTGTTTTACTAAAATTTTTGAATGGTGAAAGGAATAATAGGTTACACGATATAGTTTACGGAAGATGTCTTTAGAGTCGGCTAATAATATGGCTAAGTATGCAGCAAGATTGAAGATACAATTTCTACTTCGAAGTTAAATTTACGAAAGTGGGTTAGAAAACGTGTCAAGAAAGTGACGTAGCGAACAGGAAGTCGAGAGACAATGATACGTTGCATATAGAAAGCTAAAGATAGTCGCTTAGGTTTTTGGTCTTCGAATGAAGCGGACGTGTTTCGGAGGTCTTCATCCCTCTCGCTATGGTGGACGCGTTAGGGAAGACTATTAATTCGTAATGTTCTAGAGAAACTTAATGTGTCACCCATGGTTGCTGTAAAGTAGAAAAAAATACATCACACATGATTTAAAACTGTAAAACGAAAATGTGTTCTGTTGTTATTTATATGCTCATTTTCAACCTGTATACGAAAGGACGGTTACAATTGCTACTAAAAGAAAGTAAGAAAGGCAGATGATTCTTACTACTACTACCACTACCACTACTACTACTACTACTACTACTACTACTACTTCGGGAAAGCGACATATCACATTCAGAGAAAACTGACGATATGCATGTCATATTAGTTTACGCGGCAAAGATTCGCCCACTGTGTTTCAAACTGATTGGTTGGTTTAATAAAGTGACATGGAAAAGATTTGAAGTTTGATTTTAGTTGCTGTGAAAATTTTAGATTACACAGACGAAATGTAAGGTCTTGATGGATATGGATACTTACGCCCTCGATTGGGATAGTCCAGTCAGTAGCAACTCATAGTAAAGGAAATAGAGATCCTTAAGATTAAGATTGATTGAATATACTTTAACATAAAATTGTCGTCATCTCGTTCTTCGGAAACATACAAGCCTACCAATAAAATAGGGATACTAATTAACATGTTCTCTGGATACTTTTCTGTATCGAGAGAATATATTCATTACTATCCCTATTTTACTGCTTCCCCAAAAGAGCTGGATGTGCCACCGGGAAAATTCAAAAGAGGCACACGGGATTGGTTGGCACAAAAATAAAACCTGGCTCAATCTAGAACAAAGTCTCGTTCCTTAAAGGAGTACGGAAAAGATACACTTTCATTCTAGCTCGAAGTTCGGATAAGCCAACAGAAACCTCCATCTCCACATCTCAATCCGATTGACCTAAAGGATTTTTCTCGTGAAAAATAAAAATATAAGCTAATGAATTTGTAGGGAACTACCCTAAGCACCTACGTGCTCTAATTAGATTACATAATTACACTAATAAATATTAATAGATAATGTAATGAATGTATTGTAAACTTTTTGTATTATTAATGCGATATTTTTAATTATTATTAAAAAAAATCTGATTGACTATGAATTTAAACGCATGTATTATTAGCAGTAGAGGTTTAATTAATTCATCTGTGTTAGAAATAGATACGAACACCTTTGTGTAATGTGTTGTGAACGTTTCCGTGACATTGTATATATGGAAATGCCTTAAGGAAAAAAACGTTCATTCAGATTTAGTTTACATCGAAGAGTGAATCGAGACGTGTAATATTAGAGGCGCTCAATCATCACTATAATACGTTATGTTCGTCGTCAGTCTGTCACGCTTAAGTTGAAAATAGCATTTTCATTGGTCTGTAAAGCTTAAGTTTGAAGTAACATTTTCACTGGTCTGTCAAGCTTAAGTTTGAAATAGCATTTACGTTGGTCTGTTAGACTTAAGTTTTAAATAGCATTTTCACTGGTCTTCACGTTTGAGTTTGAAATAGCATTTTCATTGGTCTGTCAAGCTTAAGTTTTAAATAGCATTTCCACTGTTCTCTCAAGCTAAAGTTTTATATAACATTTTTACTGGTCTGTCAAGCTTAAGTTCAAATCCCATTTTCACTGGTCTGTAAATATTAAGTTTGATATATCATTTTATATTGGTCTTTCATGTATAAATTTTAAATAGCAATTTCATTGGGCTTTCAAAGCCTCATTTTAAAATGAAATGTTGCTGGTCTGCCAGATTTAAGTTTGAAATAGTATTTTTGCTGGTCTGTCGCGCTTATGTTTGAAAGAGCATTTTCGTTGGTCTCTAACGCTTAATTAAAAAAACATTTTAATTACAGAAAACGTTAATTGAATGGACGCATCTTAATCTAAATGCCTTTAGTACAATTATAAGAGGACTAGCAGGAAGACACGACGTTGCTCGGGATTGAATGAGGATCACTACTATACACCTTTACACTATGCTTATCACACCATATAACTTTGTTTTTACTAGCCCCCGCCCGTTCCCCCCCTCCCTTTTATAGTTCGAGGAAGCTGAAATGTTGGAAAACGCTTAGAATTAGTGTCTTATACATATTGTTTAAATTACATTAACATCGGATATACGAATATTTAGTTTGTAGGGGGCTCTGCGCCTACGGGTAACTTAGATATAGGCGCACGTAGATATTCGGCACATAGAGAGTAAAATAGAGATTCAGGACTACTTCCATTGTCTTCCTGAGATACTTTTATACATAGGATTAAAGTTTTATAAAAGTAGGACATATTTGAAGTTCTTAAGTTGTTATTCCCCCATAGTTTCCTTATAATGGATTTTTTTTAGATTCCGGACACTTCCATTGTCTTCCCTGGTAAATTTTACATAAAAATACACTTTTGGATTTTATGTAGATTCTCTAATTTTTCTCAATATATAAACCACACAAATATGATACACACCCATACACGCAGAGACTGAGTTTTATATATATATATATATATATATATATATATATATATATATATATATATATATATATATATATTTGTCATTCAGTTGATGTTTCACCCTTGTTTGAAATATGCATTTTTATCTGTCTGTCACGCTTTAACTTCTAATGCACTTTTTCGATGCTTTGGCACATCTCTATAGACAACACTGTCTGTCTGTCAATCACGCTTAAGTTTCAAATGGCATCTTTCCTCGCTACATGCGCACATTAATATAATGTGCGCATGTAGCGAGGAAAGATGACACAGCTTCAGATAATTCGTTCTAATTCACTTACGCTAAACCAGAAAATATAATTAGATAAAATAAAATTTGTAATTATTAACATCTGTTTTTTTAAATGTAATTTTATGTTTTACTAATTAAATCATGCATTTCTTCAAAAGATATTGAAAATATTTAATTATGAAAATTACATTAAGATCATGATACATTAACAAAAGTAAAATCTAGATCGTATTTGGCACTATTTCTAAGAAAAGGGATTGTTATCTATATATTACTACGTTTGTATTAGGCTGCCCGGAAAGTTCGTGCGAAATTAAAATCATGTTGAACCAGAACATCGTATCGATCCGTGTACACAAGCTTTACTAAATACTCATGAATTGCGAATCTTGATATGTTTAACCTTTCTCATGTTGTCTAACGTGGGTTATTTTGAATTAATGTCTTAATTTAGTCATCATCTGTAGAAAGTGGTCTTCCGGAGTGTTCTTCAGCATCAACACTAAGTTCTCCAACTCGAACCACTTCCGTAGAGTTCTGTCAGCTAAAGTATCTTCACCGTACTATTTGCATATCTTGTTTTGTTGCAAGATATTTTTGCCTTCATAGAAATGGAAAAGCATCAAGTGCCTAAAATGGATCTTACAATTTCTAATTTTAAACGGTTCTAAAATTCACACAAGTTAAATTAAAAAAAAAAAAAACTTTCTTTCTCAAAGGATAGCTTGAAGTATGCTTTAACCGAAAATGTAAGCATACTATATCCGTCAATAATCTGACATTTTCTAACGTGGCAAAACATGAACACCTAAGAATCGGCACGAGCTTTTCGGACAGCCATTATTTCGGATTTGTGTCGTGCTATTATTAATACGTAGGTATTAAAACAAATTGCAACAGCCTGCATCAAAGCTATTATTTTGACATATTTTTGAAATATTTCCTTGAAATTTTAATTTTTTAATTAAAAAAAAATCATAGTTCACCCCAACCAAGGTTGGCTGCAAGGGGCTACTGAGAATTAGGGTGTAAGTTTGGGGAGTACCCCTAAGTTATGAGCTGTGCAAAGAGATGTCTGTTTACATTAGTTTTAACTTTCTGCATGTCAGTACAGTCGGGGAAACAGGGACCAGGGAGGAAGTTCCAGAGACCGGCAGCAGGAGGAAATAAGCTATTGGAGTAGAAGGCTCTCCGGCATCTGGGAACCTCCACAGTTAATAGATGGGACGTAGCTGATTTTCGGGTTGGTCTAGTGTATTTACGTCGAGAGGGCACTAGAGCAGCAAGTTCATCAGAGCACAATCCATTGAAGTATTTGTAAAACAGGCACAAGGATGCAACATTGCAGCAATGGGGCAGGGGCTGGAGCTTGGGGGATAGTGAGGGACCTATTAAGTAGGATACTCTTTTTTAGGCCTTGTCTAAGAGGGAGAGACAAGTGGATAGTGCCCCAGCCCAGATGTGGCAACGATACTCCATGCATAGGCGGATGGTAGCTTTGTAGAGATATAGGATAATGTCAGGTGTGAGAAGTTTACTAGCACGGTAGAGGGAGACCAGCTTATTTGCAGCAGCCTTAGCAATGTCTTCAATGTATGTGTTCCAGTTCATGTTACCTGTGAATGTGAAGCCGGAGAGTGGTAACGTTGGACTCTCAGGTAGGGTGTTATTTTCCATGGCAATCGGTGGTTCAAGAGGTTTCTTGTAGTTATTGAAGGAAAATAGCTTTGTTTTCGCGGTATAAAATGTTACCATCAATTGATGACCCCATTCCACCACAGCCTGGAGGTTTTTTTCTAAGGATTCAGCCATTGCCTCGTATATGTGCGCGGCCATTTTACCCACATGACGAGAGTACAGCGTAGTGTCGTCAGCAAATATACCCATCTCAGACACAATGTCATCAGGGAGATCGTTTATGAAAATCAGGAACAGTAGAGGTTTAATGATGGATTTATTAAATTTTCAATTTATCTTTAGTAGCAACATCCGTGAAAATATCCTATACGAAATATTTTTAAAACGTGTTAAGCATATATAGACTGGCATTTCCTCTGTATGTGAGACGGAAGTTGACAGTTAAGTAGAGATCAAACAGGCTACAAGTGATGAAAGTCGTTTTCTACTTGGACGTTAACCAACAGCCTAACGACTGACGTCAAGGAGAAATTTCTACAGCTATGTTGAGCCTCTAACAACATCTCAGGAAGAGACCAGACTACAGCTGTGAACCAGATGGCTAGACAATGCCCCCACTTTCGACTGACATGGGAATCTGACCTTCTGAAGCCTTCCCTTATAGATTAGAATCATCCTAGCTTCAGTGAAATACATTCAACTGCCTGAGAACGGGAATGGGGCGATCCAAAGTTGATATGACTAAATGTGGCTACAAATCGACCCAACTATCTGCGCATGTGATGAGGGGACCATATGATGCAACATTGCCTTGTCTGCCCCCTACTGTCCAACCGATGCAGCTTGAAAGATCTTGCAGAGTACAACATAAATGCAAAGAGTTGTGTAAAAAGTGAGAAACTGCCGAATGACCACATGCTTCAAAGAAACGCAAAGAAGAAAAAGAAAAACAAGAGTATAATTTTAAGATGTATACTAGAATAAAATATATCAGCTTCATTTATACTGTAACCATTAAAATAGAATCTACTAAGTAATTTTTGTTAAAGATGGAATAGATATTTAACTATTTTTTGGTAAAGGCATTCATTGATTATATACAAGTTCAGGCAACTAAAGAAAACAAAAAGTCATAATCTAATATTTCGTATAGAAAGTTCTACGAAATTTCGGACTGCTGTCTTCACTTGTCCCTTTTCAGGTTCAAGTAAGGATTCAGCTAAAACTTTCGGGAAGATTACAGCCGAAAATAAAAAGGTGCGGGTATTACAACAGTCGAAACGTTGTGAACATGATGGCAGAAAAGATGAGAAAAAGAGTTGTAAATAATGTAAGTAACTAATTACGATGATTAACCAATTACGATGATTAACTAATTATAATTATTAACTGATTATGATGATTAACTAATTCTGATGATTTACTAATTCTGATGATTAACTGATTACATTTATTAACTAATTACGATGGTTAACTGATTACGATGATTAACTAATTACGATGCGTAACCGATTACAATTATTAACTGATTACCCTGATAAACTAATTAATACGATTAACTGATTACGATAATTAACTGATTACAATGATTTACTGATTACGATTATTAACTGATTAACTAATTACGATCATTAACTTATTAAAATGATTAACTGATTACAATGATAAACTAATTACGATGATTGACTTATTACAATAATTAACTTATTACAATGATTAACTAATTACGAAGTGTAACTGATTACGATGATTAACTAATTACCATGATTAATTGATTACGATGATTAAATAATTACGATGATTAACAAATATTTACGTATTAAAATCTCTATTATATAGAAAATATTTACAAAAACAAATATGAATAAATCTTTTACATATTTATAAAGTTAAGCCATCTGTTTCACTGACAGATTAGAACGGCTTTCTAATGTACCCAGTTATGTATCTACTATCGACATCCAAAAGTTAACTAATTTTAATATTCCTTTGCAAAAGGACATCTCATAAATTAACTATTCGTTTCGTTTTCTTATTCGACGATTGTTTCATTTTGCTACAACCCACAGTTTTATCTACAAATATTTTTGAGATCGTGGATAAATGCATCAAATACACTTATACACTGACACTTGTTTCCTCGTCTTACGATTCAGCAGCCTGGCTGAACCTAGCGAGATTCGAAACTGGGACCTCAGAGACTGAAGTCCGAAGATTTACCACGAAGCAAAAACCCGTTAGTGAATGGTATGTATCGCTTTTATAGATGCCATTTATTTGTTTAGTTTATTTTCGATACTTTGAACGAATTCAACTATTTATACGGAAAATCATTTAACCTAAATGCTAGTTGGGGATAATATTCCCTACATCAATGTGATGCTCTATATAGGAAGCAACATATACTTTTAAAATATAATTATCCTTGGGACACAGGTCCAGCAGGTAAATAATGAAATCAGAGAAATAATTGAGAAAATAATCGTTGCTTTTTAGGAATCGGTATCCATAGATTTACAGTCGTGACGTAGGAGTTCCGACTACGAACGGAGAAAGCCGAATCAAGTTCCGACTTTTAGCGAAATATACAAATAAAAAAGGCGATGTCCTGTTCTTGTCAGGCGACTATTTTTCAATCAATTAGAGAGATCAAGTTCCGACTTTAATGTAATGGATTTTGATACCCTTATTAATTTTGCAATTTTTCATTTGGATTATTTGGATTCCATTTCATTTACCTTTACTAAAAGAATTTTTTTTTGCAAAATACCCTCCTTCCAAAAAGAAACAACGGTACTCTTACATAATACGAACCGAACTATACCTAAAACTGAGATTAGGGTTAGTTTACGGTCAGTGTACTAAAAAACAGTTTGGTTCGTATTGTGTAGAAGTACCAACACAGAATTAGAGTATACACTTAAATACAAGATAAAATCAACACTTTCTTTCGTTAAATAACTTCTCCCCCCCCCCCCCGAGCGCTTATAATACATTCAGTTTGTTCGGTGATGTTCGTTAATGTTCGCCAATCTCGGAAGTCTCCGATGAAACTCAGAATTGATGATGTAACTACTGAAATTTTCTTTGATACTTATTCCTAAAAATACCAAATAATTATAGTGAAACTTGAGCGTGACAACCGAACGGAATGAATCTCTTATATAGATGTGTAGACACATTTAAAATTATACATGCTATTTCAAGCTTGACAGGATAACTGACAGACATAGCCAATTGTAAGAGTTTTTGGTCGCATATTACTTTAGATACGTCCATGTGCCCTGCTGCTCCTAACCCCGAATCTAATATAACAATTTTGATAATGTTCCGTAATTTTTAATTTTTCTTTTATTTCTTTATTTAGGTCATTTATTTATTTACATCATGAATTTACTTTCCTCTCACGGTGTTTCTACTACTGTAACACAATGATATATTTTATTGGTGCGACATTAATTGGTTAGTTAATTATGGAATAATAATTGAAATAAAGGTTTTGGGCCGGAAGGTATAGCCAAATATTTTCATTCGAAACGAACAATTTTATTTCTAAAAAGCAATATTTGTCATTGTTAAACCAGTCACAAGCCGTTTCGAATTTTCTACTATTCTTGGATTAGTAAGTCAATGAAAGCCTATGTTCTACACATTTAGGAGAACCTCAGTCAAGCTACAATATGGCGACCCGATGTTATTAAAATAATAGCACACATTTGAAATTGTTGACGGATAAGTATATACTCAGATATAGACAGGTGCATTTAGTAATCTTTTTGAATCGTAAACACAATTTAACTACCTGCTTGATTCTATTTATCTCCCTCCCACAAGGTAAGATGTGACACAAGGTCGGGTAAGTGGGCAAAAAACCAGCGCTCGAGAATTTGAGCACTCTGGCTATTTAAAAATTGCCTGGGCAGTCCCGTCGGCATTCCCCGGTAGGGGCGCCTCAGGCGATTAGCAATAAACTAACCCCCTTTCAAAGGGTGAGAAGGCAAAGCCTGGGAGGGTGCGCCTCCTAGAACTGCACAGGACGGACAACCAACCGATAGACCGGCGTAAATCCAGACCCGAAGGTCCGGTACACTATTTAAATTATAATTGAAATTTGACGACCCAAATTCATTGTTTGGATAATCCGACTTTCATATCAAGTATCGGCTAGACCAACAGATGGACTGACCGACCCTGAAACAGACCGCCTAATGGACAGGCCGAGCTACTTATAGAAATGCGGCGGTTCATTGCAATTTCAACACTTTTAGAAATGAATCAAACGTTCCAACTCCCTGGCCTAACATTCAAAGGATACATAGAATCGTAATAAATACATAGAAGATACTTCTAAGTCTGCTGCAAAGAAGGTGTGCTTCCTCTACCGACCTAGAAAACTTCTCACACCTGCCAGTATCCTATTCTTCTATAAAACGATCATTCGCCCATGCATAAAGTATTGTTGTCACATTTCGACTGGCGCACCAGTTACTAGTTTCTCCCTCTTGACCAGGGAGCAAAAGAGAGTCTCTAACCTAATAGGTCACGTGTGCTGTCTACCAAGCCCCAGCCCATGTCCCACGGTCGTATTGTTGCATCTCTGTGCTTGTTTTACAAACACTTACACGGAATGTGCTCCGAAAAAACTTGTACCCCAAGCTAAATACCTCCGACGAATGCGACTAGCAGCAAAATCTCACCCATTCATTGTAGAGGTCTCAAGATGCCGAAAGACTTTCTATTCAAATAGCTTATTTCTTTAGACCGCTTGCATTTGGAATTCTTTTTTTGCTCCCTGTTTCACCAACCGTATTAACATGCAGAAATTTAATTGTAATGTGAACAAATGTCTTGCTGCCCAACTCCCCATTTAGGATGGCCACTATAAATCTGCCTCTTAATCACAGTAAAGCTTCAATCTCAGTGGCAATATACATTGCTATGGGTGAAATAACGTTAAAGGAAAAAAAAATGAAAATGCTATTTTAAAACTTAAGCGTCACAGATTGACGGACGGTTGAACAAAAAGGGTATTTAAGACTTAAATATGAAACGAAACGACCGATGGACGTATTTCATAAATGACTTATTTTCTTCTTCTCTTCACTGGTTTCATTTAACTTGCGCGTTTAGCGATGAACATGCTATTTCAAATTTAGGCGTTAAAGACTAACCGCCCAGTGGACGAAACATTTTATAGAGAGTTGTGGACACCTTTAAAAACTGTTAACTTATCGCATCTGAATGCATCTAAGGTTCAGTTCCATCGTTCTAATAACATTTGAAATATATCCTTAGTATTATATGCAGTTGAATTATCGCGTTAGCTAATGTTTACGCGAGATCCGGTTTTATGAAAATCTTAACGAGACAATGTTGTAATCCAAAACATACACAAGCGTCATTTATGTGGCGTGTCATTATTTATTGGAATAGAAGTAGATGCATTTAAAGAAAAATGAAATATGGATGAAAAGGAAGAAGAAAAGGATCGGAATTACAACTGTGACGAATATATATTTATTTTTTTCTTCTTTAATTTCGCTTCTACTTACCTCCTTCTTTTTATTCTTCCTCTCCCCCATTCTATTTGTTGCTTTTTAAAAAAAAGCAAAAACTTTTTTTTGTTCAGTTTTGCCGTTTTGTTTGTTTTTCTTCCTGATAGATGTTTTGGATTTATTTTATTAACACCCATTGTTCCTCCTTCTTTGGTTGCATCTTCTTAAATTCCCAAAAATAATGTCACGGCACATAAACGATCAGTGTTTCTGTTTAATGTTACACTATTAGATCATTAAAGTTTACCAATATATATATATATATATATATATATATATATATATATATATATATATATATATATATATATATATATATGTATATATATATATGTATATATATATATATATATATATGTATATATATATATATATATATATATATATATATATATATAGGCAGCATCTTCTCTTACAGGCAGGCATTTTTGAATATAAGAGACAACTCATGTCTAGATATCCTTTGGTAGATCCTTTCAATAGTCCGAATTAGGATCTTAGTTTCGGAGGAGAATTGGCTGATGTACTTGGGAGACAAATGCAAATTATGGCAAATTCATCAGTTAATTCCCCTCCGAAACTAAGATCCTAATTCGGACTATTGAAAGGATTTACCAAAGGATATCTAGACATAATTTGTCTCTTATATTCAACAATATATATATATATATATATATATTTACTTGGATTCATCAAGTACAAGGCATATTACCACTGAAACGCATGGGGCTACTGTTATGTCCAAGGAATTTGAACGCCGGACTCTCGGGGCGGGTGCTATCGGCCATGACCTCATGGTGATCGGAAAAAGTGGAATAGTGAATAAGAATGATAACTTAGATAGTAACGAGATACATGTCAGAGGTGTGGGTAGGTGGTCAGATTTGAAATGTGACTGTGATTGTTTTAATAACTGCCAAAAAATT
Organism: Sepiola atlantica; assembly: GCA_963556195.1. Classification (NCBI taxonomy): domain Eukaryota; kingdom Metazoa; phylum Mollusca; class Cephalopoda; order Sepiida; family Sepiolidae; genus Sepiola; species Sepiola atlantica. The sequence continues at coordinate 114,709,281 of OY744523.1, read as the reverse complement.
TAAAGTGTAAACATGACATTGTTTTTATTTTGAAGTATGTCGATGGGGAGTTGGCTGTATCTATAAAGCAAAGTGCACTAAGAGGAATACCGACATACTACTTGCAATACATTATTTCATGTTTCGATTTCTTCTGCAACACTTTTTTAATTTTTTTTAAAGAGAGAGGGAAAACGTTATGTATATATATATATATATATATATATATATATATATATATATATATATATATATATATATCTTATATTTTCATTCTATAGACCATGTGGAATTAATCACAAAATCATAATTTTCATTGGGTTTAACAACATCTTTACTTCTGTACTTCGATGAGTTTTTTTACATCTCTCAATTTTCACATAAAAGTAATTTATTATAATCTAATATTCATTCCTATCTCTTACGCGCGTTTCATGGAAACATTCGGATAAGTGTATTTTTTTCATTAGTCAAATTTTGTCAATCTTCAGAGGTTTGCAGTATATGTTATCGAGTAGCGAAAAAGCATATCATAACAAAAACACCGCGGGGGGGGGAGGAGGGATACGGTGAACATTCAAGTTGATTTCTGATAAATCGGCAAACTCAAGTATATAAAGGCAAACCACTCACTTTGGCAAACATAAAACACGAATCAGATTTCTCAAACGATCGCTCCAAAGCTAATATTAGCGACCAAAGGCTCCTTTTCATTAGTTGCTAACTCGATGTGTAGCGGAGGGTGCCACTCTTTTCTGGGATTGCTCTACTTAACCGTGATTCTGACTTTACAATGCTGAGTATTTAGCAATGCAGCATCAAGTACCATTACTCAAGCTTAATGGTCTCGCAGCTTACCATTATGTCAAATGGGGCTGTTAAATATTTAATGGTATTTACCATTAATCTTTTAGATGTGAACTTTTATCTATTTTTTTTCATAAATGTCAATTTTAATATCTTATTATGAAATAGAATAATCATTTTGTCATATTTTGTTCCATATCTTTTTTATTTTCGAAGTAGAAGAAGACGAAGAAGAAGACGAAGACGAAGCATTTAGATCAAACATATTTTTATTTCTGCATTAAATCGTCAATTGAATCAGCATGGTACGATATTTGACAAGTTCGATCCTGTTGTTGGCATTTATTCCTCGGTGCTTTCTAGAATCATATAAAATACAGGAGAGACCACGTGAAGGTTGCCGACACCCATAGCGAAAATGATGCTATGAAAACAACTGGATAGAACTTGGCGCGTCAGGTCGTTAGTCCACGTCTGTATCCACTTCACCACAGCAACCTACTATTTCATTGTAACATTAAGTCGTAATTTATTAAAATGAAAGTCGCTCCAGACAAGGCGTGAAGCCACTTGATGTAAGGAGCTAAAAAAGAACGAAATATGATTAAGTTTCATAATAAAAAAGGGAGAGGAAGATAGAATCATTTAAACACAAGGTAGTCTTTTAACTGACGATAATTAATAATCGAACCTAACACCGAAACATAAGCATGGCATTGACGGACCCAGTAATCCACGCTGGAAATACCTCAAGAGATACACATCATGCGCAACACGGCGCTTGAGAATAACCCGACATTTTGCGAGTACTGATGAAGACTCTCAAAAGGCTACCCTTGAGTTCGATCTCCTGTATTAAACCCGGGAATGTGCCGACTAGAAAAAACATTATGACTTCGCCCTCTCCCAAGGATTCTTAACTACTTTCAATATCCGTCAGTTATTAGACAAATATAGCCTGAATCAGACCCAAACACAAGCATCCAATGATATGGACCCCGAACACGCTAATCTGAAGTTAAGCATTGTATCAACCCGATAGGGAGGTAAGGGGTTACAAGGCTAACTGACAAAATGGTCTATTCCGGTTTTTGTTTTTAAACCCTTGAAATCAAAGATAATTGTATTTTTTCGACTGTTTTTAAATGGGTTTACTGTTCTAATTACTAGACGGGTATTCAACTTCAATCAGAACTAAATGCCGTTTTAACTGACATTCGATTTACTTCCTGTTTTATAATTAAATCCGACTTCTAATTAATATTGTCAGTTGAATAATGATAGATATTATGAAAGGATTGAAAACGATGAATAGAATAACCCAAATTTTCTGAATCGCGGGGCGGTTTCTGGTACGTATTTGTTGACATTTGATATTGAGATGACAATGTTATAATCTGCAGGAAAGCAGTATCGTGGCAACGTGTTCAATAGGTGGAAGACTCTGTTCATAAAGATTCCGCGTGATGCTATGCACATGGACGAAGAAAGGAAAGCTATTTTAAAAAAAGTTTATGGAAAAAGACGCTTATGTATGTTCGTTCTTCTACTTCGATTAAAAAAATGAGGTTGTTAGATTGAAAATGAACTAGTGTCGCTATGTTTAAAAACTCTGACATTACTTTTTGTATGAATTGGTAATAATTTTGAAGAAATATATTTTAATTGTGACATTTTATACAATTTATTTCAAAACTGTTTAGATGACAATTATTTTGACGATGAGTAAAAACAATTTTTTTATTTTTAAACAGAATGCTTTCATATATTTTGTTTCTATCTTGTTAATCAGGAACTACGTATATTTTTGTCGCTGTCCATCAACCCGTTATTGCGATTGTCTTCTGATTAGGGCGTAGGGGGCTAAATTCTCTCAATTATTTAAAAATCGTGATTCTTCATAAATATCTCTTTTTCGTTCATAAGACTTTACTCAAAACGTCAAAATATAATGTTGGTAATTATGTAAGTAAAACAAGTACTGATCAACTTAGAGAAACTCTAGTTTTTCCCTTGAGGGACTGTAAAAAAGACCCCGCCCCCCCCCCCAATATTGGCAATGGTGCACAACTATCTAAATGTATACTCATTAGTATTTCCTCAAAATCCAACAAAAGTTGTGACCAATGGTTGTTTATATTATTCAAGTAGTAGTGATCACAGGGGAAGGTAACTCATGCTTTACGTGCTCATCCTTGATAATTCCAGAGTGATCTGCTCCCTGTCGGCGGAGCCTACAATTCGCCGACTGCAACTCCATGCAGAGGGGTAAGACGCCACCCCCTGAAAACGGGGCCACCTGGGTGGCGACCCTTGATGGTGTAAGACGGGATCCTGGTGGATAGACATTCGTCCACTTCGGCCCTTACTAGATGGGAGGTCGGAGAGAGCCGATCCGATCCATCGGCTGGTCAGGTCATGTCCTAGTATCTATAAGTTCATTCCCAACTGTATTATTGTATCTGATTCTTCAAAAAATCTAAATCTTATTTCTGCTTTTTATTCTTATTTTTATCCTCAAATAGATAATAGAAGCCGGTGGCTGAGGGTTAATCACGTTGAGAATAACGAAGATTATCAATGCCAAAAAGTTCGGTTTCAAAAGAAGAAATGTTTTTATTGGAATGGTTCCCTTCTAAGATTATTGTTTGCACTTTCACTGTAAAATTTCCTTCTGGGAGAAATGTATTCTGGTTATATAAGAGCTATGTATTCGGGTTATCTAAAAGCAAGGTATTCTGGTTATATAAGAGCAATGTTTTCTAGCAATATGTTTTGGTACTCTAAGAGCAATGTATTCAGGTTATCAAACAGCAATGTATTCTAGGAATATAAATAATTATCTTACCTATGGAATTATAAGTATCAACTTTATTCTAAACACCACAAAACTGAATTTGGTCCGTGCTTTGAGTTATTGTCGGAGTCTTTCTCAACTTGCGTGTGGTTGTTCTCAAAGAGTAATGTCTTAGATGTGAACTTTTATCTATTTTATCTATGGTTTCCAAGAGTAATTGTTTAAAAGAGTAATGTCTTCAATGAGCAATGTGTTCAAGAGGCAGTGTGTTCTAAGAGCAATGTATTCTACGAGAAATGTATTCTAAGAACCATGTATTCTAGGAATATAAATAATTATTCTATATATAGATATATATTATATAATTTTATTCGGCATTAAATAACCCACAAATGGTTTATATGCAGTAAAACACATAAACCAAACGACCCAGAGAGATTTTATTTCCATACCTCACGTTCCTTCATCTCCTCTTCCTATTTTCCGCTTTTCATTTTCTCCTTTGTCGCTGTACCATTTTCTTTCTCCCCATTTTCACACTTCTTCTTAATACCAAAGGGGTGACAAAAGGGTAGTTATATTAATATATAACAATCATAAACTGGTGGCGAATTTTGGAGCTTATGTTTAATTCAAAATAAAACCCCACACTATACACACTTTTATAATATTCAGTTATGCTAAGAATTATATTTCAGTAATAAATTACGAACACTAAATAATAGTGGGTGCAACTTTCCAACGACATTGTATAGTAATCATTCGCAATAGGTGTTGTGTGACTGCATTTAACAGACAAATGTAACCTATTTTATTACTAGGGTAGGTGTAAGTTGACTCTGAAATTGCAAAGTGTAGCATTTGTTCTGATACTACGCTTCATCTTTTCCATCTTCGGTCAGTGAATGAGAAATCCTTTTAGACTGAGACCATTTTTGTTTTTGTCTCAATCCAGAGTGCCTCATTCCTGGAAACTGGACTTTCCCCACATTAAAAACCGACCTTGTGTGTTACTGTGCCCTCGTGGGGAGGCATGCAAATAGGGATTTAAAAATACTTCCTAGGTAACGTAAACGATCCAACCAGTTAAGCAGTTATTTGGTATGTGTTTGGTTGTGGCTGTACGTGTTAATCCTGACTGATTCTTCATTGGTCAAAGGGTTTTAAATCAACAGCTCTGTTAGCAATTTACGTAATTACCAGTTATCCTGAAGATTGCTAGGTGGTATTTTACTGAACGCTTTATTTGTTCTCCCAGGTGTTGACTTAAATAAAATAGCGAGTAATTAGGTCTATTAGTTTTAAGCTGCTTTATTTAACAGGCGCTTAAATTGAGAAATTCGGTTGTGATACAGAGATGACGACATGATCGGGTAGAAAACTATATCAAAACAAACTTACATTTACCCGAGAGAAACGTTTTATTAATAAAAGGAACGCCCATTAACAGAGAGAAACCTTTTTTTACAAAACTACACGGACACAACTGAAGTAAATAGACACCACATAAAAATAATTCATATATGTTTAAAGTTTCTGCTTTTTTCATCGATAATCACCACTCCGAGCCGTACAAAGCAGAGTAAAAGTCTGAAGCATCGACATTTTTTACTAATTGACATTTTTGTATTTCAAGTATATATATGTTGTAGGATTTAAGGCCACAAAAAACAACACGAACACAAGAAATTGTATAAACAGAAAGTATAGAAGTAATGGGTGACAAGGACTGCTTCATCACTGCTACTGATTTGTCATAACGAGCATGTTATCACAAAGTACACCGGAGGAGAGAAATACGGTGAAATTCCAAATTGAGTTCTGATAAAAATTCGGCAAACTGAAGTAGATATAGGACAAATACTTAGTTGGGGAAAAAGTGACCATTCAGAGAAAAATAGAAAGGAAAATTTCTTCTCCACAAGATAATCACACACACACACACACACACAAAACACTCGAATCAGATTTAAAGCCGTCGTTGAACAATCTGATTTAGTTGGTTTCCAGTGTGATTATCTTGTAGTTTGGTGGGCATTTTTACTTTTTATTTTTTCTAAAGTTGTCACTTTTTCCCCAAGTGAGTGTTTGCCCTTTATATGCTTCAGTTTTTTTTTATCAGAAATCAATCTGGAATTTCACCGTATTTTTCCCTCTCCGATGTTTTGTTATAACATACTATTTCACTATTCAACAAGATATACTGCAACCCTGTGATGATTGACAAAATTGGCCTAATAAAAAAATATTCTTATCCGATTTTGCCATGAAACGCGCGTAAGGGATAGGAACGAATATTTAATTTGAATAGATTACTTTTGTGTGTAAGATGTAAAAAAAACTCATCGAAGTACAAAAATAAAAAAAAGTTGTTAAAACCAATTGAAATCACGGTTTCGAATAAATTCTCCATGGTGAATGGAATGCAAATATAAGATATATATATGCTCTGAATCCTGTAATACAGCTTCATTGAGCTCACAATTGGAAACAATATTATAAAGACTATACGTTTTGTTTTAATATATATTAGTTGTAAAAATACAAACACACACACAATATATATATATATATATATATATATATATATATATATATATATATATATATATATATTTGTCTTCTTGGCTAAGATAAAAGTGTAGTATCTGTTCCGATGTTTACTACACCCTATTAACCGGCATTGTCTTGGCCTTCGGACCTAGATTCCGCCGGTCTGTATGTTTGTCCTGTACAGTTCTAGGGGGTCCACCTTCCCAGGCTTTGCCTTCCCACCCTTTGAAAAGGGGTTAGTTGATTACTAATCGCCTGAGGCGCTCCTACCGGGGAATGCCGACGGGGCTGCCCATGCATTTTTTGCAGGCCGGAGCACTCTTCATTCTCTAGGGTGCTGACTTTTCAAATCCCACTTTCCCGATCTTGTGTCACATCCTACCGCTGTGGGAGGAAGATAAATTAAACTACCCACATTAATAAAAGAAAGAGAGAAAGAGAGAGAGAGAGAGAGAGAGAGAGAGAGAGAGAGAGAGAGAGAGAGAGAGGGTGGGATTTAGATACTGAAATAAATTCATGACTCTCTCTCATCCACTCCGTATTTGGTTGATGAGGCTAGAGCCCATTTCATGCCGTCTGATTGTATTCAAATTCAGCAAGAGAAAATGCCCACGATTCTCTCTAACGGAACTGACGTCACGCATTGACTTCTGCCACATACCTGGGTCATACTCTGATCTAACACCATTCAATAACTTAGCGAATTTATACTTCCTTCTTTAACTAACCGTTAATCGTTTTTATTCTAGAATGAGAGACTTAAGTTCCTATTGTATAACAATGATAATAATAGGGATGTGTATTTACTTCTGTCATGTGATGCACTCATATTACACATCACGGAGGTGTACAGTTACCCATTCAATGCAACTAAAAAAGTAAACAGCAAATAATAAATAATAAATAACAGAAAAAATAAATGAATAAGCAATAAATAAATAATAATAAACAAACAATAAATTAACTAAATAAGCAAAAAAATAACAAATCTCGAAAGAAAAATGAAACAATGTAGCGAAAAAATAGCCCTAAAAATAACTATGGGAACATACACTAAGTAATTAACACGTTAAAACCGTATACTCTTCAGAATAATCTATATGAAAGGATATCAAGGACGCGATAGAAAATCACATAGTCTGAAGAACGTAATACAAGACGCTCAACATACCACTCACTATGCACTGTTGACCTTTCATCTTCAAACTTAGATCCCCCCTTCTCTCTCTATTTTGTTTTTTGATCTCGTTTCAGTACGCTGACGATTACCTTTGGGTATAGACTTTTGAAAAATTTAAAAAGTCAGTCCATCTGGATGAAACCGCGGTACGATTCTGAAATATATTAACATAGTTTTCAAATAAATTATTTGTATCAGCTCATACTCTTCTGCGACCGAGAACTTTATTGATTTATTTTCAATATAACTTGACGAACACACACACACACTATATATATATATATATATATATATATATATATATATATATATATATATATATATATATATATATATATACAGTGTAACCCGGATATAAGAGAAACCTGAATATAAGAGACATTATCTCTGGTCCCAAATTACAGCCTGTGTTAATGTCTATAAATTAGACCCCGATATAAGAAACCCGGATATAAGAAGAACCCTACTATAAGATACTTCTTCTCCGGTCCCGTCCTCCCCAATATAAGAGAGTTCGTTTTGAGTGACAGTGTGATGTCGTAAATCAGTCAAAAGACGTTGCTAAATTTTCTCACCTCATTGGTGAGTCTTTCTATGACCTTCACTATAGCCATATCCGTAAAATATTCGTAAAAAAGGTTTCTTTTTTTGTTGTTGTTAGAAGGCGAACCCGGATAAAAGAAACTTATTCTCTGGTCCCGACAGCTCTCTTATATCCGGGTTTAACAAAGAGATTTGTGTGCAATCAAAAATGACTGCCCTTTTTAAGAAAAAGTAATTTTTGACTGAATTATTTGTGAAAACTGATTGAAAAGTATTTTTTATGTCTATAACTGTTAAAAAAAACTAGTGTTCTGTGCGTAAAAAGCGTTATATGTGGTGTTTCCATACTTACATAAAGAAAATAGACAATACCCGGATATAAGAGGAATCCGGATATAAGAGACTTATTCTCCGGTCCTGACAGCTCTCTTATATCTGGGTTACACTATATATATATATATATATATATATATATATATATATATATATATATATATATATATATATATATATATATATATATATATATATATATATATATATATATATATATATATATATATATATATATATGTATAACAAGTTAGGTGAAAGAACACATAAAGTGCTCGATCATACGTTCTACAAGAGCTAATATGAATTATTTTATTTAAACACTATACATGACAGTGTCTGTTGGGTTTACCCGGGTTTGAACGATCTGGCAATTCTGAATCTATAGAAAAATCCGGCTTATCGAAGCAGATCGACTCTTCAGCACCCTTTCGTTGCTGAAGGATCAGAGAAAAGGATGCTAACGAGTCGATCTGCTTCGATCAGCAAAATTCTGCCCCAGATCCAGTATGAACAGACCGATGAAACCCGAGTACAACATAAACTAATATATGGAGTTTAAATGATATATATATATTATATATTATATATGTATATATATATATATATATATATATATATATATATATATATATATATATATATATTTATATATATTATATATATATATATATATATATTATATATATATAATATATATATATCTATATCTATATATATATATATATAATATATATATATATCTATATATCTCTCTATATATATATATAATATATTATATATATATATATATATATATATATATATATATTAAAGCTGAGTTAATTAACGTTGCTTTTCATAAAGCTTTTCCTTATATATTTTAATCACACAAAATACATGCTAACATATCCATCAGTTATATGGTCGAGTTATATGTGAAAAGCCTTCCAGTGTAATTGATCTAATTAGTCACCAATTGCAAATAACTCATCACGTTACCAATGTCTTAGTAACATTGCATCAATCACTTTCACCCACTTCTTTGATCTCCGCTCTTATTCTGAATGCAATTTATTACTCTGGCTTCCATGACTCTGTTTGTTAGCAGTTGAAGATGATAAAGAAAGAAAAGAATGAAACGATTAGAATAGTCCATTATAAGGCAAATGGGATACCACCACATGTAGTAATGCTATTTACCCGTAGTTGGAAGAAGAAACGAGAGAATAAGAGAAAGAGAGTCAGAAAACACGTAAGAAGATGTGTTTCAAAACAGGATAAGTAAGAGTGTATCGTTTTCCTTAACTCACAGTGTCTACTGGTTGTGGGGCCCTTAAATAAAAGACAAACTATCTAGTGACAAATCATCTTAGAGTTGCTGTTTTTGTTTTTACCAAAGAGTCACTACTTATCGAGGCGCAGAGACTTTGTCAGGTGGACTGCAGGGCAACACAGTGAATATTGGTAACGATGGATTAGATTGATTAGAATCTAATTATTTAAGAAGACGGCTCAACAAGAATTTGTTTACATTGAACTTGTAAACGGTCAGAAGATAGAGAAGCAGATAGATCTTAGTCATTAATGCTCTTCGAAGTATTGCCATAGATGGTTGTGTCATCTGCATAAATGTCGACAAATGATCTTGTGTGTAGGGATATCATTGATAAATATCAGGAATAGGGTTGGACCCAGAAAAGAACCACCGAGACATGCCGGCATTGATGCTATGTGTTTTAGACTTCTACTAATTAACTACTACTTTAATAAATCTATCAGAGAGAATGGATATTAATGGTTGATAGGATATTTCCAGATATTCCATAGCTAGCAAGTTTGCGAAGTAGACCTTTATGCCAAACCGTGTTTTTGTCTTATGCAGCCAGAAAAAAAGTTTGCTTCAAATGATTTTGATATTTCAGCTTCTATAGCAGCTAGACGATCAGTGCAACCGGGCATCACGACCCAGACGAAGATATAAAGAAATACCATGTTCGATCAACCACACCGATATCCATTAGATTACACTAGCGGAACCCATTGGAAATTCCACGGTGTTTCTATCTATAATTTACTATCAATAATAATATTCCTTTGGAAATAATAAATGTCTGTCAGGATCAATACTATTAAGAAAGAAATTACTGTCTTCCGTAAAAATAATTATCATTGTCAGCTAAATAGTCTTTAAATAAATAAAACGAATGTACCTTCTCTTTCTCCATTTATTTAAATTTGTAGCAATTGAATTATTTTTAAAAATGATAAATATTCTAAATCTTCTTACCGTAAAAATAATTATCAGCAAAATATTCATCAAATCAATAAAACGAATGTCACCTTTTGAAATAAAAAATTGTACTGTTTTAGTTGATGGGACGACATAATTTGATTTTGGAACAATTCATTTTAAAATGGGTAAAGTCGAATTTTTTTTATCTTAGTGACATCAGATTAATCATAAGTCAATGTCTTTGCTGATCGCACGATCTCATATTTATTTAAATACCGGTGAAAGGTGATAACGTACGTACGAACATGAAATGCCTTAGCGTAGTATTATAGAGATTAAATGTGTGTGAAAGGTGATAACGTACGTACAAACATACGATGCTTCAGCGTTTTATATATGTAAATATATATATATATAGTCCATTTTGAAAGTGGACAAAATTTCAATCACACCTTTTATCAAGTGTTGTGCATCTGAAGTAATACACTGATTTAGGAAGGTTTTGCTACATCGTAAGGGATCTATTATTATTTATTCAGAGTTTTCAAACAAGTCATTATGAGTGATTATTTTCCCTAGAGTCTGAGTAACAACAAGTCTTACCAGATGTCCAGCACTCTCTACTCTTTTCAATAACAGTTGAAAACCGTTTACCATCCACCCGTCGCTAACAACGACCATTGGTCTTCTTTTGAAATTTGAGTGGGAATAAGCCTCCCCAAGTTTCCAGCATTCTCCGCATTCTTCCAGTGGAGGTCTGGCTCGTGCTGTTCTTTCCAGCTCTTCAACCCCCCTTGAAACTTCACGACCATTTTGAGTAGACTCAGCCAAAGCTAGTGCCACCACATGCATGTGCGTATATTTTTAGGGAGACAATTTATGTGATTTCTGTCAGCTTCAGTTCCCTTGTGTTCGGGTGATTTTTTTTCTATATTTTTGTTCTATTTCTGTTTTAATTTACCCGTTGCTGGTTACGGTTCGTTATGTATGTGGGCTAGTTCTCGCATTCAAGGAGTTTACTTAAGATTTCGACAGTTTTCATTATTACAATTCGAATTTCACCTAGTCTTTTTTCATGATTTTTTAGGCTGTTTCTCGTTCCCCTACAATAATAGGTATTATACTGGTTTTAGTCATGTTAACTATCCTTCTCAGTTCTCTGGCAAGTTATATGTACATACTTCGTTTTTCTACCTTCTTGGTCTTCATCCTGTGAACTTCTGGGACAGCCAAATCTCTGATTTGGCCGGGTTTCCCTTTCCTATTACCTATAATCATATCGGCAATATCCTTTGCATGAATTTGTCTGTTTGTACCTCATGCCCGAGAGAATTTTCATTTTCATTTTCTAATGCGATGTACCATTTCTTTGCATGTTTAAAATATAAGGAGTTGCGGTTGTGTCTGTTTTTGTATTCTTTTTGGGATAGTGAGCTGCATCCACTTATGTGATTTATCATTTTGTCTCTTTATCCTCAGAATGTACATTTACTGTTTTCCTAGGTTTTGTCTATTTTAGCTTTGATATACTTCGTTCTGATCGCATTGCTTTGTGCTTCTGTCAGTAGCGGTCCTGTTTCCCTGTTTAGCTTCTTTCCGTACCCATGCCAGGTGTTCTCGTGCGCCCCTCTTCTGGTCAGTCTCATACATCGACCATGCAAGTATTTCTCTTTCAATTTTTCTTACTTCGTCTTTTTTGTTTTCAGTTTCGCTGCTGCTCTCGTTTTTGTTCTTTTGGGCGGTGCCTCTTGATGCGATGACCAGCCTTCCTAATTTCTGGGTTATGTATTTTTCTAATTCTTTTTTGTCTCATTCACACATCCTTCAATACTTACCAAACCTCTTTCTCCTTCTCTCCTTTTAACGTAGAGTCAGTGAGTATCCTCGTTTGGGTGAAGTGCATTGTGTAATGTACAAGGCCATTAGTTTCCTAGTATGCTGGTCCAGATGCCTGAGTTCTTCCTTTATCCAGCCTATAAGTGTCCAGAATGCCATAATAGGGGCATTTCATAAGTATTTATTGCATTTATCACGTTTCTACTACTTTGGCCCCTAAGAGTTTTTTTTTTGTTTTCTTGTCTTTCTCAGGCATTTTTTCCAAACTTTTCTTATATTTCTGTTGATTCGATGGTGTCTGCCGCCAGAACCCTCAGATATTTATAGTTTTGATGTTCTCTCAGTGCCCTCATCTTGCCTTGGTTAAGAAGTCCCATTCCCTTAACTGTCTTGAGTTTTCCCCTTCTCATTTCTAGTAATGCACACTTTTCCATTCCGAATTTCATTCGAATGTCCTAGTTGAAGATGCTGGTTGTGCTCATCAGCTTTTTCAGTTCCCTTTTGTTTTTGCAAATAGCTTCAGGTCGTCCATATACATAAGGTTGTTATTATTTCTTTTGTGTCCGTGAACTTGTATCTGGCGTTATACGAGTCATGTCTAAAAAGTATCCGACCTTAGGCTGGAAAAAATATTTCAAATACGTAACGAGGTTGGGACCCTAATCTTCAAAGTTCAAAGTACGTCCCTTATGCTTGCACACACTTAGCCCATGGATCTATCCACTGCTGGAAACACCTCTGCAAGTCTTCTTTTGGAATGGTGTTTATCTTCGCCGTCGTGTTAGATTCAGCAGGTGTTTGGAGAAGATGCGATGTGTAACACAAATTAAGGAGTGGTTCAACCGATTCAAAAATGGCCGCACATCAGCGGAGAGTGACCAGCGTTCTAGCAGGCCCCAAACTGTTCGGAGTACAGCTGTTATTGAAGGGATGCGAAAAAAGAGATAATTACGAACGTTTTAGACAGGCCTCGTACGCCCAAAGCATGTTGTTAAGTGGCGTCATGGCTAGGATAAACAGATATGTATCATGTTCTGCCAGTGCCCTCATATCCTTATCGTTGCGTAGTTCCATACGTAAAAAATTATAAAAAAAACTTGTACATGATATCCATAATTAAATGTACGAAGCTAATATTCTTATAGTTAAATACCAATGATAAAAAAATTGAACCATTATAAGGCAACGTCGATAAAATATACCGTTTATCTGATATATATATATATATATATATATATATATATATATATATATATATATATATATATATATATATATATAATTGTAGATTAATTTAAAACATGTGCACATCAAGTTTCCGGAGATTATTAATAACTTTAAACATGGCAATATACATTTGGATTGAAATTAGTATAACATCTAACTTTGAGGGCACCATAGCTATATTTGATATAAATTTTAAATAATAATTTAAATATAAAAAAAAATAGAAAATTAAGAAATTAAAAACTAACCTACTTCATAACTACGTCATTTCATATATAAAGTTTCTAGTTATGGAATATCTGGAAAAGTCCTCTCAACCATCAAATGACAGATTCATAAAAGTAGTAGTTGATGCGAAACAGAAGGTCATAGTATAAACGCTGGCACGTCTCAATGATCCATTCTGGGCGCAATCCTCTTCCTGATTTTCATCAACGATCTCCCAAATCACAGTCTAAGATCATACGTCGACATTTATGCAGGCGACGCAATCATCTATGGCGACACCTCGAAGAGCATTAATGACCAAGCTATTTCTAGTTCTCTCTCTTCCGACCTTGAGCACTTGGTGCAATGGGGAAAAAGGTGGCTGGTTACTTTTAATGCGTCTTAAACCAAGCTTCTCTCTATTAACCACCATCGTTCGGATCCCCACTTGGTCCCAATTGAAATGAATAGCTCTCGTCTCGGGGAAGCACTCTGTTTTGACAAGCTTCTGGTACTGACTTTCACTACTTACTTGAAATGAAAAACTTGCATCAAATCCGTTGCCCAGGTCACTGAGAAACTGGTTGGATCATTCTACCGTTTAAGAAGGTATATCACTCCTGACGCAGTTCTCGACCTGTTTAAGAGACAAATACGTCCTAAGATGGAGTACTGTTGCCACATCTGGGGAGGTGCTGCTCAGAGATCCATTTCCTGCCTTGACAAAGTACAAAACCGATTTCGAAATCTAGTGGGTGATGTCCTCTTCTCCTCCCTACTACCTCTTTCGCACAGAAGAGACGTTGCTAGTCTTTCTCCACTCTATGGTTATTTTCATGGCAGGTGCTCAACTGAGCTTCATGTGGCGTTCCCCTGTAAAACATCGACAACAAAAACCCGTCTAGCTACAACTATCGATAATAATTTCAATTTCCCCCTTTCTTTGCCTAAAACTAAAAGAAACTTCCATGAGCAATGTTTCTTTCTCCTAAATAATCAAATTCTGCCAACCTTCCACCATCATTACCAATCATCACGGTGTTATCTCACCGTCCTCATCCTCGAGTTGTATTTGGGCCTTGATAAGTAGTAACTCTATAGTAAAAGAAAACTAGATACAGCCTCAAATATAACCATACTCGTGATTCTTTAGATAAAGAGAAATTACAAATCAAAAAGCCATAGCGATAACATTTTGTTTCTAAAACATTCAATTTCTATATAATTAATGGTAAGCTAAATACCACTTGCGGAACACTTAGTAGAATATAAAATTATTTATTAGTTTATATTTTCGTTTGGATAATTAATTAAATTCTCATCAAATTATATTCGGAAACCTCTAATCTAAATAGAATTAATCAAATATATAACTTGCACGATATCATTAAAGTCAGCTTCAATCGAATATTTGCTAAAACACACAATCTAATCTATATATAAAGTTAGTGTTATAATTTTAACACAATCTATTTCAACTTAAATAGCTTGATAAATTATTTTACATATTATATATTCTAAGATAACTTTAACAAATATTTAAATTGTTATCCTGGTAATCGATGGATTACCTCCCTCGGAGATGAAATCCCTCTTTAAAAGAATCACATATACTTTGGATTATCTCCCTTACTAATCAACACTCTAAAATTGTATTAAACAATCGTGAAGGCAGGTTGAAGATGGTCATTTTACTGGATCCTATTTTTTTTTACAATTGGATATTTAAATGACGGACTTTTTTTTGTTGGAGACGTTAACCACGAAACACTTTTTCATGTGCATGTGTTTTGCTTCAGCAAATATTTACTATAAATGGGTATGCCTGCATTGTTTTATTTTCAATTAAAAAAATGTGATGAGAAGTGTGTATGCTGGAATAATGCTGTCTATCTTCTAGATTTTAACCAACCTTGACTAACGCACGTACACAAGACTTATATACATTCATCTACGATGTCATAATGACTAAACTTTATTGAATTATAAGTTATTGAGTTTATATTTTATATTGCAGGTCAGAAATTATAGTTCGCATGGATTGCTCTAAGCAAGTTTGGAATTAAATTGTTTAATTACTTCTATATACATATATATATATATACATATATATATATACATATACATATGTATACATATATATACATATATATATGTATATATATGTATATATATATATACATATATATATATATGTATATATATATGTATATATATGTGTATATATATATATATAGAGAGAGAGAGAGACAGAGAAAGAGAGAAAGAGAGAAATACGAAAATAGTCGTACAAAAAGCGATATTTCTCAACATGACAGATCTCGATGCTATAAACGCGTACTTTGTTATAATATCTACCCAATGAAAATGTCAACGTATTAAAATATTGGACAACAAAACAAAAAATGCTTGCAGATATTATTCAGAAAATGTAGATAGAACTAAAAAAAAAGAGTTGGTCAAGATACTCCATCTACTATTCACTATAGGAGCACAAACAGAGAGAATTAAATGTTATACTCATGGCATTGATGACACTAATAAAGGCTTTAATGTCTAAGCTTCCAGGAGTAATTTAAAAGGAAAATAGAACTCAGAAAGTTATTAAACCCCAAAAGATAAGGAGTTGTGTTATTAAATATTTCTGACTATTGCGAGGGAGAAACTATACTACAAATGCTACTATAATAAACCATAGACGTCAGAGACAAGACTACATTGCACACCGGTCATATTTGTTTACGTGGCGAAAATTCGTCCACTGTGTTAAGGACGACTTGCTAAAGCCGAAATCCCCATAAATAACTTAAAACGCGATGGGTTCTTAAACCAGAATAGGCAAGAATTTCTTGTTGTTTTAAGCCCCATCGCGGCGGATACACCCACCATTCAAACGAAAAAACTAACAAAGTCGTATCTTTAGTGTAAAATTAGTCATTTTATTTGAACATTTAAAAGATAATGTTCATTTAATTCAGGTAACTTGATCTAATTTTGGTATTTTTTCTATATAAAATTAAACCGTCGCCACAGACTATTATGTTTAATTATGGGAATGCTTCTGGTTGATTTATGATCTCTTATAAAATGGGGTACAAAACAATTATTTATAAGTTTGAGAGAAAAATGATCAGAGTTTGAGATGATATTTTTACCCACTTGTGGTTTTCTCTCTTTTCATTAACCGGGCGAGCAGAGTTCATTAAAACCAAGGAGAAAACCGATGAGAAATTCTCGTCGGAGGGTTAGCGGGAAAATACAGCCAGCAAATTAAATACAGCCTTTTTAAGATCTGTACAAACGGATCTGCTTGGATGCGGCAAACCAAACGTTTTCTACAGGCAACCGAGGGATTTCTAGACTATATGTGAACGTTCATTTGGACAACGGGATATCGCATCTATCAAACAAAGAATTTTCTTAAAAAAATATCTGGCTATAAAATTTCGTATATTACTATAGTTATTCATTAGAAACAAATAAAATCCAGTTAGTTTTCTCTCACTAGACTTGTGCGTATTAAATGGAAGCGTCGGTGCGATTGTATCGCATCCCCTCAAAGTTGTGTACGATAGTGTGGAGAGTATCTTTGATAATTTGCTTTCGCTGTTGTTTAAGCGAACGACTTTTAAAATATTTCTTCAATTATTCGAAATATATTTAAATATCAGCATAGTTTCCTAAGGACATAACTGGTGGGGATAGACCAGTCGCAATGATGGTGAAAGCATTACCTCAAATCACTCTCAGTGAGACATGCTGGAAACACAACTCCGTTTCGCGAGGCTCGTGCTATGATACGCGCTTGAACGAGAGAACAACTCAAGAAGTGTCCACTTCAAGGAAGGTAAAAATAAATCTGTTCGCATTTATCTTTAGAATATCTGCGTCCACAGTGACAGCATTCTATTAAATGACAGACGTCACCAAATAGCCACTCAAAAATGTGTCAACACATTTCAAAACAACTAGTTACTCTTCTTTAAATAAAAAAAAATGGTTATCCCAGCTGATCACTTTCCATCACCAAAGTCGCCGTCTACCGGCTCGACATTCGGCTGGGGATCGCTTGTGAATTTGATGTTCACTTGAAACTTTCTTTTTCGGAAGAACCGGCTCAACCTGACCAGGATGAGTGCCGCACCTGATACAAAGTATAATTATTTATGAAAGGAATCCAGCGGTATGTTGTCATTTATTTCCTCAAACTATATTTAATAATATTGAATAAAGATTTTGGTTTAAGCAAGACTGACCTCCTACTATCTTGGGTAAAAAGAAAAAAGCTGATAATTAAAAAAAAAGTATGTTAGTAAAGAATCCCTTATCTTCATGTTTTGTGGAGACTTTTTTCAAAAATGAACACGTGACATACCACTTTCTCTGATCAGTGTAAACTGTAAAACTGCAATAAAGTGTGCAGAATTTTTATAATTTATTATATATATATATATATATATATATATTGATTATATATATATGCATATATATATATGTATAATATGTATACATATATGTATATGTACATATATATATAAATATATATATGTATATGTATATATATAAATATATATATATATGTATATATATATAAATATATCTGTATATATATGTATATGTGTATATATATGTATATATGTGTATATATATGTATATATGTGTATATATATGTATATGTATATATATGTGTATATATATATGCATATATATATATATATATATATATATATATATATATATATATATATATACACTTTAAATATCCGGCATTGCCCGGGATGCAGTAAAGTCATCTTAAATTCTTAGTTTTATTTGTAGATTTTTTAATTTATTCAGATTATTATGATTACACTTTTAGTTGTAAGGTAGACACTTTTATATTATTCAATGCGAGTTATCCTCTTTTTCATTTTTAGTTCTGCTGATTATTTTAAAATGCCCTTATATTACCAGTCTTCTGCGCCGGACAAGTAAACCGTAAAACAATTTATAGTGAAATACGTTATTATATTGACAAGAACATGATACAACAAACAAATAAAAATTAGCAGTCACAAGTGTGATTTTTCAGTTTAACTGCCATTTGTGTCTCACTTTAAAAATCCGACAAAATAAATTATATATATATATATATATATATATATATATATATATATATATATATATACCACTCAAGAACACTCAAGCGATGTGAATTCCCAGCTTGTGATTGTCCTTAGGACAATCTTTACGAGTACATCATTCATACCGAATATCACGTTTCTATGTTTCATGGCGTAAGCACGGACACATACATACATACATACATACATACATACATACATACATACATACACATCAATATAAACTTAAACACATATGTCTCTTGTATTTATATAGATTTTTATTTGATTCTTTGTTATCAAAATTCGACATCTTAATTTCGGTTTGTCATTTGAACTTCTCTGTCATTCTAAAACTATCGGCAAACATAGTAATTGCCTTTAATAAGATTTAATTATCTTTAAACTTCATTCGTTCGATGAAACATTCTCGAACATTTTTAACTCGTATTTTAGTTAATTGTGTTATGACTCAATTATTTTGACAGTGTGTGTCTACTGTCATCGGTAAACAAATATGATATCACCTTGAATTTTTGTTCAATTACGACCTTTTTTCTTATAATCACTGTAGTGTAGCTAACATTCCAACATAACTTTATTCATGACATCAGATATTCATAGTTACGAATGGTCCAAATACGTAATACGTTTTATCAAAATTAGCTAAAATTATAAAATCTAAGCTAAATAGGGTGTCGTGCTAACTCGATTGTGGAATCTGTTCCAACAGTAAAGCAGAAACAAAAACAGCAACAGGATCAATCTCTGTAAAATAGTCGATATTTATTGGTTGAGATACTTAATACTGATTGATCAATTCTATGAGAACACTTAATACCCATTGGTTGGCAACACAAGATTTAAACCAATCTGAAAGACTCACTCTTCGAGCTGAGAGTCTGCTAGCATTGCCTACGTGAGCAAAAACCCAATCGTGACCAGCAGTGAGAGACTCAAATTGCCAAACGAACTCGTGTCAGTCACAGTACGACTGAACAGATTGCTTACGGGCAAATGTGACTAAATGTCACATTTGGTCGCTGAGCCATAGATTATCGGCAGCAAAAAACACAGTCATGGACTACACAACTTAAGGCTCATCATCAACTAATTCATACACAAGTTTACAAAAATACAGACATGACAACATTGCGTTCGTCTAGACACGTTTAACTCCTTTTAACTATTATCAACTCTTTGTTGCACAACAACCTACTTTGCGAACCCGTCGTCAATGGTTCTCTACAATCGCTTCTTTTCAACTAGTAGGATCATTTTTACACATTTTTTGTAACTATCAATTTTATGAATCGAATTCTTGTTCACGGAAGATCTCTCTAAGTATTTTTATTTGTTTTTCTGACACGGGCATATTGATCTTATTGCTGGCGGGAAACACCGATCACAAAAAAAATATACAAAAATACTTTTAGCTGATATTAAGCATCCCTGTCTCTGTCAGTCACACGGTCACCAAGCTAATATTAACCTTAACCCAAGCTCTTTAAACGTAAAAGGTTTTCACAAATCGCTACTTTGAAATAGCCATTCACGTAAAAGGTTTTCACAAATCGCTACTTTGAAATAGCCATTCACGTAAAAGGTTTTCACAAATCGCTACTTTGAAATAGCCATTCACGTAAAAGGTTTTCACAAATCGCTACTTTGAAATAGCCATTCACGTAAAAGGTTTTCACAAATCGCTACTTTGAAATAGCCATTCACGTAAAAGGTTTTCACAAATCGCTACTTTGAAATAGACATTCACGTGTTTGCACTAAATGGTACTTCCGTTTCAATAGTTTAATTGTTTTTTTTATTATTCGTTGCTGCCTTGGGATACTTTACAGATTTAGGACTTCACTGGAAAGTGTTGATCACTCACACTCCAGGTGGAGCTAAGTGGTAAAGCATATGGAAATGGTCAAACTTCTTTGTTCGGATTTATCTCATGGATAACCTCACGGCCTATGTTCAAATGCTAGCAGATCTATCATGATTACCACTAACTAACATGGCTTTTTTTTTAACGAAATTACGAACAAAAAGTCAATTACGTGATTCTAGAAAATGTCTAAGATTTAAGGGTTAAGCTTAAATGGTTTTAAGAAAACATTGAAATTAAGGGAATATTGGTTAATTGGTGTCTAATAAGTAAGGGTTGAATTCAATGCGAACCTGAAATATTTTAATGTTTACATGGGATGTTGTTCCCATATTATGTCTCCTGAATACCCTTTAAAATACTCTAAAGAAACTGAAATTAGGAGAATATAATTAAATGATGTATAATATTTATTGTTAAAATTTCACAAAAACCGGAGATATCTTAATTCTCATAAAGGATTTCTACTCCCCTCTTTGTCCCCTTTGCATAAATTAAAGTAAATCTAGCCCACATTTTGAACACTTACATCTCGCAACTGTGTATACAAAATGCATAATGATCGTTTAATTAGTTTTGGAGTGAGGAGTGGATTCTGTACATAGAAATATATATATATATATGAACTGCCAAGCAAGAATCTGCTTGAGTAGAGAAACGCGTGTAGGGAAAAATTCTTTAACTTTGAAAAATCTGAAAAATAAATAAACTATGAAAGGAAAACGTCTTTTGAATGATTTCTTGAACGAAATGTTTTGGTAAACGTTAAAAAACGCATATATATATATATATATATATATATATATATATATATATATATATATATATATATATATACATATATATATATATATATATATATATATATATATATATACATATATATATATATATATATATATATATATATATATATATATTTATATATACATATATATATAACATATTCTGTTTAGAAAATATATATCACAGTATCTGTTTGGTATACCGTGGTTTTTTCGTTTTGGATAAACGACCTCTAGGGTAGAAATCGTCTTGTTATTGTCCGCTCGAATAATCAACACCATTCAGCATTCGACAGCTTCGAGATCAAATGGAGTATAGACAGCGAAAAAGCAATTCACCGGGCGAAACGGTGCGTTCCTTCAGTGTCCCTCTGTAAAACATTATCCCAGTTCTCAAGATTGCGTCTGAAAAGTTTGTTTAATGGGGGGGGGGTCATTTATGAAACCAACTTTTATTTTATTTATGAGGTGTTTTCATTATTTTTTTATATAGTTTGTTAAGGTGTATTTGTTTAATGGTTTTGTTTTAAATTAATATATATATATATATATATATATATATATATATATATATATATATATATATATATATATATATATTAAAATATACACGTGTTGTCTTTATTTATCACGATATTGGATATTCCGCGTTTATGTGGGTATCTGTTCTCATTATGTATTTAAGGGGTATTTTGTAAAAGTATTCTATTTATTTTTATTAAAATTTAGATGGCCTTTATATTAGTATTTATAGTGTTTTTCTTTAGGTGAGTATGTTTAGAAGAGCCTTTTTATATAATTTTTTCTCTCTCTCAAGGTTTACGATACATGTCGATTGACTCATGTACTCATTGTCAATAACCGGTGTACAATGACGACAAGTCCCTTGCGAAAAGTCGGGTCATGCTTAAGGTTTAATTATGGAGAATGGATCGTATTGCGGTCTTTATGTTTATTTAGGTAGTTAATCTGAAAATTGTGTATCTTATATAATGAAGAAGAGCGGTAATAACATGCCCTGATTGCTAATTTCAAGGTTGTTGCGCAGATTGTGAAGTTGTTCATATCGAGTGGGAATGCAGGGGGTGTTAATATATCGGTGTTATTCTGCGTTATTCATAAACAAAAATTTGTAATTTGGGGTTATGCTGATGTAACGGGTTGGGGCTGGGTTTAATTTATACTTGGGATGTTATCTTCTTAGTTTTTATATAGGATTCTCTGTTTTATTTCATATGAAGTTATTTTATCTTATTTTATTTTATTGTGTTTATTTATAAGTTATTATTTTTTATTTTATATATGTATATTACGTAAGTTTTGTTTCATAACTTGTTTTTATTTTTACATTTTGTATATAGCTTATATATTTTTTAGTTATACATATGTATTTGTATATTATTTATATAGTTTTGGTTATGTATTTTAAAGATATATTTGACTTTGTTATATATATTTTCTTATACATATATTTGTATATTTTTGTATTGAGGGTGTGTGGGAGTTTAGTATGTGAGAGTGTAGAGTGTTTTCAGTGTTGGTTAGTCTTATGGGGTAAGCTGATCTACCTATCTCAGGAATAAATGGACTTACACAGACACAATACATACAGTCACATCTAAGCGTGATTGGGCAGCGAATCGCGCCATTTATTTATTCAGGTCGCGCTTGCTTGTCGCATACCAGTCGAGGTTCCGATTTCGACAATCAGTCAAACAGAAACTAGGGGCACTTCGGTGGCCTTTTATCTGTCGGGCAGAGGTATTTGTCCTGGGTAGTTCTTGGAGGTATACGCTCTCAGGCCTTGCCTCCCCTCTTTGGGGTGGAGTAAGTTTATTGCATACTGTCTGAGGCGCCCCGATCAGGGATAGCCAACGGAGCTGCCCAGGAAATTTTTAATAGGCCAGTGCTCCTTCTTTAGGGGCGCTTGATTGATTATCCCTACGTCTTTCTACGATTAGAAGAAAATAAATACCAGCGAAGCGTAGAGTTATGGTCTCAATCGCATGACGCGTACTCCGTCAACATACTTCTTTTTTTGTTAATTATACCACTTAATTATTATCGATCTACAAGGCCATAACAGTTAGTGGGTGGTTTGTCGGTATTGTGGTTATATATATGATAATTGATCTGGGGAGGTGAGAATAGCGTATATACTTATATTTATTTAAATTATTAAATTATAAAGGTCTAGGGTTAATGGATAGGTCTTATATGTTAAATATTTCAGGGTATTTGAGGTCTGTTGGGGGAAGGAGAGACGGATAGTTTTCTGTCTATTATGTATTAATATTGTTGGTTCATTCGACCGGGAGAAAGCATTTTTTTGTGGAGGTACATTTTGTAAACTTTTGATATAGATGAGTTGTTTATCGCTTGTAGTATTTTGAGTTTCTCCGTTGAGCACAGTAGACATTTTTTTGATATGGGTTTGGAGCATTTTTGTTTTTAAATAATCCTCTATTTGATTTTGTATGGTGTGTTGGAATCTGTAAAGTTCCATATGGCATTTGTAACGTCTTGCTTGCTCGGGTATCTAAAAGTGTTATTATGGGCGTAGAGTCCTTATTTGAAAGTTCTCTTTTTATGGAAATACGCTCTGTCTGTTTCAATATATATATATATATATATATATATATATATATATATATATATATATATATATATATAATTTTAATATTATCCGTTGGTCCACCCACTTAGATTTTTTTAGTTCTTGTCTACCACGGAAGCTCTATAAATGACTATAACTTTATATATTAATTTCGTACGAATTCTTGGAATATTTTTGGTGAGTCATTCACTTTGTTGTCAACTGACATTTTGTTTTGGACTTCATTTTAATTTGTCCTCTCATACCTCGGATTTCGAACCCTGCTATCTGGACTCTATTTGAGTAAAACTCAATGCTTACCTTTGCACTTCTCATGGATAATAACATGGACACATTGTATTTTTTACCCAATTTTGGGGGGAAATGTCTATTGCTTACAACTATTATACTTTCACAGTTATGCTAACCAGCAATACATTATTTTACTGATTTTTCTAATCTGATCAAAAAAAGCTTTTCTTTGAAAATCCATGTATTAAGGAAAAAAGGTCATTATATTCTTTGCTTGAATATCTGATGAATCAATAAATTTAATAATTAATCCAATTTTTATTTTTATCAGTAGTATTTTCTAATATTAATGCTATATCTAGTATATAGAGCATTCTCTTACTACGATAGGATCTAAGATAAATATATTTATCTTGATAGTTTTATATATATATATATATATATATATATATATATATATATATATATTGAAACAGACACATAGCGTATTATTATGGTTCATAATTGGATGTAATAATAGTTGCTGGAAATTTTAGTTTAGGTTTTTCTGAATATAGAAATCTAATTCACCAGAAAAATATCCGAAAAAGAAACAAGAAAAGAGAAGCTGATTAAAAGTCGTTATTTATGCAGAAAACTGGAGATAAACATAATTTTAATGACAGGATTTTATATATATATATATATATATATATATATATATATATATATATAGTAATTATTTATTACCTACAGACAGCGATGTTTCATGCTCACACAATCTTCAGTGCAGGAAGCTAATTCCCGACGGTCGACGGGCGCGAACTCCGACTACAAATCGCCACTGATTCGCCAGTCAGGAGAGTTACCGGTTGGCCACCAGAAATCAGCTTTCTAAATACCAAGTCGGCGAGTATTCACAGCAAGCGGCGAAGAGTGATCGACAACAGAAAAACGTGTTGGTCTCGCAATGAAGCTAGTAGTACTGCTTGCTATTACATTCACTGTTCCTAGTGCCCAACCTTAGTAAAGGGGACTATACAATACTATTTATAAATAAATATTAATTATTTATATCCTACAAACATCGATGTTTCATGCTTACGCAATATTCTTGGCTGGAGGACTCACAAATTATCTACAGAGTATTACCTGTCTTACCATGAGAGTCAATCTAGACACAATGTCGGTTTTAAATCAGGAAAGCCAGCTACCACAAAAGTGATCATCTGAACTGGGTACACAAATAATACAATCCAGTCTTGACTCATACTCATTCACGAAGTAAAAGGCTTGATGCAAAAGATAAAACACCCTCCCCCACCAAAAAAAGATGAAGTAATGCCCAGGACGATGGTACCCGGAGATTGTGGCTACGGTTATGCATAAACTATTTAATGAACTTTTGCCAGTTTTAGCTAGTTAGAATGTCAGATGTTTTCAAAGAGAAGTAAACAATATGACCTCCGCTAAATTAAAAAAAAAAACGAACCCTATTTTCGGTAATCATCACTGTTGAAGAAGCGGAGCGCTAGAGTAGATGATAATGCAGCAGGATATGAGAAAGAAGGACAGACACACGTCGGAGAGACCGATAGATTTCATACGGATGGATACGAAGATAACAAAGATTACCCTCGCACAGGAATGTGTGTGGAATGCCCTCGTCCGATATAGAACGCATCTGTATATAAACTTAAATAAAAACATGCTTATTTATAATTCAAATTATATCGTTACTTAATTTAATGAACATATGTATACAACAAAAATACACCGCCCGAATAAAGTTATATAGAGAAAAAGAACAAAATATCAAGGAAATACATTGAACCATCATCCCCCTCCCCTATTTTCCCCAGTTGTATTAATAAGTTTATGCTAGTGGTTCTCTACAAAATAAGGGTTATTTTTGGGGAGGTGGGTTTACTCAGCGAATTAGGAGCACTGATATGCATAATCCAACAGTTAAGATACTCATCTTTCCATAATGCACTTTTTTGCTGCCTATCAGTCATTGCTTATTTATTTTAGTCATTAGGAATCAATAGTCAATACTTTATTTAAATCATTTTCTTCGGCTGGCTTCTTAGTGTCCACGCTTTTGTCGCTATTTCTTCCCAGATCGAGGATAATTCGCTAGCTACAATCAAAAGGTCAGTTGTATTCTTCTTACACTTATTATCATTCAATTAATCCAATGAAGAAATATTTTTTATTCAGCCATGGTTGTATGTTGGCCTGAATAGCAAAATGGGATATACGGAGAATGAGTGAAAGAAAGCGAGAGAGACTTATTTATAAGCGCATGGCTTAATTATTATAAATCGTTAGATCTTCTTAAAACAGGTTTGGTCGATCCGAAGCTTCCATGCTGAAGGGGTATGCTTTTACACAATCATCTGACAGGAACCCTATTTTCCCGGAAGGTTACCTGTTTGATATTTGCTGACACTCTGTCTACAATATACCCTGTTTATGGCTCACACCTGCGCAATATATTTTATAGAACCCATATCTATACTAGATGACATACGCACAAATATCCAGCATTTTTAGTTAGTCAATCTTGTAAAAGATGAATGCAATTTTAAAATATTGGGTCTTTGATGAATGAGCAATTAAACAAACATTTTAAACAACAGTCTTACATAGGGGAAGGCCGCCATTTTATAAAAAAATAGTGTAGGTTTAGAACTATTTGTGAATGTTATCAACATTTAGTTGAGATTAAGAGACTTTTCGTACTGTGACTTGATAACATCTCATATAAAAGTTAACGTTACAATTTGTTTGACTGTTTCTTTTATATGATGCTAAAACAGATTAGACAGTTTGTAGGGCGTAGATCCCCACCAAGTCTTATCATCTAATCAACTGACTTCACGTGTCAAATAACACATCTTCTTCTCAAAATAATCCTTGGTATATGTTCTAAAATAATGTTCAAGTTTTTTGAAACACTTATCAACCAAGATGTGGAAAAATTCTCTATTTTACAAAAATAAATATTAACTAAATCCTAAATACTGGAAAACAATTATTTTTTTGTTACGATTACGATTTTAAGTTATTTCGAATTGATAAGTACGATGGTGGTTTATTCTTTTCAACCCAAATAAATATCTGGAACGACGATTTCTCCTCTCGTAACTGCTGAAATCTTGGTGGCACGTTGGTAGTCGCAGTAATCATTGTGGCCGGCGCAGTGTGTAGAGATCGTCTGCTTCTCCTTCTTTCTTTTTTTGCAACCGTTGTTTTAATCCTTGTTACAGGTTAATAAAATTACAAAAGCACGCAATATGTCTTTTCATATGTACGCATTTTTTCTTTCAGCTACTCTTTAAAATTGCTTTTAACATCTTTACAAATATACAGTAATATTACATATCTCCGCGTGGGGGGGAAGGGTTTCCGAAAAACACCTCTTTCCTAGATGAAAGGGAAGTGCTAAGAGAGAGAGAGAGAGAGAGAGAGAGAGAGAGAGAGAGAGAGAGAGAGAGAGATAAGACTAGATTAATTGTCACATGTCAGTAAATACTTCTTGTGACATGACTTCCATCGAGCAGTTAATTGTATTCATAATGGCAACTTCCTCTCTCTACGTAATCTTATTTTGCCGCGGACCCCTCAACCTAGCATCTGTGTTCCAAAAATCCTAATGATCGGTTAATTAATGTAGTAGTTAATCCTGCGGATACACATATATAAACAGACACATACCTAACTTTATATAAATAAAGATATTACATATTTCCTCCAGATCATCGTGGTGGATGGAAGAGGATCTCCGATAAAAACCCTGTCCAAGCTGGTCGACAGATAAAAGTCAACAGACATATCAAACTAAGGTATATTTGCCACGTTTCACGCAAGACTTCCTGTGGTGACACTTCTTTCAAACATGTCAACTTATTGTCTAGTGGAAATTTCTGCTCTCTAGGTAATCTTATTTTAACGTGCGAACACATCAACATACTATATTACTACATTGGAACATAAGAAATTCACAAATGCGTTCGTTGCTTCGAACGGGATCGTTGTAATCTTGTTCGGTTGTCACCGTCACAAACGGTGGGCCGTCGTTATCTGTTGAAGAGTTTTCAGAGAAAGGAACACGAGGAAATCATTTCCATTTTTGTTTTCGATTCATATCCACTTTGTTAACAAAGAAGTCAGTTGGAGGTTGAGGCCAAACATAAATATTTTCACCACGGTAAACTTAACCTATGTTGCTATATTAGATCCTTGGTAAAACTATCACGAAGATCCCACCAGTTCTAAATTCATACGATGCTTTTAATGGGTTAACAAAAACATAAAATAAACACACGCCAAGTAAACTTTTACCTAGTTTGGTAAAATTAATTATAAAGCAATTTTTTTTATTTGAACCTTCCCTCAAAATAGCCAATGTAATAACAGTTAATACGTTTATTTTTTAATACTATTATAAACCCTTCGTCAAAAATGGCGGAAATAATTATGCTTCGCCAGTGTTCGCATTAACTATTTATCTACATATATTACTAAAATAGTCATATAAAATCATAGAATACCACCAGTTTTACATTTTTCATGCAAAAATTATTATAATAATTTCTGATGACCTAAAGAAAAAAGCACCCACCATTGATTTTTTTTATTATTATAGACTGAAGAATTTCTCTTAGAATTAATTTCATGCGGCGGGCTAAGTCTGAGATCGTTTTCTGACTTGCTATTTACTTTTCTCGATTCTCCTCACCATTTAAAATGATTTCGCTCAGGTGCTAGAAAAAGGCGCGTGTTTTACTGGCTCACTTTTACAATTGAAGTACATTTATTTATTTATTTATATATATATATATATGCATAAATATGCAAATAAATGCACATTCGTCTTTATTATATAGTGAAGGATCCAAATCCCTTATATTTTATCTATTGCAGTGAACTAATTTACAATATGGCACTTCACACCGAGAAAGAGATTTCCAGCTAAAATATATTCTAAATTTTGTGCCAAACTATATTCTATTCTAAAATTATAAAAAGCCTTTTAGTCAAGCACTTTGCGTTTCTTATTCAAACTCACAATTATTGTTGTGTTATAAATTCTATTGTTATTCTTTTATTTCTACGTTTCAAAACCTTTCTTCGCCACAGTAGGTAATTTTTAAATAATAACACTTATAATGATTTTTTGTAATTTAATTTCGGAAGCTGTGGACACTCCATGGTTAATTGATAAAAATAGGTTTTATTTACATGATTCTTATATACTCACTAGCGAGTCATATTTTTTGTGGTGGACGTTTTTTTTAGCACAATCATGTCCAACTGTCAGAACTACGAAGGAAGAAAGAGCCACCCGGAGCTTCGCCCCTGGAATTCAAATAATCTCTCATGCATTTGTGTTAGCGAAGAATAACATAATAAACGCGTACATATCCCCCAGAGGAAACTCTTCGAAATGTAACATTTGGCATTTGCGGTTCACACTCACTAATTTCATAGTCTTCCATATTGCAACCTGGGGATAATATGACGTAGTATGACTGAGTACCACATTTATCTGAATTACGAATCTTTTTAGTTGTCCCCGATCGGTCTGGATGCACGTTGACACATCAATAATTTAGAACCTAGAGAAAAGACACTGTAATGCCATTTCCGTTGACACATCTGAGCGGGAAAAGCGAACAGGAACCCACAGCATTCGTTGATTAGCATTATAATTCTTTTATTTCTAGTCTTGGTTGATCGTGGTTCCTTGAAATCTAACTCGGACTTTTCAAAGGTTGGGGGAAGGGTATTTTTACTGGAGGTACTGATTTGGGTTGGTAGGACTCGTGTTTGATTGTCGAGCACGTCTGCCAGCTTTTCGCAATCTTTTCAACGCCCTGAACAGGAGAAGGTGGGTTTCAACTACGAACCACTTGCTACTTCTTTGCGATAATTAAGTAGCACAACTATTTATATAGTTTCAGGAGATTCTTCATGTCATTTATTGACCTACGAAACTTTGAAAGGGAATCGGTCACTGCATTGCCCTTATCATCGACGATTTCAAACTCAAATAAAAAAGCCCTATTCCCTATATCACCAATTCTTTCGTTATCCATTCGACTGGTTATCTTAACAGTGTACATGAATGGAGCATGTTTTTGCAAGCTGAATTATCTAAAGTGGCGACTGATCACGTAATATTACAATTTATTTAAAGTTTCCACAATGGCAAAAACCTCTTTCGCTATCGTAGGCTGTTGGCATTCTGATTGTGAAGGCGTTCTGAAGAAGAATGCTATCGAGCCAGCTTTCTTGGAGGGAAACTGTAATGCGACAGTCAGAGACAACTTTTCTCACTAGAAGGGGAGTAGAAAGATATACTGCTGCGATAGAAGAATTGGTCATGTCCTTTTCTAACTCCCCACTCCCACCACAAAGTTTTGGCAACTGCAAGACATAAAGAAAAACTGGTATTTGAGTTAATAGATCTATTCATTCGGAAAAAAACAGCTTACTCATGAGAAATAATGTGCTCTAATACATATGGCACGCGGAAATCCGTAGATAGTATTAAGGATATGTTAGTAAAATAGTGACCTCATCTACTCACGGTCCGATACCATAGTTGATTTTCGTATAACGTACTCGAGTAGGTTAATATTATTTAACCGGTAACAATACTTTACATTGTTCAGAGTAATCTACCCCCGGCTGTGCCATTCATACCAGTTGAAGATCCGTTCTCGGTAAACAATCAGATTGAACAGGGTTTACCTTGACAGCACCAGACCCTCTTTTATGCGAATGTAGTATGCCCGGTTTGATATTAGGCATTGCACTCTCCCAGGCATTACCTCCTATTTTAGGAGGCTTATTGTAAGTTGTTTGATGAGTTTCTACCAGGGAATGCGTATAGGTCTGTTCATAGCCTTTTTAATACCCAAACAAACCGCCTCTGGCATTTCTCATCTTCCTGCCTTGTCTAACATCTTGATGCAGTGGAAGCACATAAACAAACAGAGTAAGGTTGTATTTCACAACGGTCATTAAGGATCGCTGGAGGTTACGATCGTTATCCGTTCGGTCATTGCTGAGCGCAGATTTTTATTTATCTTTATAATTTAGCAAAAAGGTTCACAGTAAGGTAAATTTTCTTGATAAAATATGATGTGACACAAGACTCAAATTGGGTGAGGTGGAATGGGGTCAGCTATAGTCTATTTAGTCTATTCTCTAAACTAGTTACAGTCACCAAAATACCACATCCACTCTATCGATAACACCTATATAACATTATCTCCAATGGTTTAACGTTTTTTTATTTACAAAAAAATCCATGCAATAATTCAATCCGTGTAAAAATAAAATGCTAAGTGGGTGGTTAGTAGGCCCTCCCAAAATTGCCGAACACAGATATGTTGTCAATATATGCATAAATAAGAATCATTCTTCGGTTATTATTTTATTTATGATCTATTGGAAGCCAGCCACATAGTTCGTAAAGACAACTGGGTTTCACCAGAATTGGTATAATCGCCAAGAAAGTTCAAAAGCAGTGTAAGAATATCATGTCGGATCTAATTACTTGTTGAGAGATGTTTTTCAGGTTAAGGGTACTAAATTCTGATACTAAGCGACCATATGTTCGATGCGGAGTAATTGGGTTACGGAGCTGCACATTCAAGTACGTAAATCAGTTTATTGTTTACGAGTAGTCGACAATCATTCGAATGTATTCTCAAATTTGTGCCTTAAATAAGATTTGGTATGATTAATTATCCCCCCCCATCTGAGTATTATGGTAATTTATGATTGAATAACTCGTCCGTCTGCAATAATCAACAGAAAATTTCCTGGATAATATAGTCACTGGTGTCCCTCCCTGCACGACATGCACCGTAGGCTGGTTCAACGGACTTCCTCTAAAGAAGATAGTTTACTAAAAAATATTAAATTCACAGGGTGATTCAAGTCCCATGAATATACAGCGGTCAGGCGAGATAATTTTAACGACGAAACTTTTTGCTGTTTTGTTTTTTTTTGAAACAGGAGTCGTCGTCCTCTCACATACAATTCCAGGTACCCATGAATGGTCAATTATTTTGTACTGAACAGGCAGAACGTCGCTTATATTCGGTTATACTTACAACGTGTCAATGTAATTAAGCCCTATATATAGTCACTGGTTTACAAGAATTACTATCTGCTGTGTATTCGCTTTAGACATTCAATACCAACTTTATTTTGACACTTTAACCAAGAATAGTCACTGGTTTACAATCTGTGGTAAGATTGTAAAAATAAAGGAAATACTGAATGTCTGTAGCGGCCAGCCGGCAGATATCTAACTCCTGTTTACTGGCCTTAAAATATAGTTTTACACTGGATTACCGTCTGAAGAAGTTATGGCCTTGCATGGCGTTGATGCATAGATCATTACTTACTAGGAGTTAACTATTTTGTTTGATTTGTAGTCAGACCAAGCAATAACCCATAATTTGGGAAGACAGAGGGGCGTTTGCTATAGTTATCTTATAATAATAGTGTGTAATCTTCCGTTGGTTTACTTTTGCTACGCCTGCATTGACGAACCTTGTGAGCTTCCTGTGTTATTTAACGTGTTCGTGGCCACCCTGTTAATTATAACCTTTAAAATAGCTCTCTAAAGACATTCAGTTGATACTTTATCTGTCTCTAAGTTTGCCCGTGCAACTGAACGAGAAGTAACGGACCAGACAACTTTTAGAAACAATGCTCTTATTTCCCGCAGATGTGACATATCGCCCGTCGCGCATGGAAGGTCGAATGGGAATGGGAATAGTGACTTCAAAATTAACATTTATGCAGAGTTGAGACAGCAGTAACTGGTTCTTAGACAGATACTGGAGGGAGTGCTGAAAATTTAAACAAGTGTGTACTTTTGAATATGCAATGAGTACATGCGAGGATTTGAAGAAAGTTCTATGTAGAAGCCTGGATTAAAGCAACATCGAGAATTTCAAGTTGTTACAAGGTGTAAAGTTCAGGGATCTTTTCAAGACCCGCCACTAATGGAAACATGATTTTTGCAAAAAGACATTTTTTAATAGCCTCGCAGAAGCGCACACGCTCATGACCTACTTTGACGTATTCTGTGTAGATATGCGTCTAGTTAGAGTTAGGGTTAAAGTTAAGCTGATAATCAGGTCTCCATATTCAGATGCTTCGAGTTATGTCTATGGTTAGTCTCCATGTCTCTACATTAAAATCAATGAAACTCGCATTTCTCGCCGTACATGATTCAGAATAAATGCCACTGGGGAACGCATCACGGAATGATGGATAACTCTGTGTGAGTTTATCTGGAGGCGAAAATATAAGGGAAACGATTTTTCTCTGCAAATACCCAATGATATGAATGAATTACATCCTCTTGAGTAAATGAAAATAAAGTTGTTTAGTACTCACCGAATTTTCTGGTTTTTTTCTTGAGTGACAGAGATATATTATACGCAAGGCTCTTTTACACAACGTCAACGTTCTGTCATCGAATTGTCTTTATCTCAGTTTGCGAGAAAATGTTTCTTAATGACATGTAATCTAATAATTACGTCCGAATCTTCGTCTCCTGTTAATGCTTTGAAGTTGTAGTTCCGGCTTATGTCATTTAAGGTCAACTATAGTTTTTTAGTGTCGAATATTCTCTCTAGAATTGTATAGCAGTTTCGTAGTCCTTGCAAGAAGGAAAATGTGCGTGAATCCGAATGGAGATATGGAGAAATAACAAGTTTATCTTTTGTGTCGTGGAGATTCCTACAAGAAAGAATATCACAAGATCTGCGAATATTCTTTGTAATAGCGCCCTTCAATGTTAATGGTACTACACTTTAAAAATGTCTGACTCAGATGAATCGAGATACAAATTCTAGGTATCAAATATTTGTCCATATTTAGAATTACCTTGGACAAGTAAAATGTATTCCCTGAACAAAACAGTTTTGCACCATTTTTATATTCTTTTATAAGGATTAAAATCAGATATAATTATACTAAACCTTATGTCTATAATCCTTATTCCAATTTTGATCGAAATCAGTTACATGATTTTATTCTAGAAAATGTTTCAAATTTAAGGCTTAAGCTTAAGGAACTTTAAAAACAATTTAAATCCAAGAAATATTGCTTAATTAGTGTGTAATGAGTATGGATCAAAGTCAATGCAGAGCTGATATATTTGAATTTTCAAATGGGAGGGTGTGCCCATGTAATGCCCTCTAAAGCTTCTTAAAATACTAAGAAAACCCCGGAAATTTCGGGAATATTTATTAATTGATATCTAATACTTATTGTCAACATTTTACAAACATCGTAGGTATCTAGAATTTCACGAATGGCTTCCTCCCATGTTTACCCCCCATGCATAACAGTAAATTAAAATAATATGGCTTATATTTTGACCTCTTACAGCTAGCTGTGTACCAACATTCATTATGATCGATTAATTAGTTTAGGAGTAAATCTTATACATACAAATATATATACAAATATAAACATATCTAACTTTATATATAGATAGAGATAATTTGTAATGAAAAGCAACGCAGTAGCAGTTTGATTTTAGTGTTTTGCATTATACATCCAATACAACTGTTGAATGGGGTGGGATTAGCTAGTAAGGATGAATGCGTTGTATGGAAAGTACACAATTCAGAAAAGAAGGTGATTCAGTTCAAAACACGTAAACCAGAAAGTATATTCTCTAGAAGCGATCATTTAATCTGCACGGTCAGTGATGCATACCCTATTTAAGACTTAAGCGTCACAGACCAATGAAAAAGCTATTTGAAAGTTAAGCGTCACCGACCAACGAACATGCTATTTGAAACTTATGCATCACAGAGTAATAAAAAATGCTGTTTGAAACATAAGCATGACAGATTGATGGAAATGTTATTTCAAACAAATTGTGACAGAGAGCGACCGAAATTCTATTTCGGACGTGAAAAACAGACAGGCAGAGATTTTCATATCTAAAATGGTATGTGCCCATGACATCTGAGCGTTTAGCGATCAAATTATATATTCAAACTGAAGCATGACAGACAAACGAACGTTTCCACAGACTGACGGACAGATACTTTCTAAAAAAATTCAACTCAAGATTTTGTTGTTTACTAAATGTTCATCCTGTTTTGCCTATTTTATTAAGCAAGCAACTCGAAAATGTCCCACAAATCCTAGGCGCGTTAAACAAATTAAAGACAAGCAAATATTTTGTTTGTTTCATTTTCCTGTTAAAGCAATTTACATATCAACATTGATAATCACGATCTCTAAAGAGTGTATTTTTAGTCATTGACGTTAATCGAAAAATAAACAACTTATTGAATATATCACCGAATGTACTCAAGTTTTTAAAGTAAATGAATAATTTATTTAAAAAAAAACATAAATAAATTGCGTTGTCCAGGTTTTCAAAATGTTTAAAAAAAAAAATTCTCATCATGATTGCCATTTCACCAACGCTTCCATGTGTGACTTTTCAAACTACCTTATTCACGTAACCGCGTGCTACACACAACAACATATCAACATTAATCGTCAGTAACATCAAGACGAATATCAACTTGACTGCGATAAATATGTCTCAATCAAGAAGGATTAAACGAAAAAAGAAAAAAATATGCTTATATTTTTGAAAAGGGTTTATATCAAAGTAAATAAATCATTTATTTAAAAAACATAAATAAATTGCGTTGTCGAGGTTTTCAAAATATGTAAAAAAAAAATATTTTTCTTGTTATTGCCATTTCACCAACGCTTCGATGTGTAACTTTTCAAACTATATATATATATATATATATATATATATATATATATATATATATAAAGTATAAAGGTATACTCAATAAAGAATGAAAGGGAAATACCAGTAGAGTGCTCAATTAAATTAAATTAAGAGCGTAATATTTTTATTTTATTAAATACAGATTTTAATCAGACATGGACCAGTGGTTTCTGACAAGAAACGGGTTGAATTCCCGATTCCGTCGTCTTCAGCATAGTCTGAAATAGTAAATGATGGAATTTCTTCAAAAAACACATATAACTGTTATGAAACGCTATGTACACAGAATTTTGAAATGGAGAGCCGACGAGAAACGCTTAAGCCAGAAAAAGCCGTTAAAAGATTCTATATTTAGAAGTAAAGCAAGAAAGAAAAGAGAGAAAGAAAGAAAGAAAGAAAGGAGGGGAAAAATAAAAAAATTAAATTTATAATAATAAAATATTATTTTTATATTTATATATATCATTTTCATATATATATATGTAGAAAATAATTAATTAAGGGTACGCAACTCTAATTAATTAAATTATCTAAAAAAGGGGAGGTAACTATTTATTATTATATAAATATATATATGTATTTATGAATTTCGATCATTTCAATTAATAATTCTCAATTCAAAGTTAAAAAAATATAAATATAGATAAATTTATAAATAAAAAATATAAAAAATATAAATATAGATAAATATATAAATACATAAATAAAAAATAAAAATATACATAAAAAATCAATCAATATATAATTAAAATATCAATATATAAATAAAAAAATCAATATATAGATAAAAATCAATATATACATAAAAAATATAAATAAAAAATCTATATAAAATCTATATAAATAAATATAAAAATCAATATATAAATATAAAATATATAAATAAAAAATCAAAAATCTCCATATAGAAAAAATATAAAATAAAATAAAATAAAATAAAAAAATCAATATATAAATAAAAAAATCAATACATAAATATAATCATAATATGTAAATAAAGAATCAAAAATCAAAATGTTAATAATAATATCAATAAAAATAAAAATATAAATATAAATATATAAATATATATAAATAAAATATATATAAATAAATATAAATAAATAAATAAATAAAAATAAAAATACAAATGAAAATAAATGTAAATATAAATATAAAAATCGAAATATAAATAAATCAATATATAAATAAATAAAAATCATATAAAAATTCATATAAAAATTCAAAAATCAAAATATAAATAAAAAATCAATATATAAATAAATAAAAATTCATATATAAATATGTAAATACAAAATCAAAATTCATATATAGATAAGAAAATATATATATAAATAAAAAAATATAGAAAAAAATATATATATACACACATACATAAATAAAAAATCAATATATAAATAAAAAATCAATATATAACCATAAATAATCAATCAATATATAAATAAATATATAAATAAAAAATCAAGAATAAATATACACATACACATGTACACATATACACATACATACACACACATACATATATATATATATATATATGCATATATATACATATATATATACATATATATATATATATACATATATATATTATATACACACTCACACACACACAAACACATGCATGTGTAAATAAAAAATCATCAATATATAAATATAAAATAAGAAATAAAAAATCAATATATAAATAAAAATCAATATATAAATAAAATCAATATATAAATAAATAAATAAATAAATAAAGATTCGAGAAATAAAATTTTAAAATTTAAAATTTAAAAATATAAATATATATAAAAATATAAAAATATAAAAAAAATATAAAAAAATATAAAATTTTTTAAATTTAAATAAGAAAGGGGGGAAAATGGAGAAAGGAAAAAAGGGTTGTGATCAGGGACGTAGAACGAGAAGTCTGCAGTGGAAGTGTGTAAGTGTCTGAAAAATGTATGTAGGGTTCTAGGAAGGCTTAAGTCACTCGATCCATCCAATAAATAAGGAGTGCTTGTTTACGATGTATACAGCCCTTTAAAACCTCATCGCGTACATTTAAACATCTGGTGTTTGGGTTCATGATGGCCTTAAAAATATGGAACTTCTCAGCATTACACAAATGGCAAACATTAGATATAGGTGAATAAATGGGTTTTCTCTCTATGATTTTCCAATTTATAGAAAAGGGAGTTCCTTCTTCTTTTAGTTCCCAAATTCGTTTAGCCAAAGATGTATTTGCGCGATCTTTGTATCTAAAGGAATATAGGTGTGAATAATACCTTTGTTTAAAGGAACCTTGTGTCATGCCGTAGTATACATCTGTACTGTTATCAGTTTGACTCGTAACCACAGCTTTGTATACAACTGAGTCAACTTTACAATTTCCCTCGAGGGGCAAGAATTTTTATTTTGGCATGAGCGTCCGGTGTCGACTGCCGTGCTTTGTTCTCTGGTGATGTAACTCCTTATAGGCCGCATGGTTGAGTAGCTGACCTTGATGGTGTTTTTATTGAAAAACTTATGTAAACTGTTTGTTGGAGGGAAATGTTTGTTTAATAATGAGAGAAAAATATGACCTACTCTTGATTTTGTTCTGCTGGAGAAGGGCGGCGAAAACCAGATAATCGATCTCCTCCTTTTGCGGTTGTTGTTCTGTGGAATATTCTGGTTTGGGATGTATGAGATTCTGTCGTGGAAATTGTTGTCGCGGAGGGCTTTATTATAATATGGAGCGGCCTGTGTGATAACTTCATAATTGGAGGAGAGGTTTGAAATTCTAAGGCTTATATTTTTAGTAAGGTTTTTGAGGATTGATGGTGGATGGCATGAGCTTTTATGGATATATTGGAGTGATTCATTCGGTTTATTATATATTATAATAAAGCCCTCCGTGACAGCGGATTCCACGACAGAATCTCATACATTCCAAACCAGAATATTCCACAGAACAACAACCGCAAAAGGAGGAGATCGATTATCTGTTTTTCGCCGCCCTTCTCCAGCAGAACAAAATCAAGAGTAGGTCATATTTTTCTCTCATTATTAAACAAACATTTCCCTCCAACAAACAGTTTACATAAGTTTTTCAATTGATGACAGCCGTGAGCTTTGTTACTTTGCCATAGAAAGCTTTCTGGGATTGACTTGTTTGTTCTCTGTGTTTCATGTTTTCAGTAACATCTTTGTTCGATGACAGTGCTTCATATTCTTCAGTAAGACGACTCACTTCTGGCCCTGCTACCATCCATCTTCGTAGTGCTGAAGGATCCTCTGTCACACCTACGACCCCACCCTCTCCTTTGATGATTGCATTTTCCTGTTCATGTGCTTGATCAATGGCCATAGAAGAAAATGGTCGCAATGACTTGAAGACAACAAATTTGCCATTTTTGAATTGCAAATGCGTATCAGGATGGGTCTGCTCTAAGCACAGCATGTCCTTCAGATGAACTTATAGCCATCTTGCATAGTTGTAGTTATTGTTGGCAAAGAAGTATGGTATCAGCTCCATCATTGTTTCGACATAAAGTCTGAAGTCAGCTTCCCTGAAAGAACGTATCAGAGATAGTATGGTCAGTTCCATTGAAAGCACTAGATACCAGTAACTGAATTGCGGGCTCTCTGCTTTTCGCTTCTCACACCACTCATCAAAGCTTAAGATAACTGACGCATCTTGCTCGAAAGAAGTATCTGCAATGTAATACTCGTATGCTTTTTTCATCAGTGTGTAGAGACTACATGCAGTAATCTGGTGAGCGTATCGTGTCCTAGTAACACTTGAAGCAGTGATGAAAGATTCTGCAATACCAGACGAAGCTATATCTGCTTCTACAATGGCTTCTATCCAACCACTTGCTTTTAGAAGCGACCCAATTGACTTCAGCGCAGCCATTTCAACATGCAAGCCGCCAAACATGATGACGAACTTATTTTCACCATATTGCTGAGGCCAGTGCCATTGTATTTCCTTGGTCAATGCATAAAGTGGCTGATCAGCAGTTATGACTGGAATTTACGCTATTGTCTCTCTAATCCTCTCCATATGATACTTCAACTCTTGTGCAATGGCATCACCAGCACTCAATCGGGCAAGAATTTTACATTCACCTAGAGTTGTGGCACATTCATTGAGCCTACTGCTGAGCCCCATTGTCATGACTTCACGTCTTTGTCCATCATCTAGAAATTCTTTGTCGCAGATGAAACATTGTTCTGGCTTTAAACTTACTCTTCGAGTCTTTGAACAACTCTTGTCAGTATGTTCCTGAGCGTCAGATGCCCTTTTCCTGGCCCGATCAAGTTTGGTATTTTTGAACAAAGCACGGCAACTCTGATGGTACTGAGCATTGTTTTGCCGCAATGTATCTTCAATACCATCACCTTCATCGAGCCTAGCAGGATTAATAATCATGGGCATCTGACAGAGTTCTTGAAAAAGAGAAATATTTGTAGCCAGCATTGAATATCCATCTGATTTACTGCGACCTGGAATGGGACTACTGAGATCCTCTCCGGTTTTATCTGTCTGACATAGGCAGCATTTGCTCTAATCAGTTTTCACATTTTACGTCTTCTCAATAGACATTCTGTAAATGTTATAGGCTTCAAGCCGAGGGTTTATCCTTTTACCACCTATAACCACAGTTACCGAATATATTTTGACACATTCAGATATGGGATACAACTAGGTCTAGAAAGGTAGGTTCCCTACACCTAGCCCGATCGTTCATCCAGTATCATTTAAGTCCCGTGCGATCTGTACACCATCCAGGTAACTATAGCCCCGTTACCTTTGGCTCGGCTCTCCCGCGCTGGCATATCCTGTCAATTCAGGTGCGGCTATCTAACAGACTGAACATTATTTTGTCCATGGGGCTTATTAGACAGCATTTGGGACACTGAAACATGAACAGTGTGTCCGTAATCAGTTGATACTGGACCCCATGCTGAGTTTCACAGCAGTGATGTCACCGTTATGCCCTGGTTGTGTCATGACAATCACTCTCTTACATATGACATATTATAAGAATGAGCTGAAAGGATTAATTTTTATAACTAATACATTCAGCTCACTTGGGGAATTGAATATCAAGTCAATGATTCGGTTTAATGGCAATAAAAGGCAAAAATTGACAATATTTGCTTAAATTCATCTCATATATGTACCTTTGTGGATTGTAGGACTCATTTATCGGTTATTTTTGTGTCATTTACTGCTTTCGCATCCCCTAAAACATATAATTTGACTCAAAAATTGTGAAAATCGGTTAGATACTTTGTAAACTAGCAATATTGGATTTCAGAATGGCGGCCATTTTGAAAATGGCGGCCATCTTGGATATTTTGAGTGGCCCAAAAGATTTTC
Source organism: Sepiola atlantica (assembly GCA_963556195.1). Classification (NCBI taxonomy): domain Eukaryota; kingdom Metazoa; phylum Mollusca; class Cephalopoda; order Sepiida; family Sepiolidae; genus Sepiola; species Sepiola atlantica. Next base: position 114,667,825 of record OY744523.1, on the reverse strand, counting down.
CGGAAGTATAGACCATTGTGAGCAATCGTGCTAAGTTTCATGCTTGCTTACCAAAATGAACGATTTTTCCTTAATCTGCTCAGCTAATATATATATATATATATATATATATATATATATATATATATATATATATATATACACTTCTATCTCGTCACGTAACACTTAGCGAGTAAGGTAGGTGCCTTTTATAGACCCAGGACGAAGCCATTTCCAGTGGTGAGGACAAACAGCAAAGCAAATAGCAAGTAAGATAACCACCTTAGACCTACTCCGCTGCCTGAAATCAATTAAGAAAGAAAATTATTCAATCTGTAATAAAAAGTAAACGGGGAGTAATTCCTGACGTAATTCTCTGATTGTATATCAATATTTTTGTAATATTTTTAGATAAATGGCGAGTGTGAACACAAATGAAGCATAATTATTTCCGTCAACAACGCTGTGTAATCATGCTTCCATATTTATTTTAGAAAGGTTCTGCTTAATCTTTGTATCGAGCTTTATTTTCAATTGCATCCCGGTCAGCGTGTACTGATATAGAAAATTTTGTCCGAGTAAACGCGGATGGAATCGAGGGAAAATTTTAATGGTGCCATGACATTTTTTGAAAAATATAACCTTTATTGAAACTAATTAAAACTAATTATAATTCCATAACTAGTAACATTCCGATTTCTTTAACATCCAAACACACAGTCACTTTTATATATAGACATCTGTAACATTAAAAGAAAAAAAACTATTATGACGAGCGTGTGTAGTGTGTGACGATCACTACCGGATATGATGTAACAGAAGACAAAATAGGGCGAATAGGACTAGAAATTGTGGAAGGGAATAGGTGTAAGGCATGTATTAAAACGGACAGTTGCATAATCAGAAGGCTCTGAGTTCAATCCCTGTACAGGGCAGCCCATTTTCATTTTCTCCTCAATCACCCTAAAAATTATATTAACTACACAATATGCGAGAAGAAACTGGTAATGCAAATAGGATATTTGCATAATTTTGGTTATTCAGACAACATTTCCCATCTTGAGTGTTATCTTCACAACGTTTCGACCGCTGTAACCTCCGGCCTTCTTCAGGTGTATCTCTTCGGGAATCTGGACAGAATTTCGAATGGAACCTTTTATTTTGACCTTCTGTGTAGAAACCCCAGACTTCGCGATGGGATCTGAAACTCACCACAGTTTGTATACCATATATGAAGGGCTTGTCGGAAAAAATCCAAAGAATATGCGATCTATATGACATCAGTACAGTATTCAAGAGCGACTCAATTCTCTGAAAGCATCTTGTGAGAGTCAAACCTTCTACGGAAAAATGTATGACTAAGAATTGCATGTATGCGATCCCATGTACGTGTGAGAAAATATAGAAAGGTGAGACATGTCGCCCACTAAAAGTAAGGCTAGAAGAACATCGGAAAGCCGTAATACGTGGAGATATCGAAAAAATCGGGTAATCATCATGCGTTGTTTTCACAACTCTGACGTCGTCGTTCTCATTGTTTACTAGTCCAACTATTAGCTGTCAGATAGCATCAACAAAGAAAGTCATATTTACTTCAACATCGCCAATACAGATATTTCTCTATTTGTTTACCCTGGCAATACATATATTTATATTGTATTGGGAAATTAATGTAGCCTTTTATTTTCGTACTACGCCTGCAGTTTCCAACCTTTAATGTATCATGTTAAGTATTTTTTTCTTTTTGGCCTTGACAAACCGTCTTTGTGAGAATAAATAGATATACACGTAAATTCAACCCTTTATTTAATATTATCCCCATCTATTTTTTTGGATTACCGTGTGTTATGTACGATAACAGAAGCCAAGTAAAATAGCGACCGCCTGTTCGGAAATAAATCCAGAAAGGTGGTCACTACAAAACGTAGAAATAGAATATCAAATATTCAAATTCATAAGCAAGAAAGTCTACGTATTCTGAATAGTCATTAAAGTGACAATTCTAGCTGCTGGGACTATCAATAAAATCGTAAATCCGTGACAGGATACACATGGTAATCCCCTTTTTCTTGAGGGACATAGAATCGTGTCAAATACAGATTTTTTATGCTTAATTATTAAGCGCTGATCGAGATGCGTGTAATTAAATCATGCTATTTCTGACTTAAGTGTTATAGAGAAACGGGAATAATATCTCAAAATCCGGCGTAGAAACGTAACGAATATTCTATTTCTGACTTAAGTGTGATAGAGAAACGGGAATAATATCTCAAAATCCGGCGTAGAAACGTAACGAATATGCTATTTCTGACTTAAGTGTGATAGAGAAACGGGAATAATATCTCAAAATCCGACGTAGAAACGTCACGAATATGCTATTTCTGACTTAAGTGTGATAGAGAAACGGGAATGATATCTCAAAATCCGGCGTAAAAACGTAACGAATATGCTATTTCTGACTTAAGTGTGATAGAAAAACGGGAATGATATCTCAAAATCCGGCGTAGAAACGTAACGAATATTCTATTTCTGACTTAAGTGTGATAGAGAAACGGGAATGATATCTCAAAATCCGGCGTAGAAACGTAACGAATATTCTATTTCTGACTTAAGTGTGATAGAGAAACGGGAATAATATCTCAAAATCCGGCGTAGAAACGTAACGAATATGCTATTTCTGACTTAAGTGTTATAGAGAAACGGGAATGATATCTCTAAATCTGACGTAGAAACGTAACGAATATTCTATTGAGTCAGAAATAGCATATTCGTTACGTTTCTACGCCGGATTTTGAGAAATCATTCCCGTTTTATTATCACACTTAAGTCAGAAATAGCATATTCTTTACGTATCTACGCCGGATTTTGAGATATTATTCTCGTTTCTCTATCACATTTAAGTCAGAAATAGCATATTCGTCACGTTTCCACGTCGGATTTTGAGATATCATTCCCGTTTCTTTATCACACTTAAGTCAGAAATAGCATATTCGTAACGTTTCTACGCCGGATTTTGAGATATCATTCCCGTTTCTCTATCACACTTAAGTCAGAAATAGCATATTCGTTACGTTTCTACGCCGGATTTTGAGATATCATTCCCGTTTCTCTATCACATTTGAGTCAGAAATAGCATATTCGTTACGTTTCTACGCCGGATTTTGAGATATTATTCCCGTTTCTCTATCACACTTAAGTCAGAAATAGCATATTCGTTACGTTTCTACGCCAGATTTTGAGATATCATTCCCGTTGCTCTATCACACTTAAGTCAGAAATAGCATATTCGTTACGTTGCTACGTCGGATTTCGAGATATCATTCCCGTTTCTCTATTACACTTAAGTCAGAAATAGCATATTCGTTACGTTTCTACGCCGGATTTTGAGATATCATTCCCGTTTCCCTATCACACGTAAGTCAGAAATAGCATATTCGTTACGTAGCTACGCCGGATTTTGAGATATTATTCTCGTTTCTCTATCACACTTAAGTCAGAAATAGCATATTCGTTACGTTTCTACGCCGGATTTTGAGATATCATTCCCGTTTCCCTATCACACGTAAGTCAGAAATAGCATATTCGTTACGTAGCTACGCCGGATTTTGAGATATTATTTCCGTTTCTCTATCACACTTAAGTCAGAAATAGCATATTCGTTACGTTTTTACGCCGGATTTTGAGATATCATTCCTGTTTCCCTATCACACTTAAGTCAGAAATAGCATATTCGTTACGTTTCTACGCCGGATTTTGAGATATCATTCCCGTTTCCCTATCACACGTAAGTCAGAAATAGCATATTCGTTACGTTTCTACGCCGGATTTTGAGATATCATTCTCGTTTCTCTATCACATTTAAGTCAGAAATAGCATATTGGTTACCCTACAATGTAAACATTTGTAATAGTATTTCCTTTACTCTATAAAACGTAAGTATTAGCTTGTTACAAAAATAATGACCGATTACAGAAACATACATTTATCCTTCAAATACACTGTTAATAACGTGAACTGTTGCTGTGCTGACATACAGGTGTCTGAAATATTTCTTTTACAATTTGATGTGGATTTTCTTCAACAAGTTATTGCAATGTTTTATTGTCAAGACTACTGTGCCGTCCTCTACCCACTTCATCTTCAAGACTCAAATATTCACTACGGAATTTCGGGAACAACCTTCATACTGTCCGATCGCTCGCGGATCCATCTCCCCATGCTTTATTGATATTGTCAGAAATTTCGAAGGAAGTGTGCTCAAGTTTGAACTCATGCAACATAAGAAGACGAAGGTCATGTTTTGACATGATCATCATTAAGGGGCTTCTATGCTTCAAAATACTTTCTATCTGAAAATAAGTTCTAAATTATTATTGAGAACACATTAATAATTATATATGTTAAAATTTACCAGAAATAATCAAAACATTCTGCGTTAAAATGAATTTTTAAAAGCCACCGCTTCAGGTGACCATTATTTTTGTAACGACGTAATATATGATAGCATTTTAGTTCCTCTGCAAGGCTGAATTTTTAAATATTATTCTATTTGTTTGTCACGCTTTAGTATGAAATCGTATTTTCGTTTCTCTAAACGCTTAAATTAGAAATAGTATTTTTGTCTTCTGCTTAAAAAAAAAAATGTTCCCATCTAAATACGGCATATCGCCACTATGACATAAGGGGTTACTGTGATGAGATGACCAGATTTATAGGTACCATCGCATCGTTGTATAGCAAGATATTAGTTAACATTACATTAACATTTTTGCAAGTTAGTATAGTCAGGGTCACAGACAGCAGGGAGGGAATTCGACCGACAAACAGTCAGAAGAAAATAATCTATTAGAGTAGAAGGTGTTTTCGGCATCTAGCGACTTCTACATCGAAGGGGTGCGATTTTGCTGCTGGTCGAGTTGATCTCGGGTATTTACCTTGAGAGGGTACGAATTCAGTAAGTTCATAGAAGCGCATTCGGTGGAAGTATTTGTAAAACAAATACAGGGATGCAACATGTCGACGATGGGACAGAGGGTGGAGTTTTGTAGACAGTGTATAGGTTGGAGACTTTTTCTACCCTTTAAAAAGGGAGGGACTAGTAGCTAGTGCACCAGCACAGATATGACTAAATACTTTATAAGATACTGGTAGGTTTAAGTTTGAAATAGTAGGTTTATTAGTTTGTCACGCTTAAGTATAACATAGAATGTTCGTTTCTCTGAACGTTTCAGTTGGACATATCTAAAGTTAATCACGCTTAAGTGTGAGATAGCATTTTCGTTGTTCTGTCATACTTAAGTATGAGATAGCATTTTCGTTGTTCTGTCATACTTAAGTATGAGATAGCATTTTCTTCTATATGCGACGCTCGAGTTAAACATATCCATATTTTGGTCTGTCACGATTCTGTTTTTAATTTAAATTTCATTGCCAATCAGTAAGTTTGCATGAACGCCTCCTTAGAATATCCATTTTAACGATTCTGTTCTGAAAAAGAAAATAATCTGGTTTTCATAAATCGGCATCGCGTTGATTATGCCAGTGAAAATGCGGTCGACTTTGAACTGCCGGTTCTCGTCTGATTACGAAACTTCACAGGTCAAAAAATCACCGTCTGGGGAAATAACGAAGATGAGATACACCAGTGTAAAAAACAAAATCCGCCATCTTTATCGACTGTTTTTTTTTGTAGAAAACGACTACTTTTTTTATAGGATTAAATTGTAATGGAATCATAAAGATTGAGAAGTGAACGCCGAGAGGCAGTCACAGAACTTGCTTCTAATGACAATATTACTATGAATCATTCAAAATGTCTTTTGTTTCTTATAAAAAAGAAATTCTTTTCATACAGAATCCGGAGGCGAAAGGATAGAAAGAATTGTAATTTTGCTTACTTTCTTTCAAAGGTGTTAAACATTGAACTCTCGTTTATATGATTGAAGGGTTGTGGTGGCGGGGGCCGTCTCTACGTTTCAACCAGGTTTTATGAGTGATAGCACAACTTGAATAGCAATTCATATATAAATTGAAAATCCAGTGCTAAACAAGGGAGTAAAACTCTCTTCCTGTAACAATATATAAAATATTAGCTGGGGTACCCGTCCGAGGTCTGTATCACAATTTTGAGAAACTGCTTTTCTAAATTCTATCTGATTTACTGTCGTCATACCTATACTAATGCTTTAGGGAAAGCCATGCACCTACAGTTTCGTCAAGTGCTGGGTGCTCAATTAATCGTATATAATACCTCGTTTTCAAATCGTCATTCTTTTTCGTACATTGAATTAACCCCCAAATTTTGACTTGCTCTAAAACAGACAAACCAAATAAAAATCATATTGAGACAATCTTGTACACTTTAGTAAGGACAAGAAAGACAGACTGCAAAAAATCTTGACCGTAATCAAAATATACTACAAGAGTGAAACTATGTGAGATTAGATTAAATATGATTCAAATTTGATTTACCTTTTTGAAAGAGTATACTTGTATGTCATTTATATGTTTTTCTGCATCGCATTATAATAAGAATATGATATTTTGATGGAGAGTCTATGATTATATAAAAAACACGCGATAAATACACATCTATATCTTAGGTTGATAGATAAAATACCTGTTGTAAAAAATGAATGAAATTTTTCTTCATTAAGGCAGCTCTGCACTCGCTAAATATAACATCAAGCAACGCCCCGGTCTCTTTCAAATCGACTCTGCTATTCCTATAAATATATAATCGGATAATCTTATTTATATCGACCATGGCTAAACTCTGATCGTACCCCATTCTGATTATACCGACTTACACAATATTATCTACTCTTTTTTTCCAAAACGCAATAGCACAAACTAACTTAGCGATTATCCTACGCCGCCCACCTTATCCCAACAACACTCTCCAGCTATCAGCTCAGTTTTCTATAACTACACACCTACCTGGCTCTTACTGCCACACGCATTCTACCTGCATCATAGAATTTACCACTATTGCTCCGTTATCACAATGCTTTCCTCGCAACCTTGCAAAATTTCATGTGCATTTTGGAATCTGATTCCTACTATCCATTGGTGTATATAAATACTTAATCTCTCCTTATTTCATGTACCTTGAAAATTTCTGAGTAAATTTTATTTCAGCAAAATATCGATCCATACATTCCTATGTGTTTACTGCATTGTGTTCCGTTTGAAGTGTCTTTACCTTATCTTCTATTTCCATCTTATTTTCACCTAGACATTTGTCGGAGTATCTTTCACTCTCACCACTCCACCCCACACAAATTCACTCCTCCCATATATATATATATATATATATATATATATATATATATATATATATATACATATATATATATATATATATATATATATATTACTAGTAGGAAAACCCGTTATTGCCTAGTCCTTGTTGCTTTTTATTCTTGTATTTTACATTTCATAATATTAACCAAAGATGTACGCATCATTGATTAAGTGGGAATGTAAGTATAGTGACATTTTACTTCTTTATGATATAACTGGAATTTTTCATGAATGGATGAGGACCACTGTGCACTCCTGCTCCCAGATCTGAACCCGTATCAACATTTTTATTAATAATTTTTATTAATTTAAGAATATAATTGATTATTTGGGTTCTATTCCCATTCTGAACATATAATAAATAAAATAAAATAAAGTTGTCCGGCACAAACGCGAATCCCACGATATTATAGAATGAATGAGGACCACAGATCTGAACCCGTATTCCTATTTCTATTAATAATGTTTAATTTCTATAATTTTCAAGTTATAAAAAAAAAAGTTGTGCGAATTTTATAAATATCTATCCAGTAATTTTTCAATCCATTGATATATTTATTTACAATTGGATGGTAGTCTCACAGTTTTGTTTCCATAAAAAAATACAACTAACAGTTCATTACATTTCCTTTCATGTTTACTAACTTGGTTCATAATCTAGGCAAAGTGGATTCCTGCCCAATAGGTATACAGGCTCATCTTTATTATATAGATATATTTGTATAATAATACACCTGCGCCTACGTGTGTACGTACGGTATCGCCTTGCACACGTATTTAAAAATGAATAGTCTGATCGCCATAAATGCAATATAAGATATTATCATTTGATGTCGCGGGTTGCCAGAAATGTAGATTTGAACTTTAAACAAATGAATTGTTCCAAAGTTGAATAAGACGTCATACATACAATTCTGTTGTTGCTGTGGACTTAAAAGTGGATTTGTTTTAAGACTGTTGAGCTGACAATCATTTTACGGTAAGACGAAAGAGAAGGCAGTAGGCAAGCAACTGTGGTATTTACACGGATTTCCTGCTAGTATAAATATAATGCGGCATTCTATGGATATACACGCGCATACATTTACGTATAAAAATTATCTCACACACGTACACATATGAAACATACACAAACTGTCGCCAGTAAAGAATCCGCATCATAGAAGATGAAACGATTATTAATCCAATAAATCAAAAGCTATAACATCACAGCGGATGCGCTATATTTACAAAAATAAAGAAAATGACGAAAACTGTTAGAAAATAAAATTCTAAAAAAACTTCTACAACAAATAGCACGTTACGATCTAATACACCTTTACTAACATGTTGTTGTTTTTATAATAATAATAATAATAATAATAATAATAATAATAATAATAATAATAATAATAATAATAATAATAATGAAAACAAATTTTTAAAAAATTCTTTATTGGCTTACGTGGCTGATGTTTCAGTCAATGCGACTTTCCTTAGTATATAGTATGTTGAATGGCGTAAGCTATTTTATAAATAAATGAAAATATATTCTTCAAATACTTTTTAAGAGAAGCACGTATTTATGCCATACCTAACAATAATCGTGACAAAATATACGTAGGTTAACATTCTCCAATTACAAAACCATTTTCATAAAAATGAAATACATTTTACATTGGGAGATACTTTTAATACATTATTCAATCATAATATAGACACTATACCAGATATACATCTAAATCTTCCTTTCGTATTTTCGAAGCGTCTGGTTATATAACCGTTTCCCATTTTTTATACAGTCCTTTGCATTCTTATTCAACTCTGCGAAATCTTTTAAGCTGCACTGGTAGGATAGTAGAGTGCAAACAAAGCAGTGCTGCATTCGTAAATGGTGGGGTCTGTTTTGTCGCCCGATCTTGCCATAACAGTTTTTGATCGTCCCATTCCTGTTCACAAGCAGTCGAGTGACTTTCACCAACGCCACAGTGATTCTGACCCAGGAAAAATGGCCTCAGAAAAAGGAAATCTTCATGTCCGTAGGAAGTGAGTGTTAATCTAAAGTTTTCAGGTTAATAACTGTAATCCGGTGTCTTCCTGATATGTTGTTAGGGGCTGTATATGACTGAGGAAGCTTCATTTTGACTTCAGTCGTAAGGCCGTAGTTTAAAACCCGTGATAGAGTGATAGAGATGAAGTTCATTGATTTTATTGATGTTTATATTTTAATTAAATTACAAAGGAAAGAAAGTCTTAAAAAAGACATCTTTTAAATATTTGAACATTCATGGCGTATTTTTTTCATTCATTAAGCCGAACAACTCCGCTGACGAAGGTCTGAATTTCTCAGATCTGAAACCGATGGTACGGATGTTGTTCTAACTTATTGTATTACGTATAAATGGAAATTATACTCTTATTAATTATATAATAATTGAGCATATCCCTGGGAAACTCTCCAATACCATTAATATATATATATATATATATATATATATATATATATATATATACATATATATATATATATATATATATACTATATATATTATATATATATATATTATATATATGAATATTATATATATATTATATATAAATATTATATATATATAAATATTATATATATACATATTATATATATATATAAATATTATATATATATATAAATATTATATATATTATATATATATATATATAAATATTATATATATATTATATATATATATATTATATATATATATATTATATATATATATTATATAAATATATTATATATATATATTATATATATATTATATATATTATATATATATTATATATATATTATATATATTGTATATATATTATATATATTATATATGTGTATTATATATATTGTATATATATATATATTATATGTATATAATACATATATATTATATATATCATATATATATATATATATTCTATATGTTTTACATATATATTATATGTATAATATATATATATATATATATATATATATATATATATATATATATATATATATATTAGCGGAATCTCCTGCGCTGATGAGAACCGTAAGCTCAAAACGAAGTCGTACGTATGTTAAATATTATAATATAATTTAATATTATATATATATATATATATATATATATATATATATATATATATATATATTTACCTATATACATATATATATATTTATATATATATATATACATATATATATAACTATATATATATATATATTTATATATATATATATATATATATATATATATATATATATATATATAACGCGATAGCGAGAAAATGCAAAAAAACGGAAGCACCATTTTTGAAACAGCATTATTTAAAACATTTTCATTCATTCATAAGTTTTAATCAAACAACTCACATCTTATATCCACTAGGTAAGGTTGCGTTTACATACGCGCGGGCTGCATAAGCTAATGAATCGTTGCAATATATATATATACCCCGAAAACAAACCTTTACCTATCTCGTCAAGTATTCTGGTTTCATACCCACCAGCCATCGGAATTCAATAATGTTTCTATTCATTTACTTTTCTCTTTTTTCTTACTCACTTGTTGCACAGATACACATACACTTGAGGTACTGAATTAACCTTTCTGTTATTCTCCAGGTTTCACAACATCTAGTTACCCCAATTGCCCGTATTGAACTATAGTCACCAAACGTTTAATTGTTCAACAATTGAGCCCGACACGTTGACTTTTACAATTGGTGGTGAGCATTTTTTTAAATATTGGCTAAGCTAAAATAATTAGTCTTTAAGAGACTTCAGATGTGAGAGAGTAAAAAAACAACATACTTTCTTAAGAATGGATGAAAACTTAATGCGAAATATATGTCCTTCCAGATAGAGAAACTCCATATTTCGAAAATTTCCGAAAATTCTCAAAACTTGAATTGTCTATACAATCTAAAAGGGAATTGCTATGGAGATTACATTTACAGGAATTACTTCTTTTATGCATATTAACATCTTTAGAAAATCTGCGAAACTCATGATGCATCCATGTTTAATTTTATTGGAATCACAGAAAATGTCAGATGATGAAATACTTCAGAAGTTATTATTAAGGTTTTGTAAATAAGTTTGAATATTTTAAAACAAAACCATATTTGCTACTAAGAAACGTCACGCTATGCCGGACTTAGTCATCAAGTTTTATTACTAAATGTCTAAGACTCTTTGCTTTTTATTTGCTTTATGCTCCAAATATGCACTCGACTTAGCTCTGTTGAGAGAGCTAGACTCTTCATCTTTATATATATATGTAAATATATATATATATATATATATATATATATATATATATATATATATATATATATATATATCATAATTCGAGTCAAATCTAACCGTGACGAAGTTCGCTCCCACCTGACCGCATTGACTGTAACAACCCTTCCACTTCCTATTGAAGTTTTCACTCCTACAGTTTGTTTACTAACAGCCACCATCTATATTGTCTCATACTTTGATTTTTCCTGCTCCAAATGGCCATAGTTTTGAACCAGCGGCCAGAACACCCTGATACCTGTTATGATGTTTTGTTCAAAGTAATTATCCTGAAGAAGTCTTACACTAAAGACGAAACGTTGATGAATACATAAATAATATATTTTTTGGTTTTCCTTTTTCAATTTATATATATATATATATATATATATATATATATATATATATATATATATATAATTATTTTAATTATTATCCAAATATATTTTATCATTGCAGAATCCTCGGTGCGGAAATAACTATTCCGCCAGTCTCACGATTCGAACCCCGGCCACGAGTCATCTTTTAACTCAAATCCGAACATCTGAATTCGCACAGCCATCGCAACAACTATGCGTGGTTAAGCGAAACACACTCTATTACGTTTTTTCAAGCGAATATATGTTCTTTATGTGTATATGTCTATATATTTCTATGTCTATGATTCATTTCGATACTTATTAACCTATTATCATGGATTTCCTGCCTGGCTTTTACGGAGAGTTATGCGGATTATATTTGTTTAATTTAGCTTCATGTAAAGTGGGCTTCGTTAAGATTCAGATACTAATATTTTTGTGAAATTTTGAAGAAGAGATATTAGACATCAATTTTTAAATATATTACAAATTTCAGTAGTTTCTATAAAGTATTTAAAAGGGTTTTAGACGACTTAATATTGGCATAACCTTCTACTTGAAAATTAAAATATTTCAATTTCGCATTATGTTTGATCCATAGACAATAGTCACCAATTAAGCGAGACTCCCTGAATTTCAGTTTCTTCTTAAGACCCCTTAAGCTTAAGCATCAAAGACTTTACATTTTCTAGGATCAAAATCATATAATGGGGTTTTATCAACATTGGAATAAGGATTCTAGAAATTAGGTTCAGTCGCTTTATATGTTAATTTTAATCTTCGTGAGACGACATAAAATTATGCGAAACTGTTCTGTTTGAGGTATTCTTCTGGTATATATCTAATGCCCCTTCTGTCTGTCTGTCCGTCTGTTTCTCCACTTTCTACCCTCCCCTTAACAAATGCAAACCTAAAACCTCCACCAATCATAAAACACTAAACCCTTAGGATCGTTTATTGCAATACCAAATAGAACTAACAAGCCCCCAATCTATTGAGTGAGTTTAATTCGAATCACCGGGCCCAGACTTAAATTTTTTTTAACATAGTTCACCCCAAACAAGGCAGGCCGCCACTGTAGACGTAAGGGGCTACTGAGAAAAAGAAAAGGGGAGAAGGTAGAGGGTGGTCAATCTAGATTGGGATCAGTGCAGCGAGGTGTCTGTTCACATTAGTTTTAAACTTCTGCATGTCTGTACTGTTGGGGAAACAGGGAACAGGGAGGGAGTTTCAGAGGCCAGCAGTACGAGGAAAGAAGCTATTTGAGTAGAAGGCTCTCCGACATCTGGGGACCTCCACAGTGAATGAATGAGATTTAGTTGATTGTCGGGTTAGTCTAGTGAATTTCCGTCGAGGGGGCACCAGAGTAGCCAATTCATCGGAGCATAATCCATTGAAGTATTTGTAAAACAAGCACAAGGATGCTACATTGCGGCGATGGGACAGAGGCTGGAGCTTGGCTGACAGTGAGGGACCTATTAGGTTGGCGATTCTTTTTTGGACCTTGTCAAGGAGGGAGAGACTAGTAGATGATGCACCAGCCCAGATGTGACAACAATACTCCATGCATGGGCGGATGGTGGCTTTGTAGAGATAGAGGATAATGTCAGGTGTGAGGAGTTTACTAGCACGGTAGAGGGAGCCAACCTTCTTTGCGGCAGCCTTGGCAATGTCTTCAATGTATTTGTTCCAATTCATGTTACCTGTGAAGGTTAGGCCGAGGAGTTTGAATGATGAACTCTCAGGTAGGGTGTTATTTGCCATGACAATCGGTGGTTGAAAAGGTTCCTTGTAGTTATTGAAGGAAAGGAGCTTTTTCTTCGCGGCATTAAAAGTTACCAACCATTTATGACCCCAATCCACTACAGCCTGGAGGTCATTTTCTAAAGATTCAGCCATTGCATCGGATATAATTGCGTCGGTTTTGCCAACATGGCGAGAGTAAAGGGTGGTGTCGTCAGCAAATAAACCAATCTCAGACTCTATGCCATCAAGGAGATCGTTTATATAGATCAGGAACAACAAGGGTCCAAGGATAGAGCCCTGGGGTACACCAGCATTTATGTCAACCCTTTTAAACTCTACATAAAAATACATTTTCTTTTATGTTTTTTACTTAGCAAATACTTGATATTTAATATTGACTTTTACACATTTTATTATGGTTAAATTTGATAGTAAAACGTTTTAAATATAGCATTTAACTTAACATATAATACACCGTATTTGTTGCCTATATACGCTGTCATAAGATAAAAGTATGTAAAACAAGTGGATTGTCTCCCTTGTTTAATTAACGGTTGTCAAGTCACATCTTCGCGAATTGTTCAAATACTTCAAATTAACCAATCACTGAACCACTCGCATTTATGTCAAAAGACAAAGACTATTTGTCAAGGAAACTCCGGATACTTAAGCCGTTTTATTCTCTGTGGCTACTTAACAGCCGAGAAGAAAGAAAGGGGTCGTCATTACAGGCGTTAAATTTGAACTGTATTTGCCCTTGAGATATTTTCAGATAAGTGAACACATTTTTTTCAAAGATAGCTTCTTCTATTTATTGTAAATATATATGGCATTAAATGTGGATCTTGTGTTTCTTATTATTTCTTGTTGCTTATTTGTTAATGTACGCCCGAATATCGATGCTTGACCAGAGGTATCTCTCACTGGATATACCTCACGTTTATTTTACTGGATATACATATTCGGTATGAAGCTTTCTAGCTTTTTGATGTTTTTTTTTGTCTATGTGTGCATAATTCAAAAGAGACTCCGTCCCTTTCTGGTGCGATTTACAAACCTGTTGAACGTATCTGTCATTCAACTCTTAAATATTGTGTCATAGAATCCAACGATTTTGTCGTACATTTTCCCCCGCTCTATGTCGTTGGCGAAGACAATTTCAAGTAAGTACAATTTACATATTCTGTGCTATGACACATGTGCTCTCGTTTTTAGTTTCTTAACACCTGTGTTTATTATTGCAATGGAAACGATTGTATTCTTTTGTTGATTACTTTTTTCTGAAGAAAATTCTTTATGTGCTGTTAATGTAGTACATAGTTTTTAACTTACTTTTATGTTTGTCTGCGACAAACTGTAATTAATGTATATGTTATTGAATCCAACCGTTTCTTCTCTATTACGCTTTCCTTCCGACACTTGTGTGTTGTATCAACGATAACTCACACGAAATATGCCGAAAAATTAATTATTCCCGAACACGTTGTCAGCAAATATGATAAAAATAATAAAATAGAAACATCAAATATAGATATTTAACATCCATATTGTTTCTTTGTCTGTAGTACAAGTAAAATTAAACCGCTTTCATGTTTAGTTTAACAAAAACTTAAAGTATTAATGCATGTAATTTATTTAGTGATAATAAGTTATTTATAATTGTTTTTTTTTGTGTCCTAACTAGTTTATAACCTCTCCTCGAGCAGTGTTGGTACATTATCTGGGTATGCCAATTCCCATCTTTACCTAGCTGCTACCTCTTTATATATTCGTTAAATTTCGTGGAAAAATACGCTACTTATTATTTGCATGAGAGTAAGTAACTACGATGAATGTATTTACGTATTGTTTTTATTGAAAAAAAAAAACAACATTAGAAATGATGTTTTTAAGAAAAAGTAAATCGGTTTGAAGTAATGCCGATAACTCTTTATGTTTTTTTCGGATTATCAAAAAAAAAAAGATCACGTAGTTAAAGATATTTATGTAATGTTTTTTTCTTATATTATTAGGTTATGTTAATTTCTTTACCTTTTTAAACACGTATCTAGTTATCCTTCACACCTACGGGAAGTTTAACATCGGGTTATGACATCGTAAAAAAAACTACTGCCTTAGTAATGTGTACTCTGCCTATTCATTTTTTGCCAACCATCACATTTTACCATTTGCTTACGAACAAACTATAACTTTTTAATAAGATATAGATTTTAAAAAAGTTTACAGATTTAAAAAAATCTTTATTTAAATTGTTATTATTACAATTTAAAGGTTTTTCTAGTTTCGGTGGTTCGTAAAAGAAGAACTTGGCAGAGATGGTTACTTCAGCTAGTTTATTAATGTTTTAGGTTTGAAAATCATCTCGTCTCTCTGGCGTCAGCCGTGTCAGTTTGGAATTATGCGCGCGATACACGATTCGGAGGTCTATCACCCCCTCTCTCTCACACACACTCTCTCTCTTTTACTTTAAAAGCAATACCGGATTTCGTCTGTCGTCACCCAGAGGACTCACTCAGCACACAAGATATTTTCCCTGAATGGAAATGAAAAAAAAAACAAAACAACAAAAAACCAAAAATATGGATGCATTTATTTCGGATTCAAAGCGTCACTATTTTTATATGAATCTATTAAGTACATTAATGGATTTTACCCTGGAAATCCTGCACCAAGACGAAGCTGTGTTTGTTTAAAGGAGAAGCCGTATTCATTGTGCCTTTCAAACGCTCCATCTTTTTTTTTGTGCTGGGATCATTTTTTTTTATTAAAAATGAAGATACATGTTTAAAATATCTTAAAAACGTTTTTCTCAGAATCTATATTATAATAGAGCAATTTTGTGTGTGTCTGCTAGTCACTTATAGGCTCTAAAGCTATTCGACAGAATTGTTTCAAATTGAGCATGGAGCATCATTGAGACGCCAGGTCTTTCACTATGTGGAATAACATTTCACTACTATTACTGCTTCCATTACTGATACTACTAACAATGCTAAAACAATAAACATTTATAGTCTCTAAAACTATAGGACATAATTGCATCAAATTTGACATAAAGCACCCTTGGTATGCTGGAGGTGTCATAATAGAGTGATTGTGGTAACATTCTAGTATTACTACCGCTGATAATACAATTGCTGCTACCGCTAGTACAACTTATATAAATGTTAAATATAAATTGACCTATAAAATTCTGTCCCACCCACCATATTCGCGCAACATTTCTTCAACAGACTATCACTTTTTGATCATTTCTTGTGGGATCAGATTTCTATCGACAAAGATGGAATGCATAAACTTGTTTCTGCGTAACAAAAATGTATTCTTGTTTCTTAATTTTTGAGACAAGGATTGATAATATTTGGATTGTTGCGACTACAGTTCTCATCATTGCTAGATTTTCTATTTCTATCGCAGTTGGACGGAACTATTGATGATTGACACTTTTGATGCATGGGAATATTTATGCATATTCGATATGCTTTCAAAATATGCAAATCAGGAAAAATAATCATCTTCTTTCAGGTGTATCTTGACAATGGCTCTTATTGGTGAATTGTTGAACTAATGTTTTTGTTCTTTTTTCCAACAAACCATAGTGGTTAGAATTCAAAATGTGTGAGGTCTTTATGAAACGGAAAGAGCATTGAACTGTTTCTACCATTCACCAATAAGAACCATTGTCAAAATACACCTCGTAACGGTCGGAGGTTACATCGGCCGAAACGTTGTGAGAATAACACCCAAGATAAGAACAGTAGTCCGAACAATCCAAATAATACCAAAATGTATTCATTGTAAAGATTTTGAATTCGAGCAATTAAATTGGGGTTTTATCATTAATTTTTTTTATTAATTTAAAATCTGTTATTATTTCTGAGATTAGTTGTGTCTATTTCTAAAATTATTTGCAGACTTCGATCTGTTATTCGAATCATAAATGTCATATTCACAAAATTTTAGGTAGTTGTACGTTGTACTGTCCGAGCATATCCAGAGTTATTTTGCGGAATATATATATATATATATATATATATAGAGAGAGAGAGAGAGAGAGAGAGAGAGGGAGAGAGAGAGAGAGAAAGAGAAAGAGAAAGAGAAAGAGAAAGAGAAAGAGAAAGAGAAGCAACACCTACCCGCCCTCCGGGAAGCATTTAATTGGGATGAGAAGCTGTCAATCAAAAACAACCAAAAAATACTCAGAGAAAATACTCAGCTAAATTCAGCCCGCAATAAGATTTTTTTACAGTCATTCTAAATTATAAGGGAAGTTAACTAATATAGTTTTTAACACAAACAATAACGTAAAGAATTCATCTCCAATGGCAAAATATGGTTAACTGTCATAAAACCTTAGAATGGCTGGAAAATAAAGGATTATTTTACGTTCAATTTATTTGCGAAACTAATCCCCCAGTCTAAATTCTAAAATATTTTTTGTTGTTTTTCTTTTCGCCAGTTTTTTATGGTATTTACACGTAATCGCCTAAAAAGGTAGAATCGTATTTTATTCGGAGATGGGTGTTCACTTACAATAATATCCAAACTTTTTATACTTTTATTAATAGCATAAAAATAAGGTATTTAATTAGTTAGATAATATTAAAGTTCTTTTATTCAATTTTCACGCGAAAAGTAAACACAACAGAATTGCTTTAAGCTAAAATAAAAAAAGAGACGTATGGTTAAAAATGTATAAGAATTAAAAAAATTAAATCTAAGTTAATTTGCAGATTAATACCCCTAATAAGCCCCCCCCTGCCATTCTGCTTTTTAGGCGATTTCTTGTTAACACCGTGAAAAATGGAGATAAAGAAAAACAAATATTTCAGAATTTAGTGGGGGATCAGTTGTCAACAATTTTCCGGGGACTTAGAATCAACATCAACGACGTAGAATCCTTTCTCCTGACAAATTCCCCGGATATCCTAGCTCTAAGTGAAACTAACCTCCAATCCTCAATCTCCTTTCACCACTTTGACATGACTGACTACTTCCCACTCTACCGTAAAGACTCTGACAAACATATGCACGGGCTAGGAGTTTATGTTCGGAACACCCTCCCCTGACTAGAGAACATAGGTTAGAATCAGATTACCACAACTACATGTGCCTTTACATCACAGCTTCAGTTACTTATATTTCTTATACCGCTCCCCGTCGACCCAGGACTGTACTCTGATAAACTCTATCTCTGTAAGCATAGATAGAGCAGTCTTAATTGACTCGAATGCTCAGATACATGTATTTGGGGATTTTAATGCCCACCACCGTGACCGGTTGGGATTCTCCAGCCTTACTGACGCAACCGGCAACTCTACGTATAATTTTTCCTTAGCTCACTCCCTCTCTCAGACTGTCGATTTTCCGACTCGCATCGAGTAGACGAACAAGCCTCACTTCTAGACCTATTCTTGACCTCAATGTCCGAGGCTTGTGTGACGAAAGCTCATAGCCCACGCGGGAATGCTGATCACATTGTGCTAATGATACATATCACCCTAAGAAGTCGTCCAAAAGCTGATGAACCGTTGCTCAAAACAACAAGATACTACTAGCGGGCTGATTTCGAGTCAATCAGAGATCACATCAGTGACGCCCCATGGAGGGAAACATTCTCACTCCCTGTCAACCAGTGTGCAAACGAATTAACTGAATGGGTCAAAGCAGGCATTGAAGCATATGTCCTCATGCGAAAATTCTTTAGCAAGCCTCACTCTCCTCAATGGTTTTCCTCGGAATGTGCAGCTGCCATTTCTGAGAGGCAACAAGCATTGAGTAAATTCGGCCGCCATAAGTCAGCTACTAATAGAAATAAATTTATAGAGTCAAGAAATAATTGCAAGGCCGTGATAGGTGAAGCGAAGAGAAGGTATAATGAGTTAACAAAAAAACGCATCCAGTCACAGAAATTAGGTACTCGTGATTTCTGGAAAATCTACAATAGTGTAGTGAATAATGGTCTATCAACGATTCCCCAACTATCAAACCACAATGATGTCGCTTGCACGGCCACTGATAAGGCTGAACTACTTGCCCAGCGCTTCGCTTCTAACTCTACTTTGGACTCAGATACCCCCCCCCCCCCTCCCAAATTCCCTTTTCTGACCGAAGCCACACTTGATAACCTGGTTATCACCCCATCCCAGGTCAGAGACATCATAAAACACCTTGACACCTCCAAAGCTTGTGGGCCTGATCTTATACCTATAATACTAATAAAGAAATGCTCTGCTGAACTGGCCCCTGTCCTCTCCAAACTCTACAATAAATGTCTAGCTGAATCTTGCTTCCCCGATAGCTGGAAAATTGCCTCTGTGGTACCAGTCTACAAGAATTCTGGGAATAGAACCGATTCCCAGAACTATCGCCCAATTAGTCTGATGCCGATCTTTGCTAAAATCTTTGAATACTTAATCAATCTAGCGATAGTACGGCACTTAGTTAATGCTAAATTTCTTTCTGACCGCCAGTATGGATTTAGACAAGCACGATCTACTGCAGACATCCTAACGGTCATCTCTGAACGCATGTATCATACACTCGACAAGGCAGGAGAAGCTAGGACAGTAGCGCTTGGTATATCAAAGGCCTTTGACAAGGTATGGCATAAAGGGCTCCTTCTGAAAATACGCTCATACGGTATTAATGGGCAACTACTTAATATAATTAGATCTTTCCTAGACAAAAGAAAAATCCAGGTTGTCCTCGATGGCCGTTCATCTAAGTAACATGACATAAATGCTGGTGTACCCCAGAGATCTATCCTTGGACCCCTGTTGTTCCTGATCTATATAAACGATCTCCCTGATGGCATAGAGTCTGAGATTGGTTTATTTGCTGACGACACCACCCTTTACTCTCGCCATGTTGGCAACACCGACGCAATCATATCCGAGGCAATGGCTGAATCTTTAGAAAATGACCTCCAGGCTGTAGTGGATTCGGGTCATAAATGGTTGGTAACTTTTAATGCCGCGAAGAAAAAACTCCTTTCCTTCAATAACTATAAGGAACCTTTTAAACCACCGATTGTCATGGCAAATAACACCCTACCTGAGAGTTCATCATTCAAACTCCTCGGCCTAACCTTCACAGGTAACATGAATTGGAACAAATATATTGAAGACATTGCCAAGGCTGCCGCAAAGAAGGTTGGCTCCCTCTACCGTGCTAGTAAACTCCTCACACCTGACATTATCCTGTATTTCAACAAAGCCACCATCCGCCCATGCATGGAGTATTGTTATCACATCTGGACAGGTGCATCATCTACTAGTCTCTCCCTCCTTGACAAGGTCTAAAAAAGAATCGCCAACCTAATAAGTCTCTCACTGTCAACCAAGCTCCAGCCTCTGTCCGATCGCCGCAATGTAGCATCCTTGTGCTTGTTTTACAAATACTTCAATGGATTTTGCTCCGATGAAGTTGCTACTTTGGTGCCCCCTCGACGTAAATTCACTAGACTAACTCGACAATCAACTAAGTCTCATTCATTAACTGTGGAGGTCCCCAGATGTCGGAGAGCCTTCTACTCAAATAGCTTCTTTTCTCGTACTGCTGGCCTCTAGAACTCCATCCCTGCCCCGTTTCCCCAACAGTACAGACATGCAGAAATTTAAAAGTAATGTAAACAGACATCTCGCTGCGCAGATCCCAATCTAGGTTGACCGCCCCCTACATTTGATATTAAATTTATATACAAAAAAATTCTCACACTTAAAATTCCAAAATAATACTTTTTCTATTCATCTTTCCGTGATGTTTTTCAGGGTGTTCACACGTGATCGCCTACAACAGGTAGAATACTTTTGGGGTAGATGGGGGGATTTCGCGGAGGATGTTAATCTACAATCATACCAAAATACCAATCAATATTTTTTTCATAATTGGGACAGATAACAGTGCTAAACAGCTATCGTTTAATTTGTCTATCACAATAGTAATAAGGTGTTTGTAAACATTCAAAAAAAGTTTGAAGTTACACTTTACAATAAAAGCATTAACTTAATTTAAAAATAAAATTATTCATTTATTTTTCATGGAAAATGTAAAAAAACTAAAATAAGAGGGCGATAGAAAAGAATCAGAGAGAAAGCGAGCGAGACAGGCACACTCTCTCTCCCCTCCGCTTTCTCTTCTCGCTTATGCCTCGCTCGACATTCGGTATAGTCGGTAGCGCTGGTTGTTTAGACTTAAGTCGTTTTAGTTATTTTTCTGATTTATTTATTAAATAACTTTAAGTAATTAGTGTTAATATGGACAAAACTATTGCATATAGATAATAACATCAGCAAATGCCATTCCAAATTATTAGTACCAAATGTTAATTAATTATGAACGGTTTAAAAATAGTTATGTTAATTAAACAGTCAAAAAGTTCTCTCTTAATCGTTTCTTTGCACTATATATATATTAAATTATAAAAAGTATCGATGGGGTATATTGATTAAAATAACAGTAACCCGTTTTGATTATTAGATAGGAGCGATAAATGAAAAAATAACTTTCGCATTTATTCATTTCGATATATATATATATATATATATATATATATATATATATATATATATATATATATATATATATATGAATGATTATTTCGCGTATACACATATGATATAATAATGTGATATAATATACTACGCATATATTTTCAGTATTTACTTGAACAGTGCTCAATACGTAAGTAGAGCTTAGTAGTAAGGTATGAAAATATATTTAGAGCAATTAAGCTACACAGAGGCATCCGCGTTTCATCCCCGTAAGGAATTGCTAACTTAATAGCCATGCATATATTTTCATACCTACCTAACTATATATATATATATATATATATATATATATATATATATATGTACCTTTATTATTCAGAGAAACATTCAATATTTATACCAACAACACTTTATTTACAAACACTGATATTCATGAGAAGGCTTCATCAGTGTATAAGAATTCCACAGCTAAACTTAAAAAGAAAAAATGCATCCAAAATTCATTTAATTTATAAATATTTGCTTTTCACTAAAAATTGAAATGGGAAACTAATTAAACTTTGTTTTTCGTACGTGAAGGTTCATGTTATATTGTCTTTATGATATATGATTTTTCTTTCAAGTTTAAAGTTCTCATATTCAATCGATAAAAACATATTTACAAAATCAATATATATATATATATATATATATATATATATATATATATATATATATATATATATATATATATATGTAGTAAGCAATGAAAATATATTCATGGTAATTAAGCTACACAGTGGGTCCCGCGTTTCATCCCCGGGAGAAATCGTCAGGCTAAAAAGCTTCTGTGTAGCTTAATTGCCATACATATATTTTCATAGCTTATTACCTAGCTCTACTTACGTATCAGTCACTGTTGAAGTAAATACTGAAAATTGATACATAAAAAATTATATCTCCTTATAAAATTTTATGTGGATACATGAAATAGTAATTTATATATATATATATATATATATATATATATATATATATATATATATACTGATTTTGAAATATTAAATGCGTACACGGATTAATTTATGTGTGTATAAATAAAAAAATAATAATAGAAATAAAGTAACCTAAATAATAATATACACCACAAAGAGGGTTGAGCGGCATAATGCAGAAAAAGTACATGAATATATACAGATTTCCCTTTTAGTTGAACCATAGGCAATTTTGTACCAGACTGATAATTACCATTGTCGATCAGACTATAAACACGTCGGTTGATGAATCCGTCTTATTTGGTATCTTTAAACGTTGAGGGTTGAGTTTTCAGTGTTTCTGCGAGTTCCAAGGTACCAATGAGAGATCAAACTCATGTATTGTGACCATTGAATATATATATATATATATATATATATATATATATATATATATATATATATATATATATATATATGTGTATATATATATATATATGTATATATATGTATATATATATATATATATATATATATATATATATATATATATATATATATATATATATGTATATATATATATATGTATATATATATATATATATGTTTGTTTCTTTTGTTTCCGGTACTTTTGAACGAGTTAAATTATGCATACTGTAAATCATTTTACCTAAATACTAGTTAAGAATAATTTTCTCTTCAACAAGGTGATTCCCCCAAATGAGAAGTGACATACATTTTTTTAAATAAATGTAATAGTCCACGTGGCTGAACGTAGCGAGATTAGAAACCGAGAGCCAAGAAACTGAAGTCCGAAGCTAATTCCCGCTAGTAATATAAGGCATCTCTGTTTTATAGATGTCATTTATATTTTATTTTCATTTCAATACTTTTAAAAGAATTTAATTATGTATACTGTAAAGCATTTTACCTAAATGCTTATTGGGAAAAATGTTCTTTCACAAATATGATTCTCCCAGATGGGGAGCGACATATATTTTAAAAATATAAGTATTCACGGACACGTCTTCTGTCGTTCAACGACTCAATGTTATGCTAAGCATATGTTAATTTTATTTGTTATTGATGTAGCTCAACCTGCTGTGATAGAAAAACTTTTGTTATATATATATTATTGTTATATATATATATATATATATATATATATATATATAAATATAAATATATATTTAAGAAGAAATAGGTAAATAAATACCTTTTGAAGCATTAAGATGCGATATCAATTTTTTTTATAAAAATAAGAAAAATAATAAATCGAAACCGATTTTTTTTCTTTTTTCTATTATAAACTACCATTTTTTTTTTGTTAGTTTAAAGTGATACAAATATTTCGCCAAAACCTGGCATCCTCGGTGTGTAATATATCCTGATGTCATCGGATTTGTATTTTTTTCTCTTACCGGCTTGTTGTTATTACAGCCGGGCCAAATGGGTTAGCTGTTGTTTCCCACTATACAAATATGAAGAACGTGAATGCAGCACGTGATTTGTATAAGTGTTTTAAGGTTCATATTTAAAAAAAAAAGCATCTATTGTTAAATTTAAGAAGGAATAGGGAAATAAATACCTTTTGAAGCATTAAGATGCGATATCAATTTTTTTTTATGAAAATAAAAAAAAATAGTATATCGAAACAGATTTTTTCTTTTTTTTTTCTTTTTTCTATTATAAACTAGCATTTTTTTTTTGTTAGGTGAAAGTGATACAAATATTTCGCCTAAACCTGGCATCCTCGGTGTGTAATATATCCTGATGTCATCGGATTTGTATTTTTTTCTCTTACCGGCTTGTTGTTATTACAGCCGGGCCAAATGGGTTATATATATATTTTTATAAAAAAAAATTGATATCGCATCTTAATGCTTCAAAAGGTATTTATTTACCTATTCCTTCTTAAATTTAACAATAGATGCTTTTTTCTTTAAAATATGAACCTTAAAACACTTATACAAATCACGTGCTGCATTCATGTTCTTCATATTTGATAGTGGGAAACAACAGCTAACCCATTTGGCCCGGCTCTAATAACAACAAGCCGGTTAGACAAAAAATACAAATCCGATGACATCAGGATATATTACACACTGAGAATGCCAGGTTTTGGCGAAATATTAGTATCACTTTAAACTAACAAAAAAAAAATGCTAGTTTATAATAGAAAAAAGAAAAAATCGGTTTCGATTTATTATTATTTTTTTTTATAAAAAAAATTGATATCGCATCTTAATGCTTCAAAAGGTATTTATTTACCTATTCCTTCTTAAATTTAACAATAGATGCTTTTTTCTTTAAAATATGAACCTTAAAACACTTATACAAATCACGTGCTGCATTCATGTTCTTCATATTTGTATAGTGGGAAACAACAGCTAACCCATTTGGCCCGGCTCTAATAACAACAAGCCGGTAAGAGAAAAAATACAAATCCGATGACATCAGGATGTATTACACACTGAGGATGCCAGGTTTTGGCGAAATATTTGTATCACTTTAAACTAACAAAAAAAAAATGCTAGTTTATAATAGAAAAAAGAAAAAATCGGTTTCGATTTATTATTATTTTTTTTATAAAAAAAATTGATATCGCATCTTAATGCTTCAAAAGGTATTTATTTACCTATTCCTTCTTAAATTTAACAATAGATGCTTGTAAAAAAAAATATATGAACCTTAAAACACTTATAAATATATATATATATATATATATATATATATATATATATATATATATATATATATATATATATATATATATACTGACGAGTGGTGATTCTGCAGTACAGGAACCGGGGGTCCTTTTACAATATAGGACCCGGAAGCTTCTGCAGAATAGGGACCATGGGTACTTCTGCAGTATAGGGACCACGGGATCTTCTGCGCTAAAGGGAATAGGGTGCTTCTGCAGTATAGGCACCGGATGTGCTTCTGCAGCATAGGGTCCGAAGGCTTCTGCAGAATACGGACCATGGGTGCTGCTGCAGTACAGGGACCAGGTGTGTTTCTGCGCTAAAATGGCTGAGGGTGTTTCTGCAGTACATGAGCTTCTGCAGAATAGGACTATGGGTGCTTCTGCAGTATAGGGACCGAGGTGCTTCTGCAGGATGTGAGCCGAGCGTTCTTCTGCAGTATACGGACGAGGCTGATTCTGCAGTACAGGCACCGGGGGTACTTCTACAATACAGGACCCGGAGGCTTCTGCAGTATAGGGACTGGGGATGCTACTGCAGTATAGGCACCGGGAACCCTTCTACAGTATAGGACCCAGAGACTTTCTAAATTTAACTATAGATGCTTTTTTAAAAAAAATATGAACCTTAAAACACTTATACAAATCACGTGCTGAATTCATGTTCTTCATATTTGATAGTGGGAAACAACAGCTAACCCATTTGGCCCGGCTCTAATAACAACATTTTCTGAGCGGAGGGGGGTGATTTAATGGGGGGTAGGGGACATTTTTTTCTACATCTGAAAATATTTCTGTGAGGGATTTTTTGGAGGAGGGTAAAAAAATTTACGCTAGTTACATATGCGCACCAGGGCGGAGATAAGTACCGATATAGAAGGTGCAGACATAGGTAGTACTATATATAAAACTAATGTTTACATATATAAAACAAAACTATATATATATGAGACAAAAGTATATATATATAAACAAAAGTATATATATATATATATATATATATATATATATATATATATATATATATATATATATATATATATATATATATATATCTTTGTCGCCCAGAATTTCAGTCTGGGCACGCGTGAGTAGTATTAACACAGCTGTCAAATCATAGCTTTAATGCATGTAATTATAGCGTTAGCTCGGTGTTAACTTGACTCATGTTTCGAGGTTTCAAGTCCTGCGACCGGATTGAATAATTATCTATACGCTCAGGTTTTCGGAATAATAAAACGTATATGTTTGTAGATAAGTAAACAAATATATATATATATATATATATATATATATATATATATATATATATATATATATATATATATATGTGTGTGTGTGTGTGTGTGTGTGTGTGTGTGTGTTATATTCTATTGGATAGAGGTAAATAAAACATGAAATTAACATATACTTAGCACAACACATTACTGCAGTATCACGACGTAAATTTAAAATCAATTGATGCCAGTCGAGTACACTTCTGATGGTCCGTGAAATCGTATAACCACAGTAATGTGTTATATTATTTTATTATTTGTACTTTTATTTCCTCCTGTTTTTCTTCTTATTATTATTATCTATATAATACGCTAATAGATTTTCATGTTCGTACTATGCAATCTCATTTAAATGAATATTGAACAGGCATATTCGTTTCATTTATTTAAAGAATATTTCGCTGACAATGACAATTATTTTTACGCAATAAAAACAAATAATTTTTTTCTTGATAGTATTGATACTGACAAATATTTATTATTTCAAAAAGAATATTTTTAGTAACAGTAAATTATACAGATTGATGTAGAAAGAACTATGGAATTTTTATTATTATTATCATTATCATTATTATTATTATTATTATTATTATTATTATTATTATTATTATTATTATTATTATTATTTAACTCTCATGATGTATTTGTATGTTGTGATAATTTAAAAAGAATAATTGAAGAGAAACGTATAAAATATTCTTAAAATTCCTTAAAAAGGTTGTATTTTATTCTTTCATCTTCAGTTTCTAACGGATGCAGATGTAAAATATAAGATCTAAAAAGCGTCTTTACCGAACCTTTTCTAATTCAACTGAAAAAAGATGGCTAAATGCTCGATTTTCGATTCGTATCGCAGTTGGACACAACTATTGATGATTGACACTTTTGATGCATGTGAATATTTCGATATGCTTTCACATTATGCAAATTATAAAAAAATAATCATGTTCACAGCCAGAATATCACTGTCAACTGTTTTCATCGATGATACCTACGTAATAAACAGACACGCATATATATTTTAAATATTTAATATTTATTAAAAAAATATTAATATTATCAGCCCCCTCCCACGGAGGCTGGGCACTTTTCGAGGAGCTTTAATAACAAGCAGTACAAAGAGCTATATGCATGGTCCGACGTTTCGTAGATCACTCTTATCTACTCGGTGAGTAGTAGTAATTCTGCTATTTACAGTTAAAATTCCTCTCTTTTTACTAACTGGTTTGCAATGGCCTGCGGGTAAGATCTTCGACTACGAATCTATGGCGATTTGTGTTCGGGGTTCGCGCCCACCGACCGTTGAGAATTAGTTCCTAGACTGAAGATTGCGTTAGCATGAAACATCGATGTCTCTAGGTATATTTTAAATATTTAATATTTATTTAAAAAATATTATTGTTTATATATAACAATAATTAATGTATATATATGCATATGTATATATATATATATATATATATATACATATAGTTATTGTATTGAGATTACTTCATTGAAGTTTTGAGGAGAAAAAAGGTTTTCTGAAAATTACCTTACAGAATATTATAAAGACAAAGAAGCTAAAAAAGTTGGGATTACATTTGCTTCTGAAATTGTGCAAACAACTGAGAAGGAAAAAGTTACATATTACTTCTTTTATTCTTTTCAATCGATTAGTTACACCATATATATATATATATATATATATATATATATATATATATATATAACGAATTTAAAAAATTAACACATACCCGATAATAATTCATTTCGACCTAAACCGGCCTCGTTCAAGTCTGGAATATCCCACACCTAAAAGAGGCCAGTTAAGTCTACAATATAATTATTGTCTGGTGTGTGTTAGGGTTAGGGTTATAATTTTTTCGTAAATATTTGCTGAACCACATTGAGCTCTCAAGTCAGAAATATGATGTTTCATACATATTTATATAATACCATATAATTTAATATTGAATTAAGATCACCATTCAGATTGAACAGGTAATTTAACATGCAACCAACCACAATATCATATATTGACTTGATCATGAAACAAAATTTCATTTGTTATGTTTTATCTGATAGCTGATTGTACATACGCAACACAAAACCTTCATATATTTGATGGTACCCCATGGTATGTTTATTGTTTATATAGACTAGTGCTTGGATGACTAATCGGAATTGGAAACATCGGAAGTTTTGGGAGTATCGGAATCAGAGTTTAAGTTAATTTCCGATTTCAAAAACGAGTTTTATAATTAAAAAAAACAACTTAATTTTCCATTGTTAGTATTGATGATGAACTGATATTTATCATTTTTAAACAAGTGAGACTAAATTGTTTATTCAAAAATAAACATGTATCGAGTATGTATTCCTTTGATTCCTTTGTAGAAGAATCTCGCCACTAAAGAACGGATAAGTTTTGCAAATAAAACATAGCCCCACTATTTATGCGCAGTGCAGGTCCACGCTCATGACTTATTTTTGAGAGTTATATCTGGACATGTGTCGGTTTAGGGTAAGGTTAAGGTTAGTATAAGGGGAAAGTAAGAGTTCGAGTTAGACTATACAAAATGCAGAATAAACGCCATTCTGGAACGCATCGCAGAATGGTAGACAGCTTATTATGTGAGTTTATGTGGAGGCAGAAATATAAGAAAAACGATCTATTGATGCAAATACTCAATGATATGAATTTATGTCATTCTCTTGGTTAAGCAATACACATTTTTTTGCTAAAATACGCATTTTGGTTTTGGGATTATTTTTGGCGGGCTATCCTACAAGAACATTTCTTTCTTTTCAAAACATATTTTTTACATTTTTTTCGTCTTTCATTTCACTTCCCTTCCTCTCTTATGCAATTTTCTCTCTCTATTTCTTACCCCCTTTCTCTCTTCTTCTCTCTTTCCACGCACGTTCATTTTGAAAACAGAGTTTAGTCGTTCTGGTCTGACTTATATTGATTAATTTGCTTTTAACAGATTAACTCGATATCAAAAGTTTATTCTTGAGACGACAAACAAAAAAGAACGCACAAAGATTCTTTTGTGAACTTGTAAGTAAAACTTCGTTTTTTATTTCAATTGGTCAATACTTAAGATGTGTATATCGTTTCTGGACAAG
>OY744523.1:114620111-114632611 GCA_963556195.1 Sepiola atlantica | reverse complement strand
AAATATGACTGCCAGCTTTTAAAACATTAGATACCAATTCGATTTTGAAAACTTTAAAAAGTAAATCATAATTTTATTTAAGGACAAGACATACAATTAAGTCAACAATCAATTTTATCCAAAATTTTAGCAAAATAGACGGAATAAAAACGATTTTATGTACATTTCTTTGTCATATAAACACACGCTGATTATTTTTCCTTTCGATGACGGGGGTAGTGGTGCGAATTTCGGCTGTTTATTGACATAATGGGCATCCATACATCTTCAAGTTAATCGTTAGTACAAATTATCCTATTTTTAAAATTAATTCTTTTGAATTTTTTTCAATTTTTTTTTATTTTCAAAATTATGGATCACATTTCTTACACTGATAATTATAATAATATCGCGTTTTATTTTTTCCCTGAAACTGTTATTAAAATCACTTAAAATATTATATGCAATTATGTTATTTTTTAATGAAAATATTGATTAAACAATGCTTTATTTAATGATATTATTGTTAATTCGATAAATTATTTTTCTTCGAGTTATATTGATGAAAATAATAAAACAGAATTTAGTTTTATTCGTGACATATAAGAGATATTAAAAACAATTCTTTAATAGTCAACATAAATAGTGCTTTATTTTCATTAAAATAAAAAAATAAAATTTATGCATTCTTTTTATTAGTACTAAAATATCACTTTAGTAAAGATGTACCTTGTTTTCACCAAATAATACATCTTAACTAGGATTTAAAACAAATAATGGGTTCAATATTAATCAGCATTAATAAATACGGAAAATTTCATTAATATTCGTTGATATCCTGAATTTTGGTGTAATTTTGTTAAGGGAGGGGTCAAATGGTTTTTAAAATTTGGGGATCGGCCATTCATTTTGCACGTACCTACTATCTATCTATCTATCTATCTATCTATCTATCTATCTATCTATCTATCTATCTATCTATCTATCTATCTATCTATCTCTCCTTCTCTCTCTCTCATATATATATATATATATATATATATATATATATATATATATATATATATATATAGACAATATTAGGCTAAATTTCAAGGTACTAAGATTTTATTCATTTGACAGTTCATTTAAAAAAAAAAATCAAAACTTCGGTACATTTTTGCAGAGTGTTTCGCTTATCGACGACCCACCTGAATTAGTATATCAATTCCGGATCTTTTGACTATGGGCGCCTCACAAAAACAAAGCTAAGCGTCCGCGAAATCGTTATGCATCCGGTTTATTATCTCAGTCAACATCATAATATTTAAATATTCGGTAAACATAATCGCAAATCAATGAACAATGGATCCTAAAATGTCTAGTAGGTACAACGGTCGAAACGTAGTATTAAAGTAAATATTAACATTAACGAGAACAATAATTCCGATGGAAACGATATGAGTAATTTGTTCAATAACTAAAATATTTTTAATCAGCTGAGTTTCAGTGATTGAAACACAATTTAGGTTTCTGATTTCATAATTTAGGATTTAATTGGCGCCTTTGCATTTTGGCCAAGAGAAAAGTGTAGTATATGTTCTGTTTATACCTTCATCTGTTTTTATCTTCGGTAAGTTAAGGTTGAATCCTTCTACTCTGAGGCAATTTTAATTTTTGTTTTAATCCTGAGTGCCCATTTTGGGGAGCTGGATCTTCCTCACGTTAAAAACGACTTTGTGCCAAACTCTGGCCTCGTGGGGAGGCAAATTAATAGCGACTCTACGAAGATAACGATATGCAATCGTTATATATAATTTGTTGTTAGCATAACTATACTAAATGAAGTTAAGCGACGTTAAGCCTGGCGAGTACAAAATGAGTGTCAATCAGGGAATATCAGGCGCTGTTTGTAACAAGCATCTCTTCAAATCAAATTAATCTAAAAATCAATCATATGCGCAAAACTTTCGTCATAAAATGTTCCAATGATGGTTGAGATGCCGTAAAACCAACAAACAACAATAAATAGTTTAAAAACATTGATAGACATAATGTGCAATCCTGCAAGTTTGTAAAAACTCAAAGTCAAAATACAGAACGTCAGTAAAAGTAAACACAAAACGCTAACGAGAAATATTGAATTTTCCATTGGTTTCATCTCCGTCAAACATTTTTTTGTTAGAATCTAATTCTTTTCGTTTGGGATATTATTTGTAACACGTCGCTAATTATTATTGGAATTTGATTTACAGCCCCAAACTGAGTTTTGTTAGCGTTCATCCTGTATCTTACTTCACAAGATGGCGTCACTGTGTCGCTACTTGGAACGTATCATTGTGCATATCGAATGTATAA
The DNA here is from genome assembly GCA_963556195.1 of Sepiola atlantica. Lineage (NCBI taxonomy): Eukaryota > Metazoa > Mollusca > Cephalopoda > Sepiida > Sepiolidae > Sepiola > Sepiola atlantica. Next base: position 114,630,295 of record OY744523.1, on the reverse strand, counting down.
TGGCGTTTTTCGACACAAGATTGAGTAAGAAAATATTATCTTTACGCATGCGTAAAATGTACGCCACTGCGATGTCTACTGACAGTAGCTTTCATTTGAGATGCTTACCAGAAACAATATTCTTTGAAGTGGAAAGAGGAAAAAGCAGATATCGATACACACACATACGCACTAAATTATTACGCCTAGGAGTTCATGACGTCAAATATTTGCCGACCCTTTACCTTCTGAATGTGAAAAAAAAGTGATAGCTAAAAGCGAAGTTCGAGGATCTTATTCTTGTTGGAGTAGGATAAAATATTACATAGAATTTTTTGTTCTTATATCAACATCTTCAGATTACGTCATATAAAGCAAATGTATTACTTACTATCAGTCGTATTGAAGGTGCAGATCGAAGTTCGTTAGTTTGATATTTTGCTCATTGGCGCCATGTTGGATGATTGTATAACCGACCTTTGGTGCGAAACTTTGATCTTGAGTCTCAACCGTAAAAATATAACAAAAAGACTGTGTAATGTGACAATATATGTATATGGATGTAGATAAATAAGTAAATGATCATTTTATGGACAACTAAGATAAAAGCAAGTAAATTGTAGAAGAATGTTATCCAAGATAAGTAGAAACATTGAAAAAAAAGGAAAAGTGTGTTGTTCTTTTTATTAGTACGAAAATATAACTTTAGTAAAGGTTTCCTTTGTTTTCACAAAATAATATATTTTCACTAGTATTTAAAACAAATAATGAGTTCAATATATTCCGTAATCGTTGATTCATAAATACTGAAAAGTTCATTAAAATTGGTTGATGTCCTGAATTTTGGTGTAATTTTGTGAAGGGAGGGGTCAAATGGTTTTTATATTTTGGGGATCGGCCATTCGTTTTGCAGTACATACTATCTATCTATCTATCTATCTATCTCTCCTTCTCTCTCTCATATATATATATATATATATATATATATATATATATATATATATATATATATGTATGTATATATATATATATATATATATATATATATATATATATATATTTATATATATAATAGTGGACAATATTAGGCTAAATTTCAAGATACCAAGATTTTATTCATTTCACTGTTCATTTAAAAAAAAAATCAAAACTTCGGTACATTTTTGCAGAGTGTTTCGCTTATCGACGACCCACCTGAATTAGTATATCAATTCCGGATCTTTTGACTATGGGCGCCTCACAAAAACAAAGCTAAGCGTCCGCGAAATCGTTATGCATCCGGTTTATTATCTCAGTCAACATCATAATATTTAAATATTCGGTAAAGATAATCGCAAATCAATGAACAATGGATCCTAAAGTGTCTAGTAGGTACAACGATCGAAACGTAGTATTAAAGTAAATATTAACATTAACGAGGCCAATAATTCCGATGGAAACGATATTAGTAATCCGTTCAATAAGAATAAATATTTTTAATCAGCTTAGTTTCAGTGATTGAAACACAATTTAGGTTTCTGATTTCATAATTTAGGATTTAATTTACGTCTTTGAAAAGTGTAGTATATGTTCTGTTTATATCTTCATCTCTTTATACTTCGGTAAATTAAAGAAGAATCCTTCTAGATTGAGGCAATTTTAATTTTTGTCTTAATCCTGAGTGGCCATTTTGGGGAGATGCCTCCCCCCCCCGTTAAGAACGACTTTGTGCCAAACTCTGGCCTCGTGGAGAGGCAAATAAATAGCGACTCTACGAAGATAACGATATGCAATCTTCATATATAAGTTGTTGGGTGTAATAATATACAAAATACGGATATAATAACGTCGAGATATTGGTTCCCGTAAGATAACTGAAGTTAAGCGACGTTAAGCCTGGCGAGTAGAAAATGGGTGTCAATCTGGGAATATCAGGCGCTGTTTGTAACAAGCACCTCTTCAAATTCAAATTAATCTAAAAATCAATCGTATACGAAAACCTTCGTCATAAAATGTTTCAATGATGGTTGAGATGCCGTAAAACCGACAAACAACAATAAATAGTTTAAAAACATTTATAGCACCGTAGCAATAATGTGCAATCCTACAAGTTTGTAAAACATCAAAATCAAAATACAGAACGTCAGTAAAAGTAAACACAAAACGCTAACGAGAAATATTGAATTTTTCATTGGTTTCTTCTCCTTCAAAATTTTTTTGTTAGAATCTAATTCTTTTCGTTTGGGATATTATTTGTAACACGTCGCTAATTATTATTGGAATTTGATTTACAGTCCCGAACTGAGTTTTGTTAGCGTTCATCCTGTATCTTACTTCACAAGATGGCGTCATTGTGTCGCTGCTTGGAACGTATTATTGTGCATATCGAATGTATAATGGCGTTTTTCGCCACAAGATTGAGTAAGAAAATATTATCTTTACGCATGCGTAAAATGTAAGCCACTGCGATGTCGTCTGACAGTGGCTTTCATTTGAGATGCTTACCAGAGACAATATTCTTTGAAGTGGAAAGAGAAAAAAGCAGATACCGATACACACACATATGCACTAAATTATTACGAGGATGCGCCTGGTTGTTGATGACGTAAAATATTTGCCGACCCTTGACCTTCTCAATATGCAAAAAAAAAAAGTGATAGCTAAAAGCGAAGTTCGAGGATATTATTCTTGTTCGAGTAGGATAAAATATGACATGGACATTTTTGTTTTTATATCAACATCTTCAGATTACGTCATATAAAGCAAGTGTATCAGTCGTATTTAAGGTGCAGATCGAAGTCTGCTTGTTCGATATTTTGCTAATTGGCGCCATGTTGGATGATGGTGTAACCGACCTTTAGTGCAAAACTTTGATCTTGAGATTAAACCGTAAACATATAACAAAAAAGCTGTGTAATATGACACTATATCTATATGGATGTAGATAAATAAGTAAGTGATCATTTTATGGATAACTAAGATATAAGCAAGTAAATTGCAGAAGAATTGTATCCAAGAAAAGTAGAAACATCGAAAAAAAAAAGGAAAAGTGTGTCGTTCTTTGTTTATGGTAGGCAGAATAATAGGAAACATGGTTTCGCTTAGTGTCAGGTGTTTTAGGGAATGAAAGGTTTCAGTAAAATTTGGTAAACGTTTTTTATTTCTTCCTTTAATAGTTGTTTAACTATTACGTAATACGGCATGTCAACCATTGTTTGACAAATTTTAATGTTTTCTATAACATTGGTTTTTAGATTGATTTTACTTGTAAGCGTATATTTTGTAAAGATGTGAACGTGCGTCCGTGTGCGTTCAGTGCACAGACCGTTATCGTCTGCTCGTAGTCTACGTCCGGATTCTGAGCGGGATTTCTGCGTCAATTCAGTGTTGCAACAGAAAGATTCTCCCTCCAAACAAAACCAAAACTCCAGTTTAAAAGAAGCAACATTTTTATTTTGTGAAGCTATACTTATACATTTGATTTCTCTACTAAACGGCAGTCACTTCCGGCTGAAAAGGTCTTCAAATTAAGACAAACCCATCTTTCAACTGGATACAAATAGTTCATCAGTTTAGGGCACAAAGGGTTATCTGTCTCTGAGAACCACTGAACACCTCTACCTCTCTGCTGGTATATATATAGATATATCTTGAAGCATATCTCCAGATCACTCGAGATTATCAGCTGCTTATCTATGGAGATAAAAAAAATGACTCCCCAGGAGGCCCACCATCTGGTATAGATATTACTTTTGGAAAATCTCAAGTTAATTATACTCACGGCATGGAACCTCGTATTTAATATGGACATTGCTATTTCGAACACCTCAGTCATTTCTTATGTGTTCCCGTTCCATTAGCTAAATATTTTACTCATTGCGAACCCATCGTCTACATGCATTGCAACTAGATTCAATAATAAGTATGCAACATTGAACATATTTACAAACAAATAATCTGTAAAAGGTACTTTCTATTTAATTTATAGATGACAGGTACAACCACTGCTTGTCAGATTGGACCTGGGAGCAATGACAACTAAAAGGTAACTCCATATTCCCCGAATTGGGGTATTGCCATAGGATTCAGTTTTGTATCATAGCAAGACACTTTTTAATTTTTGTTAAATATTGGGCGAGTACAATTGTTTTAGTTGAGAACACTAGGATGTAGGGTTTCGTCAGGGTGCGCTTAGTGTACTCAGATGTCAGTTTGACTTCCTGTGTGCTAGAAGCGGAGATGACGTCAGATGGACCCAAAAGGGGGAGTGACAAAGGTGTAGGTAGTTGGTTCGGAGTCTTGGAGCGAACCACATGGGTAGAGAATGACTTAAGATCAACTATGAACTAAGGAGCCAAAGGGTCCCAAATATCCATAGCTCGGAATTCAATCTCCACCGCTGGTAGAAGAGAAAACAACGTAAACATCTGGATAAAGAGTTCTTCTCTTCAAATTCGTTATGGTTTGACACATTAATTTCAGGTGCCCCAATCACGGGAGGAATTTTCAACGCGATGTAGGAGTTTATTGTGCTGTTTTGATTGGTTATTGCATTGATAATAAACCTCTACTGAGAAGGGCGATAATATAGCATATTCGGCGTCTGCTGTAAACGGAAGTTGTTCCAGATGCGTGCTTGAATAAACAGCTTTGAATCCCGTCGTAATTCCGTGGATTTTTACATTTTGTGTGCTTCTGGTTACTACCTAATTATCATCCACCAACTTTCAGCAGTGATTTTCACCGATAAACAAATAAAATAAGTAGTTTCATTAATTTTGATTGTGTAACGTTTTCAGTATTTCTGTTTGTTGGAACAAGCCTGAGGCTTCTATAACACCAACCTAAAAATGTCACAACGTGGGAGGCTCAGAAGTCTGTGAATCTTCAGAAACAGCATAATAATGATTTTCAAAAAGATATTCAAATTATTTGGACTCAATTGAATTGATGAAAAATACAACCAAACTTCCTACGTCCAACAAATTCAAAACGAGGCTGAATGTACAACTGGAAAAATGCTTGTTTTTTTACACGTAAAATTTTTTTCTTGAAGAAAAATATCACTGCACAAATGTTAAAACGGTGTTAAAGGTTAGGGTTAGGGTTATAAAATGTTTTTTCTGCATGAAAATGTATTTTTTCACTGAACAAGTGTTAAAACGGGGTTAGGGTTACGGTGCATTAAAATTCATCATCATTTTGATCAATTTAAATTTCCAATAATATAATTATACGATTAAATCAGTTAAAATGCTAACTTGTCGTCTACTTATTTTCTTGCATTCTGATTAGATAAGCGCTTCGGAATTTTCCGGTCATCCAGGTAAAGATCCGGAAACTACCGGCGCCAAGTCGATTTGGCTTGGGTCCTAATAGTACCAATAATTTTCACCACAAGATTAAAATTATTTTGATTCACTTGAATTGATGAAACATACAAGCATACTTCCAATTATTATTTTTCCTTATATTAGTTGCATGTTTCGGACTATTATGTTCATGGGGGTTTGTATATTCAATACGTTTCGAACGTTGTACGCTTCGGCCTTCTTCACTTGCACTTTATCTTAGTCAGAAATTAATCTTCCAGAAATTTCGATTGCTAGAGTAGACTGTACTTATCAAGCCTTCAGATATGATGTATCTGGTCTTTCTATTAAAAACATTATTTTAAATATTTTTTATTCCCATTCTTCTTTTTCTTCTACATTCTTGTTATTCTTGCGTTGCTTTCTCATCTTTATTCATCTTTCTATCGTATATTACTCCCCTACTTCATCTACTGAAATATTTCTATTTCTATTACGTGACACAAATTAACCGATGCTAATATGGATGAACGTTTTGTCGTATATTAACGTCTTGAATCATCTATCTAGTATGTTTTGTATTGGATTTGAAATAGATGACAATATACTTATTTAATGTTGACAACTCTTGTGGCAACCAACGATTAAGTTTGTTAAAGATTGAGATTTCAAAGAGTCCAAGAGACGTTCTGTGAAATGGGAAATTGAGTAACCACATTCACTTCGGCTGGTGCTGTGTGCATTTACGTGTGTGCAAATAGAATAGGCATGAAGATGTGTGTATATTAGCCTGCTTGTTTTGTTAGTGAGAGAGTTTATTAATAAACAGTGTACATGAGTTCGTTAGCAGTGGGTTATTCTGGCGCTGTATTTAGTGATTCGTTAAAGTTTCTCGTTGCGTTTCGGCTAGTGGTGGAGTTCAGTTTTTAACGACGTGCCTTGTCTGTGGTACTAAAATATCGGGAAAAGAGAAAGTTTGCTGTGTGTTTGAGGCTTTATAGATTTTCGGGGCTGAATTTTTCTTGAACTCTGATTGGTTGAAAGAAAATGCCGATTTGAGTTTTTCCAGCCGAGGGTCGAGACGTAAAACATTCTCTGTGCTGCTTCTAACACTAAGACTGATGTCGTCGTTTTTACTTAAAAAAAGAAAAATGTGTAAGTACTGACAAAACATAGCAATACAAAAATATAAGGTTTTATAGATATAACACTTTCAATAAATATGAAAAGTTATTTTCTATGTTTTTTCAAGTAAAAGGAGTGGAATTTCTATCAAACTGCAACAGTTAAATTGTTGTTCTCGTGCGGGTCTAGTAAATGTGTGAGTATGCGTTTTCCTCAGTTAATGTATTGTCTGCCACGAGTTTGTGATTAGTAGCATTTGTGATGCGAATACAGAATGTGATTCAACATGGGCAGTGATAGAATTCTTTTAGACAAGCGGGCACTTTGGCAGTAGGTTAACAGTGATGGCTGAAGTTGGTATGAAGTATCAGCTTAATACGGGGACCAAACGCAGCCAACAAACAATTGGGTAGTTGTCTTTGAATTTTCACTTTTATGTTGAAAAGGATACCGCAGGGCAATTCAAGTTATACTTTTAACGGACGTTTTGCCATTTTATAAACTTTATTTCTTACATGTTTTCTGCTTTGTACGATGTTATATAAATTACATATTTGATTTTTCGAACTTTTTATTCAACAAAAAATATTCAGTTTCTATGTTATTCTCTGGAAAAAAAAACAATTAACTTGTTTGTTTTTGTAATTATGTTTCCTTCTTTCAACTTAAAGTAGAATTTATTTTTAAATATCTAATAAACTGTTATCCAGTACCATCTAGAGTTAATTTCTAGGATATCGACTAAAATTTCTTACATTTACCCAAATTGCATTTTTCGGTGTTTATATATCAATTATTTACCTGTACTATGTGAGAACCCGCAAACAAACATTTGTCATACAATAACGTCTCAACAATGCTTTAGAAAAACAGAACAAGATTAATAAAACAAACCAAAGCACAACCCCAACTCTACGAATTTTTATCTCTTTTGTCAACGTCAACCGCGTTTTTTTCCGTCAATATATACTAAAATACATATAAAATGGGACACAAGGCTGAAAAAAGAGGGCGTATAGAAAATATTGGGCTTTTCTAACTTTAGTTGACTATTTAACTAATCGCATTCATTAACCATATCATGAACCAAAACGTAACATGCATACTAAACATGCATACTCCAGTGACCAAAACAAAATCATACTATAATTGCTATACTTAAAACGTTTTGTATATATATATATATATATATATATATATATATATATATATATATATATATAGTCTAAAGAAGCTTTGCGTTATTTAAAAAAAAAGAGAAAAAAAAGAAGGAAAATGCAGTTTTAATTCCCAGAGAAACTAACTAAATCCGAAATATTGCAGACTGAACATTCGTTGGAAAATTCATAAATAAAAAAAATATAATAGTAAGTAAATAAAATAAAAACAGGGGATTAAGTATTTAACAGTGAAACAAAAACAGGAGACCTTAACGTAAGTGTCTAATATTAACACGGGGATCATCAGCTGTTTACCATGTAACTGTTATATATATAATATGCAGTGGAGGATTGGGATGATACAAATAATTATTTTTTAATATTAACAATGAAAAATAGGGTTAGTATAAGACTTTCTCACTTTCGAAATGTGTCAGATAAGCAGATTTTCGCTTGCTTCACTATCGTCGTAGCTCGTCCTTTAAAACGAGTCGGTGTCCACACATGAAAATTACTAACATCTTCAAAACCTAATAAATCATAGCATGCGTTTTTTTTTCGTTGTGCAAATCCTCGCTCGACAAACTAGACATCGCGGAATTCGATCGTCACATACTCATGTTAGAGTATTCGTAAATAAAAGAAACGAGAATATAAACTATGCAAGCTTTTATTTATGAAAGACAAACATTTTAATTCATAGAATTTCTAATAATCTATAATCTTTGATTTTCTTTAACTCCCGCAAAAATTAGCTGAGTCTAATGACGACCCTACCGTTATATTTGCATACATGCATACCCTACATTTTTGTTTATCATAGTCTTGTTCACTTGTTTCTGTTCTCGTTATTCTTTTTATTCATCACTTTCCTGCTGCTAGCTTCTTCTCGTCACTCATTGCTTTTTTTTTTAAATCTAGCACATTTACGCTTACGCAACTTATTTGAATCTACAACCCTCATTCGTAGTTTATTATTATTAGACAGAGCTTTTATTGTGCAGAGACGGAAAAAACATATAGATTAGTTGGTCGATTCGTCACTCTAAAAGTATATATAAATAAATTCTATAAAAGATATGTTCACATGTTGACAACTTTTATGATGGCTATGAAAATAGCCACACCAATAAAAGTATATCTCTAGCTTTATTTTTTGTTTTGCGGCATATCAACTATTTGAGTCATAAAATAACAACCTACAATATGTATTATACACGATTTATTCTATTGAGAGACAGAGAGACTTCGGAGGTCGATTATAAAGGCTTGAGTTAAATTATTCGTTCTCCTAACTAGATTTCCATTGTTCGACCAATTCCATGGTCGGCGTTGGTAACCACAAGCCCGCATCACTCCCCTCCCCCGATGTTTTTCTCTTATTCTTTATAGTTTATAGTTAAACTATATTAAGAATATTAATGGTGTAATTTTTAGTATTATTATTATAATCTCTAACTAAGCGTGATGAGTTATTAATATAGTAAATAGCAAAATTACATAACAAAATAAAGTGTATTATATTTTGGGTAGTCACTAAGTTCTACTTTATTGAGTAAAAAAAGCACGATCTGTGATTCCTTAAGCTAACATCTGCGGAAGGTCGTTCAGGCTTTATCAACGTCGTAATTAGTATTCTAAATTGTACGACACACCCAGTACATTCATGCTAACGTTAGTGCAATTTGGACCAATATTTCTGGAGGCTCTAAATGTTTCTTCTTCTATTTCTTCTTAAAATCTTTTTATTTTTTAAACATAGTTCACCCCAAACAAGGCAAGTTGCCACTGTAGATGTATGGGGCTACTGTGAATTAGGGTGAAAGTTTTGGGGGGTCATCCTAAATTGGTAGCTGTGCAGCGAGATGCATGTTCACATTAGTTTTACATTTCTGCATTACGGTACAGTCAAGGAAGCAGTGAGCAAGGAGGGCGTTCCAAAGGTCTGAAGCACGAGGTAAGAAGTTGGTGGAGTAGAAGGCTCTCCGGCATCTGGGGACCTTCACAGTGAATGAATAGGATTTAGCTGATTGTCGGGTTCGTCGAGTGTATTTATGTCGAGGGGGCACCAGAAAAAGCAAGTTCATCAGAGCACATACCATTGAAGTTCTTATAAAACAGGCACAATAGTGCAGCATTGCGGCGATGGGACAGGGACTGAAGATTAGTAGATAGTTAGGGACCTATTAGATTAGCGATTCTGTTTTGGACCCTGTCTAAGAGGGAGGGACTAATGGATAATGCACCTGCCCAGATGTGACAACAATACTCCATGCATTGGCGGATGGTGGCTTTGTAGGGATATAGGATACTGTCAAGCATGAGAAGTTTTCCAGCTCAGTAGAGGGAGCCCACTTTTCTTTGGGTGATATTTGGGTACTGTTTTAGATATTGACCCTAATTTCCGTGACTGTCCGGCAGCGAGCCGACAGCTAACGGAAGCGTCCGAGACCTGCCGAGTCGTCAGACGACAACAATGTAAGACGATGACTATACGTAAAGAAAAAGAAATGCATATATTTTTATACAAAAAATGAAATAAATGAACAAACCCATAGCTGAAATGAATAATTTTTTAAATTAATATTTAACCATTTTATGTAAGAAATTTTTTTTATAAACGCTAACA
>OY744523.1:114552611-114615111 GCA_963556195.1 Sepiola atlantica | reverse complement strand
AGAATTTGAAAAGTTATGACAAACATCATAGTTTACACCAGCTATTCAAGATACCACACTGTATCTAACGAATTGCATTGTAATATGATAAACTTTATCGCAGAATTTGAAAGGGTGTGAGCAACATCATAGTTGAAACCAGCTATTTCAGATACTACACCGTATCTAACGAATTGCATTGTAATAGATAAGCTTAATCGCCAAATTTTAAAGGTTGTGAGCAACATAATAGTTGACACCAGCTATTTAAGATACTACACTGTATCTAACAGATTGCATTGTATTATAATAAGCTTTATCGCAGAATTTGAAAGGTTGTAGGCAATATACTAGTTGACACCTGCTATTTAAGATACCACACTGTATCTAACGAAATGCATTGTCATATGATGAGTTTAATCGCAGAATTTGAATGGTTGTGAGCAACATCATTGTTGACAGAAGCTATTAGAAATACTACAGTGTATCTAACGATTTGTATTGTAATATGATGAGCTTAATCACTGAATTTGAAAGGTAGGGACAAACATCATAGTTGACACCAGCTATTTAAGATACTACATTGTATCTAACGAATTGCATTGTACTATTATAAACTTTATTGCAACATTTGTAAGGTTGTGAGCTACATCATAGTTGACACCAGCTACTTAGGAGACTACACTGTATCTAACGAATTGCATTGTAATATGATGAGCTTAACCGCAGAATTAGAAAGGTTATGACAAACATCGTAGTTGACATCAGCTATTTAAGATACTACACTGTATCTAACAAATTGCATTGTAATATGATTATCTTTATCGCAGAATTAGAAACGTTTTGAGAAACATCATAGTTGACACCAGCTATTAAAGATACTACACTGTATCTAACGAATTGCATTGTATTATAATATACTTTATCGCAGAATTGTAAAGGTTGTGAGCAACATCATAGTAGACACCAGCTATTTAAGATACTTCACCGTATCTAACGAATTGCACTGTAATATGATGAGCTCAATCGCAGAATTTGAAAGGTAGTGACAAACATCACAGTTGACACCAGCTATTTAAGATACTACACTGTATCTAACGAATTGCATTGTGACATGATAAACTTAATCGCAGAATTAGAAAAGTTGTAAGCAACATCAGAGTTAACACCACCTATTTAAGATACTACACTATATGTAAAGAATTGCATTGTAATATGGCAATCTTAATCGCAGAATTTGAAAGGTAATGACAAACATCATAGTTGACATCAGCTATTTAAGATACTACATTGTATGTAACGAATTGCATTGTATTATGATAATCTTTATCCCAGAATTTTAAAGGTGGTGAGCAACATCATAGTTTACACCAGCTATTAAAGATACCACACCGTATATAACAGATTGCATTGTAATTTAATCAGCTTAATCGCAGAATTTCAAAGGTTTGTGAACAATATCATTGTTTACACCAGCTATTTAAGATACTACACTGTATCTAACGAATTGCATTGTAATATAAAAACCTTAACCGCAGAATTTGACAGGTTGCGACAAACATCATGGTTGACACCAGCTAACAAAGATACTACACTTTATCTAACGAATTTAATTTTAATATGATGAGCTTAACCGCAGAATTTGAAAGGTTATGACCAAGATAATAGTTGTCACAAGCTATTTAAGATACTACACTGTATCTAACGAATTGCATTGTAATATGATAAGCTTAACTGCCGAATTTGAAGGGTTGTGAGTAACATCATAGTTGACAGCAGCTATTTAAGATACTACACTGTATCTAACGAATTGCATCGTTCTATTATAAACTTTATCGCAGATGTTGAAAGGTTGTGAGCAACATCATAGTTGACACCAGCTATTTTAAATACTACACTGTATCTAACGAATTGCATTGTAATATAAGTTTAGTCGCAGATATTTGAAAAGTTGTGAGCAACATAATAGTTTACACCAGCTATTCAAGATACTACACTGTATCTAACGAATTGCATTGTAATATGATTACCTTAATCGCAGAATTTGAAAGGTTGCCACAAAAATAATAGTTGACATCAGCTATTTAAGATACTACACTGTATATAACAGAATTCCATTGTAATATGATAATCTTAATCTAAGCATTTTAAAGGTTATGACAAACATAATAGTTGACACCAGATATTCAAGATACTACACTGTATGTAACAAAATGCATTGTAATTTGATAAGCTTAATCGATGAATTAGAAATGTAGTGAGGAACATCATAGTTGACACCAGCTATTTTAGATACTACACTGTATCTAACGAATTGCATTGTAATATTATAGGCTTTATCGCAGAATTAAAAAGGTTATGACAAACATCATAGTTGACAGCATCTATTTAAGATACTACACTGTATCTAACGAATTGCATTGTAATATGATGAGCTTAGTCGCAGAATTTGAAAGGTTGTGAGCAACATCATAGTTGACACCAGTTATTAAAGATACTACACTATATCTAACGCATTGCATTGTAATATCACAAGATTAATCGCAGAGTTTGAAGGGTTTTGAGCAACATCATAATTGACACCAGCAATTTAAGATACTAAACTTAAATCTAACGAATTGCATTGTAATATTATAAGCTTAATCTCAGAATTTGAAACGTTGTGAGCAACATCATAGTTGACACCAGCTATTTATGATACTACACTGTATCTAACGAATTGCATTGTTATATGATATGCTTTATCGCAAAATTTGAAAAGTTGTGAGCAACATCATAGTTGACAGCAGCTATTTTAGATATTACACTGTATCTTACGAATTGCATTGTAATATAATAAGATTAATCGCAGAATTTGAAAGGTTATGAGAAACATCATAGTTTTCACCAGTTATTTAAGATACTACACTGTATCTAACGAATTGCATTGTAATATGATAAGCTTAGTCGCAGAGTCTGAAAGGTTTTGACAAACATCATAGTTGACAGCAGCTATTAAAGACACTACACTGTATCTAACGAATTGCATTGTAATGATAAGCTTAATCGCAGAATTTGAAAGGTTGTGAGCAACATCATAGTAGACAGCAGCTATTTAAGATACTACACTCTATCTAACGAATTGCATTGTAATATAATAAGATTAATCGCAGAATTTGAAAGGTTATGAGAAACATCATAGTTTTAACCAGTTATTTAAGATACTACACTGTATCTAACGAATTGCATTGTAATATGATAAGCTTAGTCGCAGAGTTAGAAAGGTTGTGACAAACATTATAGTTGACAGCAGCTATTAAAGACACTACACTGTATCTAACAAATTGCATTGTAATGATAAGCTTAATCGCAGAATTTGAAAGGTTGTGAGCAACATCATAGTTGACAGCAGCTATTTAAGATACTACACTGTATCTAACGAATTGCATCGTAATATGATAACCGTAATCGCAGAATTTGAAAGGTTGTGAGCAACATCATAGTTGGCAGCAGCTATTTATGATACTACACTGTATCTAACGAATTGCATTGTAATATGATAACCTTAACCGCAGAATTTGAATGTGTATGACCAACATCATAGTTTTCACCAGCTATTTAAGATACTACACTCTATCTAACGAAATGCATTGTAATATGATGAGCTTAATCGCAGAGTTTGAAAGGTTGTGAGCAACATCATAGTTGACACCAGCTATTTAAGATACTACAATCAATCTAACGAATTGCATTGTTAAATGATAAGCTTAATGGCAGAATTTAAAAGGTTGTGATCAACATCATTGTTGACACCTGCTATTTAAGATACTACACTGTATCTAACGAATTGCATTGTAATATGATAAGCTTAATCTCAGAATTTGTAAAGTTATGACCAACATCATAGTCGTAACCAGCTATTTAACCTTATTCTGTTATGTCATCTACTGTGTCATTCAGCTGATCTAATATTTCTTATTCGGTTCTCTTTGGGATTTCTTTTTCAATGTCAAATTGGGTTTCAGATCGGTGTTTGTTTTAAGCCAAATGATACATCTTAATTTTTAACGTTATGTTATACAAAGTAATCCCTGATTTTATTGTAATTGTCAGTTTCGTATTTCTTCTGTATTGAAACTTACCATTATTCCAGTACAGCTATTTTTTGAAACCTGGTCAAATTTTCATCAAGAAAAACAACTTGTAAAATATGTTTTATTCCTAGATTATGTAGAGTAGGAATGTTAAATAATCAGTTTGCCGGTAAGGAACAAACAAATACAATATATTTATAAGAACTAAGTTTTCTTTGTTCAATGTAATTCAACCCATGCGAAATTTAATTCCGTATATATTATTTATAACGTCAACTCGAGAAGGCTTTAAGTTGAGGCCAGTTAAAGAGGGGAGCAAAGGAAGCTAACGTCACAGATAAGCTGGTTCGTGAATTGATAAACCGTACACACGCCTACCACAATTCAATATGCATTACGTTAGTCAAAAGAAGAAAATTACACCAACAACCTTTACTAGCACAATCCCGACCCTTCACTGTAGAGGTACCCAGATGCTGGATTTTCTACTATGATAGCTTCTTTCCTCGGACAACTTGCCTTTGGAATTTTTTTCCTGATCATTGTTTACCTGACCGTATCAATATGCAGAAATTTAAGTCTAATGTGCACAGATATCTTGCTGCTCATCTATCCTACTAAGTTGCCTCTATAAATCGGGCCCCTATCAAAGTACCCCCTTAAGCTTCGGTGGCAATATGCCTAGTTTGAGGACGAACGAAAGTTTAAAAAATCAAATGTCTGTTCTATAAATCAGCGAGGTTTACATTTTAATTCTAAAATATCCAACATTCGGACCATTCTGCACTAGGCCATTTAGTATTATACACATGTGGTGCAATGGATACTTACACGGACTATGAAATCGAATTTACACTGTAACACCATTCAGAAATGTATGGAAATTTCTCCTCGGAAACAGCGGAATATAGTAGTTCGTTTTAAATGAGGTTCCAAGAGCTATTATATTTTTCGTCAGTAAATAACGCCCAAAAGTTGATATGCCGTTAAACAGATAAACCAAAATAATCACTTATGGACTATCAGACAGAAATAGATTAATAAGATGAAGCATCAAATCTATACACCATTAAAAGGATATAATGTTTTTGGGTGTTTGTATGTTAGTAGGCCACTATAAATTTGTGATTGGTTGACAGAAAATGGATAGGCATATAGAATCTTACGTAAGTTTAAAGAATTAAAAAAAATGAATACGTGTTTAATACATTAGGCTGGTGAAATTCTGCCCCATTTAAGAGTTCTTGATAAGGTGTAGAAACGTATCTGTAATTTGATTGACCCTATCCTTTCTTCTTCTCTACAGCCCCTCTCTCACAGACGTGATGTTGCTAGTCTTAGTCTTTTCTACAAATACTATTATGACATGTTTTCTTCAGAATTATGTGATCTATTTTCCGCTTCGTTTGTTCCACCTCATTTGACTCGTTGGTCTAGTGGTTTCCATCAATTCATTGTTCTGATACCACATAGTAATACAGTTTCCTATTTCAGTAGCTTCTTTCCAAGAACTTCAGGCTTGTACAACTCTCTTCCTGCTGACTGTTTTCCTCTTACCTATAGCATTGGTCTTTTCAAGACTAAGGTCAATAGGCATCTCGTGTTTTTGCAATAATCATATTTGTTCTTGTTAGCTCCTTAGATCAAGTGGCTCCATGTCTTGTCTGGAGCGATTCCATAAAAAAATAATTAACTTTACATAATATCATAAAAAATTACAGAAATATTAAAAGAATAAGTTTCCTTTCTATTGATAATCCGCAAAAAGTAAACATAAAGAGTATTTGACATTAGTTCAAAACGAATTATTGTTGCTAAAACATAATCTCAAATATTTATGAAAAAGAACTATAAGTAAAAGTATTCATCGTAGTTAGTTACTCTCTTATACAAATACTAAGTAGCGTATCCCCCCCCCACAATTTTACAAATATTTTCTTGGCACTACTTATAAAGCGGCTAAAGCTAGGTAAAGATGGACATTTACATACTCAAGTACTGTACCGACACCGCGTAAGAAGCAGCATTAAAATAATTTAATTTAAGACCAACAAGAAAACGTGTGAAAATGCATTTTGCCAAGCATTAAAAAGCGTGTTAAAAAAATATAGGAGTGGAGCCGTCTAGTCACTATAAAAGGAAAAGAAATCTCGAAGACACCGACCCAGTTTCTAGCTGGTTGTTTTTTGTATTTGGTATTATATGGAACTGTATTTAGGGAGTATTAGTAAGTATGGAGTCAGTATTTAGTTATCATTAGCCCCATGTTCACTCTCTAACCCGGTGTGGTAGTCTCTGTTAAGATCCAATCTATAAGTTAAATAAAAGACCACATATGGAATCGTTAATAAAATTCACAATCGCCGCTGCAATACAACCATATTTACGTTTTATCCATGGAGTAAATGTCAACTGTTTCATGTATGACAGAAAACTGCATCTGATAGTACACGCATACATCCACAAAAATTACTGGATTCTGTATTATATAACATGAAAAGGGTTGGGAATCAAAAGAAAACAAAAACATTTTGCCAAAATGATATCATGTACCGCTAAACTAAAGTTTGACATTCATTTTTACTCCCGCTGGAATGCAATAGTGTCCTATTTAAATTGACGCCATTTTGAAACAAGTAATTTTGATCGGCTTTTATTTTTTCATCTTTCTGTTTTGATTTTAATCTGTTTTATCTTTGCAAAATTGTTTCACTGATTCACCGATTTCAACATAACGAAATGAACCGAATATTTTAACCTTCTAATCTAAAAAAAGTAAACTTGGCCTTTGCCATTACATGCGACACTTAAATAAAATAATCAATTTTAGAGACATTGATTATTATACGTTGCAAATGTTATTGCACTGGAACATCTTGATAAAATAAATAAATACATTTGAAAGATTTTTGCTTGAATTGCAAAGAATGCACGACACACATTCTTGTGATTTTCTAGCTGACATTCTGTTGAGAATGAATATTTTATTGTTGTTTTATTTCTTGTGAAAGAAAGAAAGTCTTGCTACGAAACTAAATCGGGCAAAACGTAAACGACTCAGTTTGATTCAATTAGATGCGCAATTACAGTGGAACTGATTAGATAATTTCACAGAGTTTCCCCCCACCAGAAAACTGAATGTTGTAATTGTACGGCAAGCGACTTTTTATTGTGACAATTATATCTACACAAGTTAACTGGTACTGTCAGAAAAAGACGCGTTTATGCATCGACTTGAAGCAGAATAAATAGAAATTGGTGGCAAGAAATAATGCGTTTTATAAACGTAAATAAATATTTATTGAAAATACAGAACAGAAAAATGTTGTTTCGTTTTAAGTAAAATTGATTAAAATCCGACTAGTTAAGAAGTTGCCCGAGATGTGAAGTGGATATCGACACGGAATAGCGATTCGCTTTGAATTAGGCACACTTTTTTTTTTTATTATATACTAGCAAGGTTATCCAGCGTTGCCCGAAAAGAAGAATAAAATAACGTATGTAATATCTTTGTCTCCCATTCTTTTACTGCATCAGTTGCGTTAAATTTTGAACACCCCTCTACCAACGACTGCCCTCCTCTTTCTCTCTCTCCACTCTCTTTCTCTCTTAGTCACGCATAAACGTGCGCAATTGGTTCAATATAATAGGGAGAAAAATAAATAAAGAACAAACAAAATTGTGGAACACCTGTTCCCAAAACAACAACAACAGCAACAGCAAGAACAGCAACTGGGCCGTGTTGCTTTTCGGCATTTTGGATAGAAGTATAGTGTAGTATCTGTTCTGATACTACGCTTAATCGTTTTAGCTCACGGTCAATGAAGGAGAAATCTATTCAGACTGAGGGAATTTTTATTTTTGTTCCAATCCAGAGTTCCTTTTTGAGTGAGCTGGTATTTCTCTACATTAAAAACCGACCTTGTGTCTAACTCTGCCCTCGTGGGGAGGCAAGTAAATTGGAACAGAAATCGCGCCGGTGAAACGATCTCTGAAACATTTGATGTTTATTTGGTTGAAATGCCTGCTGTTGTTTAGATTTAAATACTCAATCTCGATTTATTGCCTAAAACGAACATCAACCAATCAGAAACAGTCGCATCTTTTCGTGTCTGCCACCTGTTCGTGTTAACTATATACGCGAGCACACACGCGTTTCAGAAACAGCTAGAACCTCAACTCTCTACAGGAATTTATGTTATTCACGCTAGTGTTTTAGTAACTGCCGCACATATTCTTGGCGCACAAATGAACTCTGCTGTAGCCTCTGGATACCGGCATCTCGGTAAAACATAAGTCACAGTGATGGACTTATTTCTTAACATAACAACACTTTGCTCGTCTCAACTTCTGAACGATACTTAACATAACAACACTTTATTCGTCACGAGCTTTGAACGATACTTAACATAACAACACTTTATTCGTCACGAGCTTTGAACATAAATCTTCTTTCTTAACCCATTACTTTTTTTTTGTTCAAGGCGTAAATAACGTTGATATATTATGTATGGGTGGACTTTGCCCTTATTCTTAGTAAACACCCTTTCCACTACATAGTTATTAAGCGCAAAGTCTTTGACATATTTTCAGTGTTATTTTTCAAACATTTACCAATAGGAAAGAAAGAAAGTAATTTCTTCCGCCCCTACGCATTAATTTGATCTCTGTTGAACTAAGTCAATATATATTAATGTATGTTTTTGCCATAACCAACTTAGATAATACTGAATCCGAATATGTAAGGTTTTTAAATGTATATTTGGTAGTTTCTAAGTTTTAGTCAGACACATACAGCCAGACAGATATACGATTTTTTTATATGATAAATAAAAGTAAAACTTTTCTGTTTTATTATTTAGTAATCAGAAAGAAAAATGATCTTTTATGGCAATGTTGTATAGTTGGTGACTTAGACTTAGCCAGAATAATTGGTTGGCAAATATTTCATAAGTAAAAGTTAACCTGTATCAAAATAGCGTGAGCGGAAATAAATAAAAAAAAAACGAAAGTAAAGAGCCACATGATGATTAGCAGGTAGAATCTTTTTTTTTTAAAATAACGATAGAAAAAACTATGTACCAATGTAGCAGTATAAATTATACTACCGTGTGTTTCTCTCTCGTGCGCGCCGTACCTCGACGATCTAAAAAAATGGTGTAATAAAAAAATAAAGCCCTTCAATGTAATTAATTATAATTAACAATGAAATATCCTTCATTCGACAGATTTAAAATGTTACGTTCAGCATAATAAAAGCATCTTCACGCCCACACCTCTAAAAACAATAGACACTAGATAACCTACCCCATCCTCATAGCCAAACGAGCACCTAGTAGCTAAATAAAGCTTTCGCCGTACAAAAGAGGTAAGAGACTAATGCAACAGCAAGGTCGGTGTCTTATCAGAGTGTTTCGATCTGTAGGCTAATGTGTGACGACTTGTTTAATTTGTTTCCCAAATTGACGCTCATCACCAATATTCCTACGGATTTAGTTGACACTTGGTAAACACACACTCTAGAACTTTGGCCATTAAAAAAGTATTTGAAATTTAGAAAAAGCTAAATTATAAAAATATTATACCTATATGAACCATGTAGTCTCAAGGTTAGTATAGCTGCGGGGTGAAAATGGAGACAAGTACTCATTGTCTCTTAAAATGCCTCTCATGACTTACATCCATAGCAGCCTTTGACAATTAAGTTGAGCCCATAGTCTGCTCTTGTGACTTAGATATAAGCCTACCAGAACTGTTACTACTAATAGAAGAATGAATGACGGAGCGTTACCTCGTGATTGAAAGCTAGTTCTTTGGATAGATGACGTTCATTAGGCTGGAAAGGTAACTCATCTAAGAGAAGCAAAACGCTGATCTCAAACCGCTGGCGTTACAGCCATATCAACTTACTTCGCTTGTTAACCCCGAGGAAAAATCCGAAGCTTGAGCTGTATCAAGCAATGTCTTCGAAAATAGTGACGACACTGGAAGCATGTTCATCGGTGTTTGCCTTTTTAATGGACTATTCCAGCGACATGAATAGGGGAAGTCTTTTGCATAGATAACAACTTACTCTCTCATACTTGCTTACCCATGCTTTACACTCCGAGCACAATTTAATAGTCTTCTGAGAAAAGAATGAATCCAATAATAATTAACCATGTGAAATGTATAAACCTGCCTTACTCATAGACCATGTTTATGGAATCGGTAGAGTCAGTTGATACGGAATTAAATACATTGACGAAAGATATTAAAATGCTATTTTAATTTATCTAATGGAATATATGACTTAGTAAGAAATAAAGAAGAACACTGTTCAGAAACTTACAGTTATGTCTGATAAAAAACGGCTGTTAGCAGTATTGTAACACGCCTCCCTCCACCCAAAAAGATGAATTGACGAATTATGAAACTTAACACATTTATTAAACACATTTTTCTGTTCGATTATAATTTAAAAACCGCTGAATGCGTAATGATCGTTTGGTTTTCTGCGAAGCAATTTTGTTTACATCTTCAACTGTCATGGCCGACCGTGTCTCCAAGTGACGATAATCTCCCTTTCTTGGAGTGCGGAGTAGATATCTCTTCCTTGAATGTTATTTTTAAGCTGATCACCTAACATTTACGCTTATATTTAGCTACTAATCAGAATTTTCATTCGACTATCGAATGCTAAAAATATAAGTTATTTCACACCGAAAGTCAGTTCATTTCTCATGAGATCATTCGCCAAAACCCGAACATTAGATCCACCCCTCCTCAATCCGCAAGTTTCAAATACGGACAAAAATAAATGCAGTTTCAGTCTTCTTCATCTTATTCATAATCTAAGGATACGCTTATTGAATTTAACATTTGGTTGCTTCTTTCTTCTGTTGCTCACATTTCTAGTTAAAAGAAGAACAGCGAAGCATTGCGCCGCGCCAGCAACATATTAAACTGTCATACATCGCTAATGTATATGCATTTACATTATAAAGTATGACCAACTTATACTTAAATAAAAAAAATGCCCACATCGTAGAGTAGAATCTGATTGGGTCATGTTGATACATTTAAAAGCGAATAAACGCTTCGGTTTCTAAAATATGCCATGTGCATCAATCCAGCCCATAAACCAACATGGTTCGCCTTACCTTAATTATTCTTTTCGTTTTTTTCTTTAAATAAAAACGAATTTTATGTATTTTTTCTTTCTTTTGATTGTCTTCATTTTTAAACTGATTCTCAAATTCAAATATTGTTGAACATCGATTTTAATTAATTATGCTCCAAGCTAATCAGCCATATTAGAGTCGTTTAATCCGAATTTGTGTTTCAGTATTGAAAATGTCACATTTTCAATACATTCTCCTTTACTAAAATGACGCAAATATTTTAGGCTGCTGCAAAGAACAACACGTCATATTCCTTGGTTAGGGCGGATTTTAGAAGTTTATTATGTAGTTCTGATCGTTACAAATTCAGGTGGTGTAGGAATCATGAACCTTTTTTAAGTTAAAGGATAGACAAACTAAAAATGAGTTAGAAATACAATTTTCTTAATACAAAATATATATTAATATATAGTTGTAAATACATCTTGAACATTTTTTAGATTATTCTACAGTGAGGTGCGGGGTTCATTGCTTATTTCGTTTTTTTCAACATCATACCTGCTTAACCAGAAACCGAGCACCGCATTGATCAGCAACAATGGCACACCTCGAACATGAAGGGTACGTAACTAGGTAAGTGTGTTACAAAAGAAATTTTAGAGTTTCCTGTCTAAGATTGAAGGAATCTTGCAGATGTAATATATTCAGGTGGGTAGATTAGCTAGTGTATATATTAGTGAGTAAATGCAGGTGCAGGTAAGCCAACGCAGGCTCAACGACAAAACATCACCGACAGAGATCAAGTAGTCAACAATGACTGATATTTGCTAACTGTGGGGACGGAAGTGAATTTAAGGAAAGGGTAGTGACGTAATAAGAAAGCAGGGGATCCAGTTTTAGGCGAAGAGACAGTCTCAGAAAAAAACGATCGAGCAGTGCGGACATACTGAATATGATTTTCGGAAGGCAATTTAAAGAAATCTGTTTCTTTCTCACTCTCCTTTGCTGTTCGGACGAGACGATCACAGTAATAATACAATAAAACAGTCTGGGTCTTAATAAACGACCCATTGCTTACTCAACTTTGGCCATGATCAAAGTGTAGTATCCGTTCCGATGAATACTGCACCACATAGACTGGTATTGTCTTGGCCTTCGGGGCTTGATTTAGGCCGGCCTATAGGTCTGTCCTGTGCAGTTCTAGGAGGTACACCCTCCCAGACTTCGCCTCCCCTCTTTGAGGAGGAGTAAGTTTATTGCTTACTGTCCGAGGCGCCCTTACCGGGGAATGCCGACGGGGCTGCCCAGGCAATTTTTAATGGCCAGAGTTCTCACCTCTCGGGCGCTGGCTTTTCAAACCCCACTTTCCCGACCCGACCTTGGGTCACATCTTACTTGTGGGAGTAAGATAAAACTGGCCTTGTGCCTAACCTCCTGGAGAGGAGTAAATAAATACTCAACATATAATTAGTGTCTGAATTATTCTCTCTGTCTTTTAAAAGAAATAAGTGTGGTTTCAGCTCTCGCCGCTGTGAAACACATGTCGCCAGAAACGCGGCAGCTTCTAAATAAGAATTGGAAAGAGTGACGAACGAGGTATAAATTTTTTTAGGTAAATTAATCCTATCATAATTTGACATCTATGAAATGTCATAGAACATAGTTAAATACAAAAGTGAAGGATTAAGCTTTTTGTCGAGTGATTACTGACTCTGTACTTTTTTTTCTGCACGTTGATCGCAATTTCCATATGTTAGATTGGAAAATTGGGAACACATACACGCGAATAACCTAGTTAAACAGCACAGGGACACAACATACAAAAGAAATACAATGGAAATGCAGCGGCATTATATGGGCGAGTTCATATATCAATAACAATGATATTACAATATGTTGTACGAATTATATAGAAAATGAAAAAAAAAACATGGAACAATGTCAATGCGTAATATCAAAAGTTATCTCCATTTTTTTTGTTGGGGAGTGGATACTCATGTACAAACTATATCAATGGCGAGTAAGAACGAGTGAACGAGTTTCCTGCTGTTATTTACAAATTAGCAAATATTAAAGAGGAAGTAAATTGAAAACAAAAGCACTAAGGGACATTACGAACGGAGCGTTAGCTGCGTCTTAACGGATCTGTCTGAAAAGAGCAGAGTCATTTAGAAAGAGGTAGAAAGTACAGAAAATCATGTTCAGAAAACCTGATGCATGGTCGCAAATTGCTCAAGCAAAAAGGTCTTAAATATAATTAAAAAGTAGTTATGAAGGCAAAGTAATACAGTTGGTAAGGGATTATACAAAAGAAAGTTATTAATAAATGTAATCTAATCAATATATCACCTACAAAGCATTAAATAAAGCATTTTCCCTGACCGAAGCTACTTGATTTCAATACTAAAATGCGTGAGACCATCTAGTGTTAAATTTTAGTATCTGCCTTACCGACATTGACAATTAATGTAGTACACCACAGGCGAGGATAAAAGTATTTTAGGACAGTATGCATTCTTTTAGGTTACCTCACAATCTGATATTATGAATAGGTCCCTCATTATCCACCAAGCTCCAACCCCTCTCCAATATTGCATCTTTGTGCTTGTTTTACAAATACATTAATGGATTGTGCTCCGATGAACTAGCTGCTCTAGTGCCTCGTAAATACACTTTACCAATACGATAATCAGCTAAATCCATCCATTCACTGTGGAGGTCCCCAGATGCCGGAGAGCTTTCTACTTCAATAGCTTCTTTCCTCGTGCTACCGGCCCTTGGAACTCCCTCCCTATTCCGGCATTCAGAAGTTTTAAACTAATGTAAACAGACATCTCGCTGCATAGATCCCAACTTAGAATGACACCCCCAAACATACACCCTAATTCTCAGTAGCCCCTTACGTCTACAGTAGCGGTCTGCATTGTTTGGGGTTAAATATTTTTTTTAAAAATGCAAAAAAAAATCGTAAGACAATGAAATTAATCTCAAGTGACACAACTGATGCCATTTGATGTGAAGCAATCGTGTCTAACACACATTCTAATACAAACTACGTTTCTTTATGTAGGAAACCAACTGTCGAAAACTGATAAACTCCGGTAAAATCTGAGAGCCGTCATCTTGTTTAAATAGAAACACCACTATGGAATAAAGTCGACCCTAATGGAATCACTTTGCATGAATATGCTTAAGCAATCCGTCTGGGGACGCGAATGACAAAGTCCATCACACAATTGTTACTTGACAATGGCGCTAATTCTAATCAAAAAAAAAAGTGATGGCTCGCCTACACTACACATAACCATATCTTGAGGAATAAGCGATATTCTAAAAGTGCTGCTCAAATATGGCGCGGATGAGACCATTAGCGATGACGAAAATATCATTGCTATAGAATTAAAACCAAATTTGGAATTTTGATATTCTTCAATATATTACAAAAAAAAAAAACGGAGTAAAAGGTGAGTAAGAAATCAGTTGAAGAGGATGAGGAGAAACTACAGCTTGAAACAGTTAGTTGATTCGCCAGCGGAAGTTAGAACGAACGTACATTACGACAATATTAATGTTTTTCACTGCGCAACTTGATAGTAAATCCTATAGTTGTAACACACACCATTTGTATGGACAAGATAAGAATGGAGTATCACCTCTTATGACAGCAATTTTAAGTTTCCCGCACAATTCAGATAGAGAAAGTAACAGAGTCAGCATTTGCCAGATTTCTATTATGTCGTATTTTGTAAAAATAATAATTATTTAAAAGCTAAATTGATTAAACGCCATTTTGACACCGACGATTCCTTGGCGGCAGATCGAGGATCAGTTCATACTGAAGATGAGTACTCTTCATCCTTTTACAACGAAGAAAAACTTTACTTTCTTCCTCAATGTGCCTAGAGAATTTTCACCCGTCTGTGGAACACATTGTCACGGGATTGCTTCCCGCAGATTACAACTAAGTCGTCTTTAAAACCAATGTTAACTGATTCTTATCTAGAACTTTCCTCACAAGTATTCAAACTTAGTTTTGAAAATGCTTCCATCTCATTAACCTTTATCTTTTAGTATCATCATTCCTTGAAAAGCTGTAACTATTTAGTATAAAAAGATAAAACAGGCAGTTGAGACGGAATGGATGACAAATAATTGCCCAAATTAAGTTTACCTCGAGCATGAAAGTCGGAAATATAGTAGAGAAGCCCAACATCTAAGGATATACAATTTTCCGATTCCAATAATCTAAACCAGGAGTTGGACGACACAGTGGACACAGTGGGCAAGTGCTACAAAAAGTGAGAATATCTTCTTAGATCTAAGAATATCTGCAAATAGATTTTAAAAGATGCGCAGTCATCGGAATCTGTATATGCATCTTAACCTTTGTATGGGTTTTACTGGCATCATAACTGTGGAAACTGACTTTCGTTACCCGAGTCATTCAGAAACGAGATAAGATCTCGGACATGTCCAATCTGATAAAGAGGACTCTTACGTTGCAACAGGGAAATATGGAAACAAATCTATTCACTGAAAAGAAATAGCAGATCAAGTCAAACGTCAAGACGAATCTCGTCACACTAATGAGAAACAATATGTTCACAGTGCAACAAAAATCTATAACGAATTCAAGTTCGAATCCAATTCGTTTAACAGGAACACTTTCACTAAGGATGTTGGCAACCTTTACGTGGTACCTCTTGTATGTACCCGATGTCTTTCTACAAAGATATCAATGAAACGAATGTAAACATTAGAATTATCTGATTCATACGAAATAAATGAAAAACATACGCGACAACCATTGCACGAACAGTTGTAAAACAGATTTTAGTGATATTTACACCTTCCGTAAATGTTCGAAAAACTAAAGTGAAACTAGATCAAACACTCGGCGGTTGATTATTATTTATTTTACTTTCGCGCTTTTTTATTTTTGTTATAGATCCAAACTTTGGCGCATGAATCAGAGAAAGAAGTAGTCTAAAGATGGGGGACTTGGGTTCTAAAGTTTATATGATTTAGAGAAGTAGAGAGAGGGAGAGAGATAAGTTTTAAAAGATGTTACACATACTTTTTTAATTATTCTATTTTTATAGACGCTGTACAACTATAACAAGTCATCTATCTGTTTGAATAAAGCTTCACAAGTGATGTTGAACTCTTGTGTTTTTATTACACTCATTACGACTAGAAATATATTTCTATCTTTAGAACATTTTTTAGTAAAAAGGAGTTGTATTGTTACCTCCGTCATGTTTTCTCTCAAATTTGTTACTACGTTTGTTTGCGTACAGCCTAACGTCTACACCGCTAGATCAATTGTCACAAAACTTGGTCAAAATATCGGCGATCGTCTAACCTAGAACTGATTTAATTTTGGGATATCTAGGTCAAAAGTAAAGGTAACCGAACAGGTGAAAGTTACACTTTTGGTTCTGTTAATCGTAAATTATCACGCCTTTGTCCATATTGTAGCCAATAAAATGCAGCATGTTATATTCCCATGAGCTTGACCTTTTACCTTGATTCTTCCAAATTTGATGTATGGACCCGATGCCTGTTGATAACAGTAACGACAATGAAAAAATCCAGCCTATATATATATTCCAGCATATATATATATATATATATATATATATATATATATATATATATATATATATATATATATATATATATTAGTTGTAACTTGTTTCGATGGTATAACTTCAACAGTACTTTATACGATATGAAGAAGTAAGACCATGATAAGACTTTATCCCATCCTTACGTTCTCAGGCGAAGATATGCAGTCTCACGACTGACTTATGTTCTTGTTTATACTGCAATATAAAAGCCAAAAAAATCTATAGGAAAGTCAACATTATAAGAAACCCAATTTGAAGTGGCCCAAATTATATTCTTTTCATACTGCAAGGGTTACAATCTACTGAATACATAAGTATTATTGAATTGGGATAATCTGAATAATGATCATTTTTTTAAAGAATTAGACATGTCTTAAGAATTCTTAAAGACTTATTCAGAAGTGTAATAATAACCAAATAGTAATTGTATTACACAAGACATAAAAGTATCGGATCTGATACCACATTTTCAGTCCGACAGTGGCTTTTTTTGCTATCGGACTGATGTATGGTTCTGCTCACTCCTAGGGGGGGGGGCGCATCATTTCCAGGCGGTACTATCATTCTAAAAAGGGGGTTGCTTATTGCTACCGAGTAATTCCGCCGGGGATGCGCATCTATTTTTGTGGGCTAACTTTTCAAAACC
This sequence comes from Sepiola atlantica, assembly GCA_963556195.1. Classification (NCBI taxonomy): domain Eukaryota; kingdom Metazoa; phylum Mollusca; class Cephalopoda; order Sepiida; family Sepiolidae; genus Sepiola; species Sepiola atlantica. The sequence goes on along the minus strand of OY744523.1, from coordinate 114,597,677 downwards.
TTTCCGTAGCTTATGTCTAACCTCCTGCAGAGGAGGTGAATAACTATTAATTGCATATTTTCCGCAGATGAAAAAATAATTTGCCAAAACAGAATTAAAGACCGCTATTTTGAAAGTGCGCCCATTCAACTTGTGCGTTTAACGATGAAAGTATTGTATCAAATATACTCGTAATAGATAAGTGGAAATAACATTTTAAACCCAAGACTGGCAGACTGACAGAGATGCTATTTAAAATTTAAACATGACAGAACAGCGAAACTGATATAATATGGACATAAGTATGACAGGCCAAATTAAATCATATTTGAATATGAATCAAATATACTATGCCAATGAAACAGACGTAAATTCGACAAACCAACGAACATATACAAACCTCGATGAAGAGGAACTGTCAAAAATCCATTAAAGCTGAGGTAGTAAACGTTTGTTTCTCTAAGGTGTTTTTCATATATATTTAAATCACACTAGATAATGTTAAAATATTCTTTGGTTTATGGATTGAGTTATTTTTTTTAAAAACAATTAATTTTAATTCTTGTAATTAGCCGTGATTTGCAATTTACTCACCATGTCACCCATCCCCCTTTCTCCCTTCTACCCCCTCTCTCTCACTCCATTTGTGATTATTGCAGTCAACGTAATAAAACTAGCTATAAAATAGAAAATTTAAATAGTTCCTTAAAAACGATAGGTACTTTACAACGCGTATTAATACTATTTAACCCATGGCTAAAGAGAAAAAGAGAGATAAGAAGAAAATGGAAACTAAAAAAAAAGAGAGGAATGACAGAGATGAGGGAAAGAAAATATAGCAAACAGTAAGATATTTTTTTAAATTTTTGTCATGATGTAAAAAAACAACAACTGGTATTGTAAACTCACTTTTCCCTGGCTCAAATTCTATCTTTAGTTTAACTGGTGACCCCGCAGGTCATACTTTTTATGGCATCATAGTCAACTTAGGATTAACAGCCCAACGAAACTGTTGCTTCAAACTAAATCGTGACCTATCAACGAAAGTGCTATTTACAACTTAATTTTGATTTTTATTATAGCTTACCGTGCGCGCAGAAAATCTTTTACGCATGCGTGTAGTCTAGACCTCTTCAAAATTGACCTTTTTCTTCAAACATATGGAAACTGCTCTTATTCCCATTCTCCAAGGTCTAAATTAGCTAAATGTACCAGTTATTGTGATCTTGGACCTTGGCTATGCCTGCCTCAAGAGCCATGTAATTTTATTGTTGACGTTTTTCAAAAACGCTGCAAAATATGGGATATTATGTCCTTATTTTCATTGTAGCTTTCCAGAGGTTGATGCTATAGCATTGAAAGTGGTACCAAATGAAAGCTAATAACATTCTCTTGCATATGGTAGTAAGCACAATAAAACACATGAACACCTGTGTAAATTTTAACTAATTTTAATGCACAAACAGCTGGGACACTACAAAAAATCAGTTTGGTAGTATGATAGCACTGCACTGACACATATATTGCATAAGAAACTGTCAGATAGGATGTTACTAATACATGTATTATCACTTGTTCAATGTGGCTTTTTTGAAACTGTCAAAGTTTTTCCTGTGGTACTCCACAACTTGTAGTAAGCAGCTTCTTTGCTCTTGGTCACTTGTGATCTGAGTTGCAAAGTCACTCATTAGTTTCACACCTCTCTCAGCCACATCATTGGTCACTTTCACTGACCTCACAAACTTCTGTGCATTCCTGCAGCTGTCATTGTCTTACCAGGTGTCAGCAGGAGTAGTGAGCCAGTCACATTTCACTCGAAGAGCATCAAACAGAAAGTGAGACTCTGGCCCTACCAGGTCTGTGAGAACTCTAGCTGCATTGATGACAGGAAACACTGGCTTGCCTTTCCTGTAACTCTCAGGTTTCTCTGTTTCTGACAGCTTGACTGCGAGCTTCTCTTTTGCAGACTTGGTCATGCTGGCATGTGAACTGAACAAGGTGAATGGCACTAGTTCCTGGGTCAGATACCAGCGGTGGGTGTTCATTTTCTTGAGAACAGAGGTTGCCAGTTCATAGTCATACTGCTTGTATAGCAGCATGTTCTTCATAAGCTGGGGGTCATGGATAGGTACATCAGTTGCAGATGTGGTGGTCACCCAGTGGCTGGTGTAGAATAAGGTCAGGAACTTGTTCATCCTCTCCAGCTTGAAGATAGTGTCCGTGTTGTATTTTAGTTCCTTGGAAAACATGAGAATCTTCATACAGTAAATGTTCCTGGCAATCCAGCGGGCTTGGTGAATGGCACCTGGCTTGGCCCAGTGGATACCTCGAGGAGGTTCCTCACCAAGCAGGATCAGGCACAGCTCTGCCACCTCTCTGTAATCTGCCCTCGGACTTGCTTCCTCAAGGAAATTGCTTAAGACTGCAATTGTGCTTGTGTTCTTCTGTTTCAAGTCTTGTTCAACTAGGCCCAGAACTCTTGGGTAGTCCTTAACCAACTTGTCCCACTTCTCTTTCACATTGATGAACATTGCGTTGTCAGGACTCTTGACTTTGCTGAACACAGCCTCCCATACACTTCCAATTATTACCTCTGATATGTGATGGCGACAAGCGAAGTAGAATACCCTTTTGCCTAGTTTTTTTCAATAAGCTTCGCTGCACCCTTGTTGATGCCACTGTTGCTTGCTGTGGTATCAAATACCAAGCCTACAATGTTGTCTGTGAGACCCCATGCTTCTATCAGTTCCAATGTAGCATTACACTGTTGGATTTCTGTGGAACTTTCTATGAAGGGCACACCAAGCAGCTTCTCTTCTTCATACTGTGGAGTACCAGAGACGAGCACTGCAAGACTTTCCACTGGGTATCTTTCACCAAGAACATCCCGTAGAAGTTTTCCATCCCAGTGTAGTGTGCAGTAATCTGGCGGACTTTCCTTGAAGTTATTCATGTAACTTTGGCACAAGTTATGACGAGTGTTTATCCTATTTCGTCTTGTAGTAGAGGCTGATATAACAAAGTCATCAAGATCTGCGCCTCCTGCCTTCAACACTGCAGACACCATGGCTGTAGTCTGGTTGTCAGAGAGTGACAACCGATCTGCAGTGCTAAAAATCTCTTCACTGGTCATAACTGAGTGTGGAAAGTGTAAGGTTATCGTACTTGGTTTTGATGAACAGCTTAGTTTTATCTCAGTGTATTCTGAACCCTCACTAGTACCAGAGCCTTGACTGTTCTCTGGGTCTTCATCACTTGAAATTTTCCAAACTTCTGCTGCTGCAGAAGTCACTGATGATAACATTCTCTCTTCTCTTTCTTCTCGGAAGCTTTTCTCTCTAGACTTCTTCTCAAACACCTTATGATGACCTGACATGTGTGTCAGGCGAGTTGTCTGTTGGTCCAAGTAGAAATTGACGTCCTCTTCCTTGGTCTCCTTTGTGAGCAGCCTGTTGCTTCTTATCTCCTCCACAACATCCTTTGCTCCAATATCAAATAACTTGTCTAAGTCCTTCAGAAAGTTAGCTCGTTTCTCTTCCTCTGGTTTGTTATTTCTTCCCTTGTTTTTAACAATTTTCCTGTACTTTTCATGGAGGATCATGAAACGGTTGACTGCATTTGGTCTAGTTAGTGTTTTAATCCTTGCCATATTCCAGAATGGCAAAACGACATCCACTGTATCATGGGCTAAAGACCTATTGTCACTGTTGGGATTATCATTCCTCAAATGCAGGAAATACTGGAACACCTGGCGATTAGTAGGAAGTTGAGAGCCCCTGATGCTGGAGCTGGGTTGCCCAATGAGATACACATCACTGAATGACCTTGTGGCAGGAGTTTCCACCTTTCTTCTCTTTTCAGTTGCTTCATCCCGTTCACTTGTATCGCTGACCACTTTCCCTCAGCATAGTTGTCTTCCAGATGCCATGTTGTCAGCAGTTCACAAATCTTAACAAATCAGCTTTAACTTACAATCTGAAATGAAGAGATAAAACATACTTAGTGATAATAAATTATATACATGCATTAAGAGTAACATTTTTGAGATAAAGGTATGTATTATATGATGGCATCCTCTCCAAGCATAAAAAATATATATGTTCGTGCATTAAAATTAATTAAAATTAACACAGGTGTTCATGTGTTTACTACCATATTCAAAAACATTTTATTATTTTTGATTTGGTACCACTTTCAATGCTATAGCATCAACCTCTGGAAAGCTACAATGAATATAAGGACATAATATCCCACATTTTGCAGCGTTTTTGAAAAACGTCAACAATAAAATTACATGGCTCTTGAGGCAGGCATAGCCAAGGTCCAAGATCACAATAACTGGTATATTTAGCTAATTTAGACTTTGGAGAATGGGAATAATAGCAGTTTCCATATGTTTGAAGAAAAAGGTCAATTTTGAAGAGGTCTAGTGTAGTCGTTCATGTCGCCGCCGCCGTCGTTGTTGTGAGCTCAGGTCTATCGGTAAAACTTATTCCTTCACTGGTTGTTTAGTAACAAGATTTATTTAAAAGGATAGTCACAGAGATATGTTGCCTTTATATGTGATATATATATATATATATATATATATATATATATATATATATATATCACATATCAAAATAAACATAGTTTGAGTATCCGACAATTGTTTCAGAACCTCTTCGGCTCCTCCTCAGGGATATATTTATTTTAATATAAAACGCCCTAATATATATTGAGCACTTGTGAAAAGTATTAGTTTTGTTCATTTTGTAAATATTTGAACTTATATATATATATATATATATATATATATATATATATATATATATATATATATAGAGAGAGAGAGAGAGAGAGAGAGAGAGAGAAGGCGGGAGACAGAGGGGTGGTCTATTTCGCTACATCAGCCACCCGTTGTCGCTGTTTCCTTATTGGGGAGAGCCGCCATATACGTCTTTATTGTTTAATATCTCGTCTGCTAAGAGAGAGAGAAGAGAGAGAGAGAGAGAGAGAGAGAGAGAGAGAGAGAGAGAGAGAGAGAGAGAGAGAGAGAGACTCAACTGGAACTCATTTAGTTTTACACTTCCGCCTGGTGTCACTCTCTGACGTTTTAACCTCTAAACCTTTCCACTTAAAACGCGGCTCCTATTATATTACACTTAGAAATCGACGAAAACCTTAGAGCTTCTTATCATCCCACTTGGATGTGACTAAAATACAAAACATTCCAATCTGCGAAAAAAACAAACAGAATTGGACGATAAGAATTAATGCTGGAAAATCTACCGATAATGATTACTGCTGCAAAATTGAAAGATAATTGTTAGGGTAAGAACACTGGTCTTTAGTTATTAGTGCTGGAAAATTATACGACAATCATTGGGGCAACACAAATTAAGAACAAAAGACATAAGTGTAGCAAAATTGTTATTCGTGCGTGAAAATTAGATTATTACCAGCAAAATTGGACGACAATCATTGGGGCAACACAAATGAAGAACAAACGATGTAAGTGTAGCAAAATTGTAATTAGTGCATGAAAATTAGATGATTATCAGCAAAATTGGACGACAATCATTGGGGCAACACAAATGAAGAACAAAAGACATAAGTGTAGCAAAATTGTAATTAGTGCATGAAAATTAGATGATTATCAGCAACATTGGACGACAATCATTGGGGCAAAACAATTGAAGAAGAAAAGACATAAGTGTAGCAAAATTGTAATTAGTGCATGAACATTAGATGATTATCAGCAAAATTGGACGACAATCATTGGGGCAAAACAATTGAAGAAGAAAAGACATAAGTGTAGCAAAATCGTAGTTAGTGCATGCAAATTAGATGATTATCAGCAAAATTGGACAACAATCATTAGCGCCAGCAAAGTTTAATTGCCTTTGCCAACCAATATTTTTACTGATTTAACTCGAATTCAACTGGAAACATAGCATGTTACATTCTTATAGTACTGTATAAAACTTAAGCTTAATAGGTCAGCGAAAATGTTCCTTCAAACTTAAACCTGAAAATCGATGAAAATGCTATTTCAAGCTTAAACTTGAGACATCGATGAAATTGATAGAGCTTTCTTTTGTTACGATTGGATGCATCTAAGATACGAAACACCAATTCAATCTGCGAAAAGACCGAAGCGTGACAGAGTTACCGACGGAATGGCATTGCTTTTCACAGAGTAGCACGGAAGTAAGTTAACACAAATAGAAAAACTCATCGAATAATAGTGAATATCGAATATTTAGTATTCTTCCCCGGTGTCGTCCTTTTTCTCTTGTTTTCTTACAAAAGTGACGATTAAAACAAATTAGGGAAAATATCGATCATCTAATTAGAGATATCGATTTCACAACGAACTTCCTTTTAAAACAGCATCCCAATGTCTTGATATATATATATATATATATATATATATATATATATATACATTTCGATTCTCTAGAGAGTGATTTGTTTTGTTTCGGGCAGACTCTTTTCCAGATTCATGCTAAAAACAAAAACAATTCGCTAATCAAGCGAAATCAATCAGTCGATTTGGGACGGTCGGATTCCAAAGAACCGATCGACAGGAAGTATCGATTTTAGATTTATGACCGACTTTGACTTTCATTTCCAATGTCTACCGATATCCAATCCGAATTTTATTCACTCAAGCAAAGACACATCTAGCTTTCACTTATTTATGTCTAAAATAAAATTACATCTGATGGTGAGGCCACTATTTGGAAGCTGAAGGAAGTCAAGAGAACTCTATTTCTTACCATTACTCACAGGGCTACTTTAACCCAGAGGAGTAGAACATATAAAGGTCCTATCTACGGGTTAAATACAATTTTCATGGGTAGTATACGAAATTGTAATTAGTGATCAGGTTTTGATTTGGGAGCTTCTAAGGATAATTAGTGCTGCAAAATTAGGCTGAAAATTTAGAAGATAATTATTACGGTACACATATTGGACTTTAATCATTTCTGCTGCAAAATTAGACTCCAATCGTCAGAGAAGCAAGATTAGTTAAAAGACATTAGTACGCAAAATGTTATACTAATCATGAGCTCAGCAATATTAAAATGAGTACATCGAAATTTGATGATTACCGTAGAAAAATTGGACGGTAATCATAAGTACACCAACATTATACGGTAATTATAGGTACAGCTAAATTTGACGGTAATCATAATTACAGCAAATACGGTAATCATAGGTACAGCAAAATTGGACGGTAATCGTATGTTCAGCAAAATTATACGGTAATCATAGGTACAGCAAAATTCGACGGTAATCATAAGTACAGCAACATTAAAATGAGTACATCGAAATTTGATGATTACCGTAGAAAAATTGGACGGTAATCATAAGTACAGCAAAATTATACGGTAATCATAGGTACAGCAAAATTGGACGATAATCATAAGTACAGCAAAATTATACGGTAATCATAGGTACAGCAAAATTCGACGGTAATCATAAGTACAGCCAACTTATACGGTAATCATAGGTACAGCAACATTGGAGGATAATCATAAGTATAGCAAAATTGAATGGTAATCATGCCATATAATCATGAGTGCTTAAACTTGCCATATAATCTTTAGTGCTAAAACTTGCCATCAAATCTTGAGTGCCATATGATTGAACGGCCATCACTACTCCGCAAAATCAAACAATAGTTATTAGTGCGGCGGCAATATTCGACACCTTTCTTTAGTGCTTTAATTATTAAACGAAAAAGCAAAGAGAAACCGCCTGAGCGAATAAAATATACATACAAGGTGAGTTCGAACGAAAGTAATTGCTATTTGTAATCAATAAGAATGTGAAGCGTTTGTTTGCAGAGTTATATCAGTCAATTAAATAGGGGACAGTCTGACATTACTTCATATATAAGATAGGTTTTGTGTTATGTGTATTATTCGGACCTCTGTTCGGCCGATGTAAACTTAATCGTTCTTCAGGTGTGTCTCATAAAACTCGGGAATCTTTATGTCGAACTCGGGAATCTGTACGATATTTCGAACGGAACCTCTTATTTAATCCACGGGGTATCTTTGACTCCTGTGAGTCAGCGATTACCGGTTAGAATCCTAAATGATCCGTAATTGTGTTCTTAGTATCGACCGTAGTAAGGATTGAACCTTCAACCTCCAGACTTCCAATTAGAAATGCGTATTACTTAGCACTTCTATCCGTTGCGCTTCGGATACTTGCGGACAAATTATTCCTGAGATTGACAAGACGGACCTGAAGAAAGTCTGAGGTTACATCGGTCGAAACTTTCTAAGAATAACACCCAAGATAAGAACAGTAGTCTGAATAATCAAATTATCCAAATAAGCAATCCTTAGCTAAAAAAAACAAACTGAAAGATACGTTTTTAGTCGTGCTGTTTTTTTTTTACCCACTTGTGTTCTTTGCTGTATGCCTTTCCTTTCTCTCTCTCTCTCTCTCTCTCTCTATCTATCTCTTTCTCCCCCTCTCAACACTCATTCACTCTATCCATTTATCTATCTATCTTTCTTTTTTTCTTTTTCTCTTTCTATTACAGACTTATGAAAGAAAAGTCGACCCTTTACAGCGTTTGCGTCACAATAATGAAGAGATCCCTAAGGTTGGGAAAGTTACACGGCACAACAAAACGCACGCGTTTCGCAATTTAGGCGCGTCGACGATATTGTGTTGCATTCTTTAATTCTGGAACAAGGCATCCTATTAACCCCTAGGGAATTGCGGATGGTAACATCCATCTGCGACGTAAAGCCGAGAAGATGATTGAAAAAAAAAATATCCGCGCATTTTCTGTGCAATCCTGATTGTCCGTTGCAAGTCAAGGCCGCACGAAGATGTAAAGACACGTTTACAAATTGGATCGGCGAGATCGTGAATCAACCAGGAATATTCATGTCTTCTCACGGTACCGTAATTGATAGCTATCCACAAAACAGGTGATGTTATCCCCGGGACCGTACATAGATATCCAGTTCCTTTAATTGGCTTGTCTTGCAAGAAAATCAACATATTTTGATTTACTGTATGGGAAACACGATGCTTATTGCATATGACCCATTGTATGCAATTAATTGAAAACATAGAGCCTGTTTACACAAAGCATTGGCTGAAATTACAGAGTCATAACTTTCGCAACGCTATTACTGCGTCATTGAGTACAGAAGATTTGATTTGATTTATATTCTACTTAACCGATTCCATGATCTAACAAGGTATCAGTTATGCCAGTTACGCAATAGAATAGAATGCAAAACAAATATATGAAATAAAACCATGTAAGAATAGTGATTAGGACACCTTACACTTAACTATCTACCGATCTATTTACTTATTAGAATATGTTATATATCTATATATATACATAAACACACATAGTTATCGAAAGACACGTTTTTCGTCGTCTCTACGATTCCTCAGTCTGGTTAGACCTAGCGAGATTCTGAAAAAGGGGTCCCAGTAACCCTTGTCCGGCGCTCTACCTACAAAGATACGAAGACCCTTGTTGTAGTGAGAGAAATTAGATCACATTAAAAATTATGTATCCATTTATATTTTTATTTACGAAAGACATTTAATTATTTTTTATAGAAACGGATTGCTTGGATTCTAAGTGGAGATAATTGTTTGCTTCATCAAAGTGCTTTTCATGGAATTATAGTGTAACATATATATATATATATATATATATATATATATATATATATAAACATATATATACATATATATATATACATACATATATATACATATATATACATATATACATATACATACATATATACATATATATATATATATACATATAAATATATATACATATACATATACATATATATATATATATATATATATATATATATATATATATATATATATATATATATATATATATATATATATATATATATATATATATATAAAATCAGAAACACAAAGGCGTGTCGACGTTACTTGAGGGTAACGAATCCAATATTGACATAATAATGTTGTTTGGTTTACTTTAAGCAAACGATTTGTAATATAATTTACACTGAAATATTTTTGTTTTTGAAAGAAAAATATAAAAGATTTTAGCTTTTGGAACGTAATCGAACCTTGCTTTATTTATTTACATATATATATATATATATATATATATATATATATATATATATATATATGTAAACATTTTTATTTGTTTATAAAAAACAATTCGGTTTTGTTGCTACCGTATATCGTGCCGTAACCACAATACTGAAATCTAATAGTCTCTAAAGAATAAGAACACGTGAAAATCAAATATCGAGGATTCTGACGGACGAAAGATTGATAATCATCAGAAGTATCAAACCGATATGTAAACATATTTACTTGGTTTAAAGTCATAACAGTGGGAGGAGAGATGTGTCAAGAAATATGTCATTTTTATTTAACTACAACTATCCAAATTCAAGACTCTTCCTTTACCTCTATTTTATCCTTAAACATCATGGTGATCACATGCATCACAAACGCATAGTAGACTATATGCTGATAGATACGAATTACAACAAGCACGCAAACAAGCACACCTATATATTCCTACTTACAATTATCATATATATATATATATATATATACACACACTTTAAAGAATGTTAACATGCAGACGTACACATATATCACTGACTATCTAATAAACTCACTATATATAACAGACATACAATTTAAAGGCGAACATACTTACACCAGTAACAGATATAAACGGATATATAAATCGAGATTATTACACCCGATACAATTAAGCGCACACTCACTAAGATATTATAATAAAAGTATGTTAGGATAAAAAACAATCAATAGAAAACAGAACTTTTCTTCCATTTTCTTTATGAAAATTGCTTCTGACAAAGCATGAAGCCACTTGATATAAGGAGCTAAAAAGAAACATACTACTCCGAAGTAAAAAAAATAATAATAATGTACAATAAATGTTAGATGGATACATTCCGATCTAGAAAAAAGCAATTCTTCCTCTTTTGTCAGAAACATCGCTCATGGAATGTAAGGACTCAAGAACAAAATAAGGGAAGTGCCGAAAGTAAATGCCCTATCGACTTTCTACTCTCTTAGAATTAAAAATAGGAATTTGACTGTCAACAATCATCATTCAAATATTAAAAAAGCATACACCAAAGAGACAACTTCAACGCAGATATAAATCTTCAAAATCAAAAAAAGGTAAACAAGCGCACCAAAATACCACATCCACTCTAAAATCATAATTATTAAAATCATATATATGTAAACTCACATTCACATAAATCAAGTAATAAAATAATACAGTATTTAAAACTCTAAAATTCAAAGTTTTATAATTAACCATTACTTGTTTATATTATAATGGAAGCGAAAAAAGATTTACTAAAAACTATTCTATTCATTTATAACTATTTACTAGGGGCGTTGTATCTATTTATCTATTTATTGAATTATTTATCCAATATAATTTGCATTTAACAAACTTTTTATAATCTATATTTATATGACTATTTATTGCAGTTTTATTTAAAATTCTTTATTTTACTATTTACTTATTAGTTTAAGTATTTATTTAGTAAAGGAGTTAGAATGATAATTATTTAGTAAAGGAGTTAGAATGATAATTATTTAGTAAAGGAGTTAGAATGATAATTATTTAGTAAAGGAGTTTGAATGATAATTATTTAGTAAAGGAGTTAGAATGATAATTATTTCGTAAAGGAGTTAGAATGATAATTATTTAGTAAAGGAGCTAGAATGATAATTATTTAGTAAAGGAGTTAGAATGATAATTATTTCGTAAAGGAGTTAGAATGATAATTATTTAGTAAAGAGTTAAAATGATATTTATTTAGTAAAGGAGTTAGAATGATAATTATTTAGTAAAGGAGTTAGAATGATAATTATTTAGTAAATGAGTTAGAATTATATTTATTTAGTAAATGAGTTAGAATTATATTTATTTTGTAAAGGAGTTAGAATGATAATTATTTCGTAAAGGAGTTTGAATGATATTTATTTAGTAAAGGAGTTAGAATGATACCTATTTAGTATACGAGTTATAATTATACCTATTTAGTAAAGGAGTTAGAATGATATTTATTTAGTAAAGGAGTTAGAATGATATTTATTTAGTAAAGGAGTTAGAATGATAATTATTTAGTAAAGGAGTTAGAATGATAATTATTTTGTAAAGGAGTTAGAATGATAATTATTTCGTAAAGGAGTTAGAATGATGTTTATTTAGTAAAGGAGTTAGAATTATATTTATTGAGTACAGGATTTAGAATGATATTTATATAGTAAATGAGTTAGAATGATATTGATTTAGTAAAAGAGTTAGAATGATATTTATTTAGTAAAGGAGTTAGAATGATAATTATTTAGTAAAGGAGTTAGAATGATATTTATTTAGTAAAGGAGTTAGAATGATAATTATTTAGTAAAGGAGTTAGAATGATTATTATTTAGTAAAGGAGTTAGAATGATAATTATTTAGTAATGGAGTTAGAATGATTATTATTTTGTAAAGGAGTTAGAATGATAATTGTTTAGTAAATGAGTTTGAATGATATTTATTTAGTAAAGGAGTTAGAATGATATTTATTTAGTAAATGAGTTTGAATGATATTTATTTAGTAAAGGAGTTAGAATGATAATTATTTAGTAAATGAGTTAGAATTATATTTATTTAGTAAATGAGTTAAAATTATATTTATTAAGTACAGGATTTAGAATGATATTTATACAGTAAAGGAGTTAGAATGATATTTATTATATATTCAACTAGTGAGGTTATTATTGTTTTGTTAAACCCGTTAAAATGTTTATAATAACAAATGATTGTTTATCAGGATTCTCCTATACAATGTTATGCTAAAGTCACTGTGTAGCTACTATATTTAAACAAGTTGAACTGTTTGAAATTTCTTCAGCTAGTCCCCATTTTATCCCTTTGATTAAACCATTAATCTTCATCAGGGTAGGTAATAATAGTTAATTTGTTTTATTAAGGCGAAGAAAACATATGGGTTGAAACTATTTTTACTACAAGTTCCCTATTGTTCCTTTTAGAGACCATATGCATTTGGATAAGAAAGCATCTTCCTTTTTCCCCAGGTTGTTGAAAGATATTCTATGGCTCATGTAGTTCGTATTAAAATCTTTACTTGCCCCATCTACGTAAAATCTTTTTAGACTTAGATTATCTTCTGGATATACTGTTCCTAAATATACTATATTCTTGGTCTAACATTTTTCTTGTAGCGGACAGTCATTTTTATCTCTGCAGTTACACTCATTATTTCTGTTATTATTACTATCTTGTATATTATTAATTCTATTGGTGTTGTTGCATTCTGGTTAAAGCTATGTATGTTATGACTCTTAATTATTTTTTCCAGTGATGTGTACATCTATAACTAATTTTAATAGTATGTTTATTGAATATCTTATGTAGAGAATTATTAGAATGAAAATGTCGCCTTACAAGATTAAGAAACACATACACATTTTATTTCATTATGAAATTGTGGTCGCAAAATATTTTTTCTTTTTCTTCTTGTTCTTCATATTGTCCGAGAAAGAAAAACCATGAACAATCTGCTACTTAAAAACATATATTTTAAACTTGCTTTCGAAAATGAAATTCTTTTTTAAATGGAAAATGGTTTTTCTTTTTCTACTTCATAATAGATACGACTTATTTTTTCTTTAACTCCATAAATCTACATTCCATCACATACCATATGAAGAACAAAAGAAGAAAAAAAAGCATTTTGTTTTGGGAAAGGAATTAAATACCGGAAGCGAAGTTTGAAATGAAATTTATTTATTTAAAAATAGTTTATAGTTTTTTAAATTTAAGAAATATCATACGAAAACAATGTTTTGAAAATGTGTCTACACCTTTCTTGATATATATATATATATATATATATATATATATGCATATATATGATAAGGAGAGGTAGTTTAATGGAAGCATTGTGTGTAATACGTATATAGAGGGATATTACAAGGCTATCACAAAGCAAGAAATGGAAATATTTCGGCGTTGAGAAGTAAGACAAAAACAAGTTTTTGAAAAACTTTATAGTAATTCTTACTTGATGAGGCAAGACTTCTACACAGTGATCTAATGTGTGTGACCGTGTTCGATAATATATTTCGAGGAAATACCTCTTTATCCAATAGTAGTTGTTTCAAATCTCTAATACGGTTTACTATAAACAAGAACTAAACAAAAAATAAACTTGTTTTTGTCTTCCTTCTCAACACCGACATATTTCCTTTTTGCATTGTGATCGCCTTCTAATATTCCTCTCTCGCTTTAATACTCCTCTCTCTTTATTTCTCTCTCTCTCTTGTTGGGATTTTTCCCGTTATAATGAAGGACGAAGACTAGTTCGCTGGAAGAAAAGTTGGTGGCATAAACACGTGACTAGACAATCAAAGAGATAACAAACAACTTGCGTAGATAAAGAAAGGGTATTTATATAGATGAAAAAAGAGAAGACAGAAATAGAATGTTGCTTGCAAAAGAAGTGCCTTTGCGGACTCACTGTAAATACCAGTAGTCTTGTAACGAGATGCTGTGAAGAGTAGTTGACATCAAGAGGGCTTCATATACGCTAAACCAGCATGTGCCTGCTCACACCTGACACAGCAGAGAAGAACGATGTTGATGGCTGCGAGGCTGGAGAGAAGAGGCCGATATTTTCCAAAATAGGCTCTCTCCTGAGTGTTATGCAGAGATTGAAGCAGTGGTCTGTGATTGGCTGATTAGAGGCACTTATTATTCACTGCGCTTAATAATAATTCCAATACTCTCTCTCTCTCTCTCTCTCTCTCTCTCTCTCTATATATATATATATATATATATATATATATATATATATATATATATATATATATATATATATATATATCCATACGATATACGCGCCGAATAAAACTCTCAGTTCGACATTCTTCAAACCTAGAGAGATTGTATTGAGATATTTTCCACACAATTGGCGAACTGTGAGTTTTTCATACATGCTCCATGTGTTATCATGTAAGTTTTTAAATACTTTTGGTATCCATACCTGTAAGTTGCGACTGCATGTCTGTATCCTGTTTTTACGGTGTATCCTATGTTATTCTATTTTTCGTTCTCGTATTCTGCTCTGTTCGACATATGCTTTTGCTAACACCAGCCACACATAAACCCCTCCGGTATTATTTTTACATCGAAAGTACATTATGATCACAGTCTATTTTCAATAGATAACTTAAACTCTAACAGAATGTTCAGAAATTCTTGCAGCTAATTGACATTGGATGGCCGAAAGACAGAGTTTGGGAAGTCACTCGCATCTGATAATGTATGTTTTTCGGATCAGCCGAACAACGTCGACACGTCTTTGTGTTTTGTTTACTAGAAATCCCGGAAGATGAAGAACCTCTTTGTGAAATTGTTTTTGGATTTGTGATCACATTCATAGAGTGACGTTATTTTCATTCATACACCCTTTTTTTAAAAGCTTATTTCAGGTATTCAAAATAAACAATATTTGACTTCCACTATCTTGCTAATGACATTTGACGTTCACAATGTTTACCTCGAAGCCAATTGAATATATATATATATATATATATATATATATATATATATATATATATATATATATATATATATATGTATATATATATATATATATTAGAGTTATTATAGATATTATTCATATTATATATATATAGCTGCAAAACGAGACTTCGATTAGGTTCGTAGAGTCCTATAAAATGTCTTGATGCTTATCGCTCGCTACAAGTAGCATAAATATAGCTTAATTACTTCTTATCAGGTAACAATTTCCTATGGCTGAAAGAATAAAGCGAAAGTGTACGGAGTCAAATGTGACTCTGTGAACCGGGTTCGTGCATTGTGACCGTCTGAAAATATCACTTCTCTGCACTGATAAGAGCCAAACCACGTTGTCTGTAGGTAAAATATAATTTATATATATATATATATATATATATATATATATATATATATATATATATATATATATATATATATATTGCAGCACTGCGCAATTAGCGGGTCACGGGTCGTCAAAATAAAACATCATGAGAATCTCTATATTTAGTTGCAAATGATGACATTTGTGCATGGTTATCTCCCTCTCTGTTTTAAATAATAACGTCAAAAAACGGCGGCGTCGTCGTCCAGTGTACACGAGAACAATAATGCAAGCTAGCACAATTCAAAGAGTGTGTATAAATAGTGACTGTCTACATAGGCACGGGTCATCAAGGTTCTGTTTTAATGGACGACGCCATTCTTTTCTTACTTCAACAAGATTAAAGGATCTCTTTTCGGCTGTTCCAACCTGTTTTAGTTTAACAAGCTCTTCGTTTGTGACGTCTTTCCTTTGTCACTTTATAAAGGATATACCCGATATCTTCAACATTTAGTGATGCCATCTTTTTGTGATGTCATCGAGTTGGCACGAAGATAAACAAGTTATTTATCTACCTCCCACAGCGGTAAGATGTGACACAAGGTCGGGAAAGTGGGATTTGATAAACCAGCGCTCGAGAAGTTGAGCACTCTGTCCATTAAAAATTACCTGAGCAGCCCCGTCAGCATTCCCCGGTAGGGGCGCCTCAGGCGATTAGCAATAAACAAACCCCTTCTCAAAGGGTGAGAAGGCAAAGCCCGGGAGGGTGAACTTCCTAGAACTGCACAGGACAAATCCATAGACCGGCGGAAATCAAGCCCCGAAGGCCAAGACAATACCAGTCTATGGGGTGCAGTATCCATCGGAACAGATACTAAACTTTGATCCCGGCCAAAAGGCCGAACAAAACAAATAAACAAACAAACACATAAGGCAAGATCCACAGTGTTTTATAGGTAAATAGTTATAGATAGATAGGTATTAACTTTAAAATGTATCCCATCATAAACGATGAATCGTAGTTTACAAAAGCGCGTGATGTCATAAAAATGAATGATAGTTACCAAAAGAGTAGTGACGTCATAAAGGATGGATATTAGTTGCAAACATCTGTGTATGAGTATGTTTGTTTGAAAGCAGCAGCAACAGCCTTGCCCTCCTAAAGTTCAACCTTTCTTTACCTTGGTCGGGACCGTAACAACATGGTGACACCAGAGATATGGCGTCTGGAACGATAGTTTATTGGCAGTGCGACTCATGGTAGACAGTTATAGCACCCAGCGATATAAGGGACACAACCCAGCTTACAGGACTCCGGTGAAAATCCCGAAGAAGTTTACATCAGGATCCGTTGTCGTCTGGACGTCTCTACGCATAGCAAACAGAGAGATATAAGACGCGTAACCGCAAATCAATAGAGCGAGAGTGGTAACGCTGCTTCTGCGTCACCCGTTTGTGTGTTCTAGGCCAAACCTTCTTCAATTTCATATGCGACATCTGTGCCTTGCTGCTTAAAAAGTTAAAAACCTGTATTCCGGCAAGTCTAATGAATAGCTCCGATCATGTAGAAGGACTTCGTGCAGACCAGACAATCTCGAGTCACGAACTTCGTGAACTCTATACAGAATTCCGATTCGCTTAATAAACAATAAAAAAAACAACAACAGCTTAATCTACATGTTGCTGATATATAGACTAATGTCAAAGTTAAAAAAATATAAATTTAATAACATATATAACAAATACTGATCCAATAGTATGACGCTAGTTAGTAAAATCTGTGGGCGTGTATGTTTGTTTGAAGGCAGCAACAGCCGTAACTTATGACTTCTGATTTGGTAAAGTTAAGAAATTATATATTTAATAATATATACTTATAACAAAACTGATTCAACGGGTCACTGGCTGTATACTTATTAAAATTATTAGATTGTGTGAAAAGTCATTTCGTTCCTTAAAAAACTTGGATTGTAAACTAAATCGAATCGTGCAAGTTCTATTTTCAAGCAGTTTTATATAAACTGTTTAAGATTTGAATTAAGATTGATAAGTGTCTATTCTTTAAAGTATTGCCAGGAGTGGAAGAATAAATAGTAGTTGTAACAGCAGTAGCATGACATCCCGATATGATACAGCTGGCATATATATATATATATATATATATATATATATATATATATATATATATATACAGGGTGGCCCAAAAAGAGGGTTACAGTTATCATTTAATATTTGAAGCTTTTTAACTAGGTTATTCGAAACACTTTAAATAGGTTAAATATTTATTTTGAATTCTACACCAGAACAGCGGGAAATTTAACATAAAAGCAAATAATTTAATCACTCAGATGCTCAAAATGTCCTCCTTCAACATTGCAACATTTTTTAAATCTCTCCAGGACACTCTGACACAGAGTGCGACACAAATTCCGATCTTCATCAATTTCTGTGAATGCGACATGAATGTAATCTTTTAAATAATTTATTGTTTTTGGTTTCTTCTCATAAACCTTGTTCTTAACACCCCCCAAAAAGAAATCCATTGGTATCAGGTCAGGTGAACGTGGTGGCCAATCTGCCGCTTCTTCCGAACCAACGCTGTGGAAAAACTTGGTTAAGGTAGTCTTTTACTTTAGACGCATAATGTGGTTGTGCTCCATCCTGCTGAAAGAAAAGTTCATAAAAGTCAGGTTTAGTTTTGAGTTGTGGTACTACTACTTCACGAAGTATGTCCAGGTAGTTCTCCCCATTTACAGTTACATTAAAAAAACAGGCCCAATAACACCTTCGCTTGATAATGCACCCCAAACTGTAATGCCAGGCTGGTTAAACTCAGTCTCTATGGTCAAATGGGTATTTGCATCGGCCCAGTACACACAGTTATGCCTGTTCACATGACCAGATAGTTTAAAGCAAGCGTCATCTGACCAAATAATCTTATCCAAAGAGTCAGGTTGTTCTCCAGTAAATTGCTTTAATATCCATTTCCTTTTCTCTTGATTTAAATTGTTCGCCATTAACCCTGAAATAAAAAATATCATCAAGTAAAAAGTTGGCTTTACAGAAATAAAAGAAATTACAATCAGCAAGAAAATAGTTCAATAACTGTAAACCTACTTTTGGGCCACCATGTATATATATATATATATATATATATATATATATATATATATATATATATATATATATATATGTAAATGAGTAAGGCTACCAACATTTGTAAAAAGTTTTTTAAACATCTATTTATTATTTTGTTATTTTATCATTATATAATTTTATATAACGCGTTTCAAGCGTTGGTCCGCTATGATCAGATATGTAAATCCATTTGAAGAAATGTCTATCGATTTGAATGAAATACACTCTTTGAAATCGAAAGACATTTCTTCAAATGGTTTAACATATCTGATGATAGCGGACTACCGCTTGAGACGCGCTATATAAGATTATAAAATTAAAAATTACAAAATAATAAAATGTTAAAAAAAAAACTTTTTACAAATGTTGGTAGCCTTACACATTTACAGATATACTTTTGCTCTCGTTGGAACTGCACTAATACTGCACTCCCCTCTTATATATATATATATATATATATATATATATAAATATATATATATATATATATATATATATATATATATATGTGTGTTGTTAAAAATAACAGAATTCGTCTGTTTAATCATAACTTTTTTTTTCTGATGGTCTTTTTTGTATTAAAATAAAATAAAAATAATAGATGTTCCATAGGTTTCACAGATTTCACGAACATTTTTGATTCTTCGTCGAGGTGTCAAAGGCAAATGAACAAAAAAGCTGGAGAAAAAAGATGATTTTAAAAAGACGGCGACGAAACGCGCATAGAACGTTTTTTCGCATTGTTCTAGGAAGTCGTTAACGATTAAAATTCAGCCACGCTGGATAGCATCACAGAAGAAAATCGCATTACGTTAAGCATTTTAAAATGTTATCACTGGTTTCATATGTGATGTTGTTAATTTTAGGTTGTTGTGTTTTTATGTAAATAGCTGCCAGTATTTTTAATTGTTTGAAATTACTTTCAGAATGTATAATTTTAGTGTTATTAACAAGAATTTGTTTTAAATCAGAGGGAGGGAAGTTATGTTTTTGTAGAAATTAAAAAATACTGGAAGCTATCTACATAAAAACACAAACAACTAAAATTAACATCACATATGAAACCAGTTACATCGTTGTCTTAGTTAGCCATGCTGATGACGGCTGTGAGCCAGAAACACGTGTCCATGGATTACTTTTATGTACGTATAAAATGAATATATATATATATATATATATATATATATATATATATATATATATATATATATATATTATTGTTTATCAGCCCCCTCCCACAAAGGCTGGGCACTCTCGAGTAGATTTAATAACAAGCAGTAAAAAAAGCTATATGCACGACCCGAACGCCGTTTCGTAAATCACTCTATACTGCCTGGTAGATAGCCGCCGATTTCGCTATCTACATTTAAAGTTCCTCTATATTTACTAACTAATTGACTATGGCCGACGGGTAAGATCCCCGACTACGAATCAGTGAGAATTAGTTCCAACACTGAAGATTGCGTTAGCATGAAACATCGATGTCTGTAGGTATTTAAATAATTAGTATTTATTTATATAAATATTATTGTGTATATATATATATATATATATATATATATATATATATATATATATATATATATATATATGTGTGTGTGTGTGTGTTCGTGTGCGTGTTGCTTGCGGAACTATAAATCTCTAATTATATATTTAAAAGGTCACATTTGGAGCTAATCATAAGAGAAAAGTAAATTAAAAATCAACCGAGAACGTTGTATGTGAGATCGTCAAATATTCAAACAACAAGCAGGTGTAGTGCCAGAAGAGTGTTTTACAATTATAATTTCGGGACGCCAGAATATGCGCAACACGATACATTGTATTTACGTTAAACAGTGTAAAATGTTGTTACTCGTTTCGTATGTAATTCAATCTTATTTATTGGGCTTTAATAAAGATAGCATTATGTATTTTGAGTGAAAAATAGTTTTGGAATACAAAAAAAAAAAAAAACGAGACGAGTAACACTATTTCGTGTCGCTAATTGTGGTGTCCTGTAATTTACATGGTAAACAAGCTCTTCTTGAAGTACAGCGATTTGCGCTTTTGAAGTTTAACGACTTCATATACAGCGTTCTTAGCTGTTTTTTTTTATTAACGTTTTTTCTCAAGTTTTTTGTTCATTGTTTTTTGTCAACTGAATATGATTCGACGGATAATTTATTAGGTTTTTATTTCGACACAAAAATATCAAAATGAAGGTAGCATCAAGAAGAGAAGTATGTCATGTTTAGCAATATTTGCTTGAATGAACGCATGTTGCCTAATTACAAACACAATATGCATATATAATTACTTAATAATACATTTTTAATTATTATACACATAATTATACGTTTCATCCTAATGGAATCATCAATGTGGAAGATAACTCTTCAGCCGGTCGCACGGTTCGAGCACTGAACTCAAATCACTGTATACTAATTTTCCGGCACTCCAACCAAACGGTTAATTCACCAGCTATACGACAAGCCGGGAAATAAATGTTATTTTTGTCATAAAGCTGACAATGTATAACCTTATCAGTATTCAACACTTCACCTGGACAGGAACTTACATTTTAGTTTAGATTAAACAGCTTATTTTACTTTCTGTTAAAGAGCCGATGCAAATATTTGCTATAAATAATTATTTAATAATAAATATTTAATTATTATCCACATAAGTATACGTCGTAATGGAATCATCAGTGTGCAAGATATCTGTTCAGCCGGTCTCACGATTCGAACCCCGGAGACGAATCACTTTTGACTCATTTTCCGGCGCTCCAAGCAAACGGTTAATTCAACAACTATGCGACAAGCCGAGAAATAAATAATATTTATGTTATGAAGCGGGTATATATATATATATAAATATATATGTATATATCCCACTTTTTATTTTAACTGTAGACTATTTTTATGGCGAATAACTTTCTGGATTACACTATCATAACATCAGCTGAAGAATCGGATACATTGGGTATCTTTAACCCTGTGGTTTGAGTTTCCTGTGTTTCAGTGAAACTGAAGGTACCGATGGATTATCAAAATATTGTATCATTTCAATTAAATATATATATATATATATATATATATATATATATATATATATATATATACTAAATAACAATTCCTGGTGATACCAGATCAGGCTGCCCTGTAGCTCCCTGAGACGAAATTCACCTACATTGACTTTTTTTTTTTTTTTTTTTTGTAAAACTTAATTATGTTCTACAAAACCAAAACCAGAAACAACAGCCCGTCTCCCTTTCTCCCTCCCCTTTTTTAGTTTATTTTTCCTACCCTACTCCCGGTCCTGGATATGACCTTAAACTACATCCGATGGTGAGATCCGGCTTACGGACTTTGGGGAATGTGGAGCCTCCTCTTAATTACCATTGCTCCCAGGTCCACCCTGACCCGGAGTGGTAGTACCTGTTAGGGTCCCAACTATGGGTTAAATAGAAACAGATATTGGAAGGGGAAAGAAACAAAAAAGAGAAGAAAACAAATATACTTTAACAACCAAACCAAACACCATCAATAAATATTTGAACATATAAAGAACTTGAAGCATAAAAACTTTCACCAAAATGACTGCATTCGGCATTAAATAACCTGAAAAGGGTTGATATGCCGTAAAACAAAACAACCAAACTAAACAACCAAATAACAATTCTCCTAAAATATAAGCTTCAGAACTTCAGCTACGAGTACAAGTATCGAAAAATCGACTTGGTCTGAAAATTAATTTGTTAAAAATAAAACTAGATATAACTCTCTGAGCCTTTATTTTACAGAAAAACGCAACCTGATTTTATTATGTAAATCTATTAGTTCCCTTGGTATTTTTATAGAGAATGAGGTAGAATGGAGAAAGAGAAAACGATCGAAACATAATATTGTAGATCAATACACATCTTGAGATTATTATTTGTAAAACCATTTCTTTAGTTTCGTAGTGAAAGCGAATCACTTAAGAAATCGATTCTTTTTCGTTTTGATTAGAGTTTTATCACCTGATCCAATCAGGAGAAGTGAATAATCTTAAATCCTTATATACACCTCTATACGTATATATATATATATATATATATATATATATATATATATATATATATATATATATATATATATATATATATATATATATATATATAGTGGTGTATGTTGTTCTATTGTTAGTTCCGTTTGGTGAATGTCTTAAAATTGAAGTAAGCATCGATTTTTCTGACAGACAACATAACTTCATCGATCTTTCTCCAACTCCTAGTTTTTGTTCTAAGGAATTCTTCAAAAGTCTGGTATTCTCTCGTGCATAGAATTTGAGGTTGGTTTTCATTATTCAATCAAATGACTCTGTAAATACATCGTCAGATTGTGTACTCTTTTTAACACATGGAATTGCGGCACTCTCGTAAAACTGCGAATTCCTTCTACATCTTAATCTCAGCATCTTCACGTGTTACCAGGTAACCATCTTGTATTTTACTCTCATCATTGAACAATGTTCTCAGAGAAGAGAAGACCAAGGGGATCAAACGATTTCATTTATCTATTAGCTGTATCTACGCGGCGTTGCCAGGGAGTGTCGTTTTACTATTTGGTGACAACGTTTTTTAGGCCAAGAGCAACTCGGAGCTAAGCGTTAATAGAAAAGGGAGTATTGTTAGCCAAGAGATGAGGAACACTATAGGAGTACTAACATCAATCAAACATATGAATTGCGTTTTATTACTTATTAGTTCAACAGGAATTTGTTGACATTAGATTGGAAGATGGGACTTTTTCTTTTCAATTTACTCTTGCTTATTGCCCCTCTCTTGTTTTTGATTTTTGTTTTATTCTTTCTGTATTTTTTAAAAATATAGTTTTTTTACCGTTGAATAATCCTCCCCTAAAAATCAGCATTCATTTCGAGTTTAACACGCGGTCGACTATTACCGACGAATGTCGAGTATTTACAACGAGGTAATATATTTTTGTTTGTTTGACCAGTCTTTTTTAAGTACAAATATATGTAAAGTAAACATAATTTGAAAGTATTTAATTCATGATTTAGTGCGATTACTATAATACAAAATTAAAAATGGCTAGTTAGAAACACATACTAATTTATCAGATTGCTATCGATAACAAACTCCGGAAAATTCGACAACATAACTTTATATAATAGATTTATTAAATCAACTAATAGCATATCAGTTCCAAGTTTCATTCAATCGACAGTTACATTGATTCTCTTCCTACTGTTACATATTCTCGCCGGGATCAGTTAATGTTTTTTATTTCAAAGGACCATAGTGTGTTTCTGTACGCTATATTTGATTTCGCTTTCGTAGCTGGTACCTGTGTCATGAAGAAAACCTTATGATATACTTCATGTTCTTAACAAGTTTCATCGCTGGACCCGGTGTTGACCGTGATCTGTTACGTTCAGTCTTATTTAGTAAATATTTCTCTGTTTTGTAACCACTATTTCTCTCGCATTCATACGGCTGTCAGGGTAGTCGATTAGCGCGTTAGATCTTGGCAGACAATAATATCTTGGGTCCGAGGTTCGAATCATGCGACCAGCGTAAGACTTGTATATAGCCACCGTGATGATTCTTGGGGAAAGGAATCATATATGTATGTAGATATTGACACTAATATCTATAAAACATAATAATTATATATATATATATATATATATATTGTAGTTTGTAGATTGTAGTTTGCTTGAAGCATTGCTGGTAAATATAAGTACAGGTTTGTAATCCGAGCTGTAGCAATGCGATGTAGGTACCGGAAGGTAGAGAGGGTGAACAGAAACAAACGAGGAGAGAAAACGAGAATGGAATCTCAAAATAATTTATTAATATTTCACGTAAAAACAGATTAAATACCAGGACACTAAATACTGTCAGGTAAATAAAAGGTTCCGGCGCAAGGTAATTTTTAATTTTCGAAAGAAAAACTTTAATTCTCAAAAGACCAAAAATAAAGACCGAACGGTCGAAAAAACGAGATGCACCGATGGGAAAAAAACGGAACCAAACTGTTGACAAACTGCCGCAGAGGATTGGGAGTAGGTACGCAGAAAATGTCAACATTTAGTTATATAATTATTCAGCTAAAGTTATCATCTTATTAACATTTGTTTATTTATATACTAATTATTATAATTTTATAATTTTTTATTTTATTTTATTTATTAACTTTTCTTTATTTATTCAATTCTAATTTTAAATTTACGTGTGGGCCGTTATTGTAATACGGACGGTAAAAGGGAGATAACTTTAAACAAACAGAATATGGTTAGAAATAAGACTTGAAACTTGAAAAAATTGAAATCAATTGTGGAACGAATTAACATCATGAGGGTTAGAAGGAACCGTTCGAAAAGGGTTGAGGGAATTAAGAGGAACCGTTGGAAGTGAGATTAAGAGATAAAAATATACACACATATATACATATAAAGTGTAAATTTCTAAATACATATTTATTTCATTTTAAGGGTATTTTAAGGGTATTTTAAGGGTATAATACTCCGAGAACTAAATTTATCTAAATTTATTCTATTTAATTATTTTTTTTTTTTATTATTATTTATTTATATATTTATTTATTTTTTATTATTATTATTTTTTTTTTAATTTTATATTTTATTATTATATTTTATTGAATTTAAAACTTTAATTTAGGGATTATAAACGTATCCACATATACATACACACACATGAAAATACACATATATACATACATATATATATGCACACACATACACAAGGCCTACACACACACATATATATATATATATATATATATATATATACATAAAGTGTATATTACTCCATTCTTGTTTACATTCATGTCTATTTTTATAATGTTTTACTTATAAATATATAACTATGTAAATAAATAAAAGGAGGAGACAAAGGCAACGAAGTTATGGGTGGGAGTGTTAGGATGTAAGAATCAGAGGATGAAAGGAGAAGACAACTCAAATCTGTTATTCAAAGTTTGATGAAATTTCGAGATTAGAATAGCTTCCGAAATTCGAAGCTGACCTATATTGCGGATAGAGTTGAGAATGCGGACACTAATAGAGCGATGTATGTTGCCACATGATATTAAGTGTTTGTGGAAGGAAGAAATGTGGGTGTTCAGATGTTCTTTAATGCGTTGGTGCAGAGGTCTAACGGTGCTACCAATGTAGAACTTTTGACACTTAGCACATTATAGGTTGTACACTGTATAGGTGCGGAAGCAGAGGTCATATTACAAACCTGCACTTATATATATATATATATATATATATATATATATATATATATATGTGTGTGTGTGTGTGTGTGTTTGTGTGTGTGTGACTGCACTGGCGAGAGAAATAAGTTAAAAACGGTAGCGTCTATAGTTTATAATTACTTTAATATTCATTTATTAATATAATAAAAAGTCTTTTTTAGAAATTAAAGCCGAGAACTCTCGGGGTATTAAAAATAGACCATCAAAACGCTCTAATACAAAGTTCCGAATACGTTATTCGGACCCTCTCAATTAGTCTTCTGCCTGTGGCCGCTACTAGCTACATATATATCTTAATTTCCCTTAATCACGTGACAGTTTTGAGTGGCCGGAGGATAGGGCGACTGCTTTCAGATTCTAGTCTGCCTCTGTGATTCGGTTTCGGGCCTCCCAATAGTTTCAAATTGTTACTTTCGTGAATTAATGAGAGCAATAAGCTCGAAATTAAATATTTATCTATAAACATTATAATAAACCCCTTTAAGTAATTAAAGTCAAGCACTCTCAGGGATGTTCAAAATAGACTATGAAAATCTCTAAGCAAAGTTCCCAATACGACAGTCGAGCCGTCTCGATTAGTCTTTTGTCTATGCTGCTTCTAGGTATATATTAATCTTACTTTCACTTAATCACATGACACTTTCCGATGGCCGCGAGAATAGAGCAACAGCATGCATATTCTATACTGAACCGGTGAACCGGGTTTGCGCCTCTCTACCATCAGAAATTGTTATTTTCCTGTCCTAGTGAGAACAATAAGTAGGAAACGCTAGCATCTGTAGGTTATAAATAACTCTCTCTCTCTCTCTCTCTATATATATATATATATATATATATATATATATATATATATATATATATATATATATGTAGATAAGTGATGAGAATACAAATTGGATAAAGTGCAATGTTTATTAAATCCTCAATTGTTCAAACAAGGGTTATAAAACACCATTTTCATTCCTTAAACCATGAATTCTCAAAGATATGCTCTTATCATCACCAGTGAGTATTGTCGAGATCTTTGGCAATTGCAATTACTAATATGGGCAACAAGGAAGTCGGATGTCTTAGCATATTTCATTTTCTTATTGTTAGAACTTATAATTGTAATTGTATTGCCTACTTATTTTTGTATGCAGGAATATGTACTATACGCATGGACTGTAAAGGAATTGCCCCAGTTATTACCTATTAAATAATACAAGTACACTTACACCTCTGCTATCCAGTACACTCACACATGTTCAACTTGTATTTCAACTTGATGCCTATAATGTGACTGCAAGCATTAATTATTCTACCCCATTAGTTAACAGCATTTCCACCCAAACTACTCAGTTCCATATAATAACCTCTTCAAATAAATTTCAAATAAATTTCATGATATATGTTGGCACAGGCTTTCTTCCAAATTATTGAAGACTTTCTTAAAATTCTAATTTAAGATTTACATTTTGAACAACCTGTCTGCATTTCAACTCTGCTAACCGTTATTTACTCTATGCAATTTCTCTTAATTAGCTAATCTTTTCCATTACCACCTCCCCTGTTATCAATTGTATCTGATTTTATCCCTTCAAACTAACTGACCTTTTTTAAATGAAGTTAACCTCACCCTCGACAACTTCGCCTCTATATCGCCGCACCTTGATATATTTTCTCTATCAGCCTTCATATACACCCAGTTCCTTTCCCCTACTCTTCTTAATCTCCCATTCACTTTATCCATACTTATTTTCATTACTTTTCACTTTTCTTTTGCAACCGTCTCCATTTCCATTTTGTACTACTTGTCCTCTATGCCGTTTAAAAAAATATTTTATTACAGCTTCGCGGTTAGAACAAACAATACCATTTTTACTCGGCCCAGGATGTAAAATTATAGGTTTTGCTATTTGATTTTTGAATTAATCTGTTACCAATTACTTCAGGTAATATACGAGTATACGAAACGCGTACTACCGCGGTCCAAGCAGGAGAGGGTAATGCATTTATATATATATATATATATATATATATATATATATATATATATATATATATATATATATTTATATACAAAGTGATATATACATGTATATATACAAATATATGCATATATATACACAAATATATATATACATATATATATATATACAAATATATATATATATATATATGTATACAAATATATATATATATATAATATATATATGTATAGAAATATATAAATATATATATATACATATATATGTATATGTATGTACAACTATATATATATACATATATATACACATATATATATATATATACAAAGATATATATATACATATATATATATATACTAATATATATATATATATATACAAATATATATATATATATATACAAATATATATAGGCAAATATATATACAATATATATATGTACAAATATATCAATATATACAAATATATCAACATATACATATATATATATATATACAAATATATATATATATATATATATACAACTATATATATATAGATATATATACAAATATATATATATATATATATATATATACACAAATATATCTATAGGTAGATATATACAAATATATATATATATATAGACAAATTATATATATATATATATATATATATATATATGTATATAGATAGATATATACAAATATATATACACAAATATATATATATATATGTATATATATATATATATATATATATATATATATATATATATATACAAATATATTAACATATACAAATGTTGATTAGCCCATTAAAAGTGGCGCGGCACCAATAGGCAGTTGTTACATAACACTTATGAATTAAATCTTCTTGTCACGAAAGTTTACGAAAAGATTATGAAAGCGTTTTCAACCTTTTTTTAACACTTTCCGTAAGGCACTTCTATAGGCATTTTCAACAGGCACTTTTAATACACATTTCCTTAGGGCAATTTTAAACCTTTAAACTGTCAACCTATTACCCATTAATTTTAAACAACTTCTCGTTATTAATTTTTTTTTCTTTTAAAACATTTAAAATTACGCATTTTAAACATTTAGCCTGACGATTCTTCCGGGGATGAAACACGGGCCTCTGGTAGCTTGATTGCCCTATATATTTTCATTGCTTACTACCTAGCTCTACTTACGTATCGAGCACTGTTGAAGTTAATACTGAAAGCTGACACATAAAAAATTATATCTCCTTATAATATTTTATGTGGATACATGAAGTACTAATATACAAATATATATATATATATTCAACTATATATATATACAAATATACATATATATATACAACTACAAATATATACATAAATATATACAAATATATACATATATATATATACACAAATATATATATACAAATATATATATACATATATATAACATATAATATACAAATATATATATATACAAATATATATATATATATATATATACATATATATACAATATATATATATATATATGCAAACATATATATATACAAATATATATATATATATACAAATATATATATATAAATATATACGTATATATTAATATATATATATATACAAATATATGTATACATATATATATATACAAACATATATATATACAAATATATACAAATATAAATATATATATATATATATATGTACAAATATATACAAATATATATATATATATACACAAATATATACAAATATACACAAATATACACAAATATATGCAAAAAATATATATAAATACATACACATACAAATATATATATATGTATACACATACAAATATATATATATACACATACATATATATATATATATATATACAAATATATATATACACATGTATATATACATATATAGTTATATGCATATTTATATGTAGATATACATATATATACATATGTATCTATATATACATATTTATATATATATATACATATTAATATATATACATATGTATATATATACATTTATATGAATATATACATATTATATATATATCCATATATATGTATATATAAATATGTATATATATACATAGGTATATATATACATATTTATCTTTATATATACACATTCATATGTATATACATATTTATATATATATACATATTGATATATATACATATGTATATATACATATTTATTTGTATATATACATATTAATATATATATATACCTATATATATGTACATATATATATACATATTCATATATATTTATATATATACATATTGATATTTATATATTATATATCTGTATATATACACATTGATATATATATCTATAGACATATTATATATATCTGTATATATACATATTGATATGTATATATATCTATAGACATATTATATATCTGTATATATATATACATATTGATATATACATATCGACATATTTTATATATCTGTATATATATACATATTGATATATATAGATTCATATCTATACATATGTATATATAATATATATACACATATGCAAATGTATATATATATATACATATCTATATATATATCTATATATACATATTGATATATATATATACATATTTGTATACACATATAAGTATTCATATATATATATATTCATATATATACATACATTTATATACATATATATATATATATATATATAATAATTTTTTTTGTTTATTATCTATATACGTATACGTTTCGTTCTTTTATAATCGGGTCTCATCAGCATAGAGATATGACTATTCACTACTGGGCATGTGGTTTTAAACCCCAGATCCCGAGTATTTTCACAACTGAAATCTCGACGTATATTTATAGGTATTAACGGGACCCGTGTAAATTACACGAAATGATATTTTCAATACTAATTATCTTTTCTCTAAGCTATACATTACTTTGTAAATGCTTTAGATTAAATTAAATTTTACACTGTGTTGTGCTCGTTTTTTTGTTATTTGCAATATTTCTTGAAAATAAAACTGAAAAAGTTGACGAAGTCATCGTCTGCCACACTGACCCTAACTCTAACGACAGGGTCAAAGTTAGCCCGGGTCCTAATGTAACAAAGCATCCTCTATTTGTTAGTAAGTAACGCTTGCTTTATTATGAGCCTCCCTTTCTGGATGAGACTGAAATACTTTTTAAAAATAGTTTCTCGTGTACAATGGACACTCGGCATATCTACTAATAAAGCTTGATATGCCATCCGTTCAAAAAAAAAAAAAAACAACAAAAAATAATACTGCCCTCCCTACAACTAAAAGAAAAGAAATAAATGGTTTTCATGTTTTAAGAAATACCAATGATACCCTACTTTGTAAGCAGTTAACGTAATTAAATAGACAATGCCCTTAAAAACGCCAAAATACAAAACAAAAAATAGTTTTAAGTTTTTAGCGACACAAAAAAGTACTTTTTAACGAGGTGATAAAAAATGTAGTATTTCTTCCCCTTCCCCTTGAAATGTAGAAAAAAATCTTAGAGGTTGGCTGGGATCGAACTATAAACCAATCGGGCCGAAGTCAAAAGGACTACGTCGCTAACCGTTGCGCGAAAGGGAAGTACTTGAAATCTTTCGAAAACTAGGCGAGTTGAATGTTTTTAAAAATCTAGGTGCGGCATGCATGCGCATAGCTTTTGCTGGAAACGTGACACACGAACACACACGCGATCGTATTAATATATAGATATATTGATAGATATATATTTATATGTATATAACTATATATATATATATATATATATTAATATGTATATAACTATATATATATACATATATATATATATATATATGTTTATATATATACATATATGTATTTATATATGTACATATATTTATACATATATATTTATATATATATATATCTTTATATATAACTATATATATACACATATTGATATATATATATTTATATTTATATATACATATATTTATTTATATATATACATATATTTATTGATATTTATATATTTATATATATATATTTATATATATATATTTATATATATGTATTTATATATATATATGTATATATTTATACATATATATATTTATATATATATTAATATATATATATTTGTATATATATATATTTATATATATATATATATTTATATATATATATTTGTATATATATATTTATATATATATATGTATATATATATATGTATTTATTCTATATATATATTTTCTCTATATATATTTATATATATATATTTTTAACCTCGTAATTTACGTTATAATAAATAATAACTTGTAAATAAAATTGATGACCTATCAAGATAAGCGTTTAACAGATTCATTAAAACTGAACACAGAATGAATAAATGAGTTAATTTGCCGCTGAACGCGATTGACATCTTAACAGTCTGAAAGCCGTGATATGTGTGTACTTTCTCTCTCAGCAGGACTCCATTACCAAGGGCGATAACTCTTGACTCCCGAAATGGTTGAAGGGGCCTAAGTCGCTTTTGTTAGTTGTCCTAACCTCTCACAGTTTTAATCTTTAACTGTATCGAGCGGACCTGCGGTCAACTTGGAGGTGCTTGACTCTAGTGCGACTACGCTTTGGCCAACTCCTGTGAGGTCTTTGACAATTCTCACTTGTACTTGTCTGCAGGTCAAATGTGTACATCAACAAATCAAACGGAATGGTTGTTCTGTTTTCCACTAAGTTGTCTACAAAGTATCTGAGACGCAACTGGTTTTTGTGCCGTGCCCAGAATTGACTTGAACATCATACAGGAATTGCCCATTTATGTTGCGTATGATGCCTGGTACCCAGTTTGGCCGGCCAGGTCTGTAATTCCGAGCAAACATTGGTGTGCCAACTGAAAACCTTTTGTTTTATTAGGGCTTGGTTGTTGGCTTTGTGACTGAGGACGTAAAGGGTCCAGTGTGGTACGGAGTTTTCGTCCCATGAGTTCCATCTGCTGGTTATAGACCATTTTTCACAGCCCCATTTGGTGTTATTCTATATGAAAGAAGGAAAGCGTGTAGTATCTCCTTTGTTGTTCCCTCCCCTTGCTTTTAGTAGTGCCCTTTTGAATGTGTCTACAAATCTTTCGGTGTCCGTTGGATTGAGGATGATATGGTGGCGACCGAACGTGTGTTATTCAACACGATTTGCCATCGGGTCGTAATGAAATTCCGTTATTGTTTGTGAAATCGAATCTGTAGACTTCCTAAGATTTATTTCTGAAATCTCTCTGAAAATAATTCCATCAAACGAAATTGTTGTTGTAGTAATTGCTGAATTGTACATTCCATTCTTTTTTTTTCTGAAAAAATGTAAATTGATCTTATCTCATCCTCGTCGCCACTTTTTTAACCTCGTAATTAAGGTTATGATGAATCATAACTTGTAATAAAATGTATGAACTATCAAGATAAACGTTTAACAGATTTATTAAAACTGAACACAGAATGAATTTATGGGTAAATTTGCCGCTGAACGCGATTGACATTTTAACAGTCGGAAAGCCGTGATCTGTGTTTACTTTCTCTCTCAGTAGGACTCCATTTTTAAGAGCGATAACTCTTAACTCCCGAAATGGTTCAAGGGTCGTAAGTCGTTTTCATTAGTTGTCCTAACATATATATTTATATATTTATATGTATGTTTGTAGATATATATTTATATATATATATATATATATATATATATATATATATATATATATATATTTATATATATATATATAATTTATATATATATATTTATATACATATATTTAGACATATATTTTTATATATATATATATATTTATATATATATATATATTTACATATACATATTTATATATACATATTTATATATACATATTTATATATATATATATTTATTCATATATACATATTTATATATATATATATTTATATATACACATATATATATAAATATTTATGATATTTCTATATATATATATATTTATATATACATATGTATATATATTTATATATATGCCTATATACACACATATATATATGAATATTTATTATATTTATATATATATATATATATATTTATACATACATATATATATATATTTAAATATTTATGATATTTATATATATATATTTATATATACATCTATACATATTTATATATGCATATATATACATATATATATACATATATATAAATATTTATTATATTTATATATATATATATATATATTTATATATACATATATATATACATATATATATATACATATATATATAAATATTTATTATATTTATATTATATATATATATATATTTATATATACATACATATATTATATATATATATATAATAAGTAAGAAACTATAAGTAAAACTTTTAGTAGAAAGAAGCTAAAGGTAAATGGACGAAGAGTTATAAACATGCACAGATGTCCAAATTTATTTCAAACTTCAAATGTTCAAAACAAGGTATATTCTGTAATAAAATTATGTTCATTGTTTTTTCCTTAAGCCAAGGCTTTTCAAAGATCGAGATCTTATCATCAGAGGAATTATACAGATAGATAAGTTTGCAATAGAAAAGCCAAAGTTCAACATTTGAAAAAATATGAAAAAATATTCAGACAAAGATGGGTGAGAAAAAAAGTTCGAGTTAAAAGATATTGGGTTTGTCCGGGTTGTAAATTGTCCGCCGATAAGGTGTCCAATGGAAGAGGGTTTCAATGGAGAAGAAAAAGTTTCGTAGAGGCATGATGCGTAGGCGTTCAAAAAATAAGTAAATCCAATGGTGAAAATTGAGTTCAAAATCGTAGATAGAGCGTACTTAAACGGAATTAAAATGAAGATATCTGGCCATTTAGAGAAAACTTCCAGGCCGAAGAGAATTCCAAGTGATACGTAGCGATGGAGGATTGAAGTGGTTCTGAAAGAAGCCCTAAGTTAAAATCAAGGTCAAATTAGGAGGTGGGAAAGAAAGATTAAGTTGGAGCTAATAGTGGGAGGGTTAAATGAACAGAGCATGACAGCTGATTGAACATGGGGTGAGGTGATAGTGGGAGGGAGTTCTGGTGATATAGTTATTTTTGGCATATGCTACGTCCTGTCAATAAGGAATGGGTCGATTTAGGTCAATTGAGGGTAAAATTATTAATAAAAAAATGGGGTCGTAATTTAAAAACGGAATTTGGAAGAAAGGCAATGATAATTTAGAAATTGAAGTAAAAAGTCGTGTCCGGTGGGAGAGGTGAGGGTTTTCTAGAGAATGGGACTCAGTAATTTAAATTATGAAAAAGTGCTAAGCCGGGCAGAGATATAGTGTATATATTGAAAAGTTTTTTAAAAATGCTACAGAATTTAAAGGTATTCCCAGTTTGTTAAGAGAATGATGAAATAAGGGAATGATTAAATAAACCAGCCCAAAAGTAAAGTTGGAAAATTAAATAAAAAATAAAAAATCAGATAAAAAACTAAAAATGTGAGACAAGCTCAATGTAAAGTTAGACATTTATTCTGTCTCACTTAAACTAATTTAAAGTTTAGGGCTGGGGATCAATTTGCGGAAAGACAACTTATTATCGCTTGTAACAATTGATATCAGTTATGAGTATTCTAGGGTATGTTTTTTTTTAATCATGTAAGATGTAAGTGTAAAACAAGTGCGTAAAGGTAATGAATAGCTTAACAGGGGGAACCAAAAGGATCACTTAAAGCAAGTGACTTAGGAGCGTGTTTAAAGGAGAGATAACTGAAAGACTACGAAAAAGGTATAGTTAGTGGGATTATGTATATACAGGGTCGATGAAGTGGATATAAGGGGGATAAAATAAAGAGTATGATAGGAATAGAAGGGGTGGAAGAAATATAAGCGAGGGTTAGCAAATAGAAAAGAAGGAAATGAATGGAAAGAAGGGATTATAGTGTAGAATCGGAATAATGGCATTTAAGTTAGGGCGGATAAAGGTCGGTAGGGAGTAAGGAGAAATAGTGTTAGTTTTCTAAATACGATAAGCGCAATGGGTTAATATAGTTATTAGGAGTACTTGAGAAGATATGTTATGCTTATGGGATGGTTATTTGTGATGTTGGAGGTGTTAAGGAATAAAGATTTACTAATTAATAAATTTAGAGTTTTTAAAAAATTTTTTAATCTAAAACTAGAAAAACAGGGGGGTTGTTAGTTGGGAGGAGGGGTGTCAGAGGGGGTAATGAAGTTGATGTATTTAAATTTTCGTTTGTTCCTGCAATTAGAGATAAGCTCATTTTTAGAGTTAATAATGTTTAAGCTTTTAGGTGCTGTGGCTATCATAAATGTTTCCAGTGTAAATAGTTGGCAGAAAGAGGATCCTGGAGTGTAAGAATTAGATCTTTTTAATACAGTCCAACGTAGGGAGTAGGGAGTATTATTAGTGTTAAAGTTTTTTATTAGATTGGATAGAGAGGTGCTAGTGGTATTGTTATTATTGTGTTTGAAAGAGTAGATATGGTTAGCGATTCGGGTCTTAATGGGGAAGGCGCTTGCCCCAATGTAAGTGTGTAATTTGTATGGGGTTGTTGTATTATTTGTGTTATTTATAGTATCGAGAATGCTCAATTGAAACCCTCTTCCATTGGACACCTTATCGGCGGACAATTTACCATCCGGACAAACCCAATATCTTTTTACTCAAACTTTTTTTCTCACCCATTTTTTACTGAATATTTTTAAATATTTTTTCAAATGTTGAACTTTGGCTTTTCTATTGCCAACTTATCTATCTATATAATTCCTCTGATTATAAGATATCGATCTTTGCAAAGCCTTGGCTACAGGAAAAAACAATAAACATAATTTTATTACAGAATATACCTTGTTTTGAACATTTAGAGTTTGAAATAAATTTGGACATTCGTGCATGTTTATCACTCTTCGTCCATTTAACTTTATATATATATATATATATATATATATATATATATATATATATATCCCATTAAATTTCTTTAGGCACGAAATAGAACCGCTTTTGTCATACGTATATTTTACATACATTAGTAGTCACAAACAGTAATTGAAATACACGTACACTTACCCGAATGGCGGGGCAAAGTGTCTCGTTGTCGAATGTTTTTGATGCTCGAGCGGAACTTTGCTTAATTGCAAATGACAACAATATCTTGACACTAAACAAACTATTAAATCTTAAAGAGGCATTAACTGTAAATATTTTAAAATGTAAATGTGTTTTGATACCTACAGACGATTTTGTTTCGGGGTTTCCATCCTCATCAGTGCAGGAGTGGTGTCGCAAACAGTCGTATATTCAATTGTTTTTACTATATATATATATTCATTCAATTGTATACATATATATATATATATATATATATATGTATATATATATATATATTTCCAGAATAATAAAGACATGTTACTTTTACGAAATTTACTTTGTTGTTTATGTATAAACTATGTAATCAAATACTGCAATTTAATGCAATTAATACAAAAGTATGGCCTTAATTTGATTTGTCACAATTACATATGGTGCACCACCTTACAAATGCTTCTCTGCATAATGGAAAACTAGAATAATTATATTGATATCGAATTAGATAATGGTCGAATACATTCATTTCATTCTCGATATATTTTGAATGCATATCATAAATATTTAATTTAAGCGATACATACATAAGAAAAGCGTAAGAAAGTGTTTGTGTTTGCGTGCGATAAAAATAATTATCATTATATATATATATATATATATATATATATATATATATATATATATATATATATATATATATATATATAGGGTGGCGCAAAAGTATCGCATTAGTTTGAAACTAGGCTTTTCTGATAAATAATACATTTGTTGCAGTAGTTTTTATAAATAATATCCTTTAAATGGCCACCATTTTCGGCCTTACAAAGACGGGCTCTAGTTTGGGCATTTACCATTACACTCCTTAGAATAACTGGCTCTAGTTCTTGGATTTCATGTCTGATATTGTTTTTAAGCTCTTGAATCGTTGTAGGCTTGTTCACATATACCCATTCCTTAAGATAACCCCAAATGAAAAAGTCAGGGGTTGTTAAATCCAGTGGACGCGAAGGCCAGTTAAAATAAGAAAATCTGCTAATGAAGCGCTCGCCAAACAATCCCGTAAAAGTCACGCATTAGTTTGAATCAGTTGTTACTGATTTAAACTAATGCGTGCCTTTTGCGCCACCCTGTATATATATAGTAGAAGAGAGACATAGTTAGAGGGAGAGGTAGAGAGAGAGTGAGAGAAAGAAAGTGTATGAGAACGAGATGATGAGCGATTGAAAAACCGTGAAAGAAAGGAGAGGAAGAAAGAGAAAGAGAGAGATAGAGAGTGAGAGAGAAAGAGAGAGAGAGAGAGAGAGAGAGGGGGGGGAGAATGTGTGTGTGATAGAGCGCAAGAGGAAGATCGAAGGAGTGATAGATTGATTGATTGAGAGAAAGAGAGAACACACACACATATGATAAGGAGATACTCCAAAAGTGCTCAATACGTGAGTAGACCTAGATAGTAAGTTATGTAAATATATTTAGGCACTTTAATCTGACGATTCCTTACGGTGATGAAACGCGAACGCCTCTGTGTAGCTTAACTGCCATACACATATATTTTCATAATGTACAATATATATATATATATGTATATATATACATATATATGTATATATACATACAGAGAGAGAGAGAGAGTAAGAGAGAAAGAGAGCAAGAGATGAGAGAGAGAGTGTGTTAGAAATAGAGGGCAAGATATATTCATTTAGTAATAAAGATATAGAGAGAAGTAGGAAGAGATAAATATATTGATAGAGATGGCGAGAGAGTATGTGTGTAAGAGCACGAAAGAAAGACCGAGCGAGAGATAGATACATAGGAGAGAGAGAGAGTGTGTGTGTGTTTGTGAAAGAGAAAGAGGGAGAATGTGAGATAAAGTGTCAGCCGTATATATATATATATATATATATATATATATATATATATATATATATATATATATATAGATAGATAGATAGATAGATAGATAGATAGAGAGCGTGATAGCACGATCAAAATAGCGATCGAGTTATAGATGAATAGAGATATATGGATATGGACAGAAGAAAATATATTGTGTGTTGTGTGTTCTTGAGAGAAAACACTAAAGAAAGAGCGAGATAAATGGATATAAAGAGAAAAACGGAGAGAGAGGATGTAAAAGAAATGGAAAGAGAGAACGAGAGTATGTATTTAAATGTTTTCCGTTGCGTAGCAGATTATATTTCACCTTAGTGAAAATCACGTAAACCAATTCAGTAGAAATATGGCCGTCGAGAACACGTGACTCCAGTCAAGAATTAAAAGCTATCAGACGATTTCTGTGATTGAAGTTAATAATAATCTCGATACAGTAGACAATCGTTCTACTTAGATAGAGTTCAGCTATTTTGATGAAGCACTTCATGAGATCTGAACGACGGATGGAGAAAGAACACAGTGGGGGTGGGTGTCCAATGTCATCTGCCAGACGACATACCTGTCGATTTATAGTAGAAATGAGTAGGATACCAATGCGGAGATTTTTCTAGAAGCTTTGTTGGCAAATATAGAATACTAGCTTGGGGGTGGTACAGTGGCTAGGTGTGTCGTGTTCGAATCCAGTTCGTTCCACAGAAACACTTTCATCAAAACCCACATCTAACATTATATCTAACCTCATGAAGAGGAGGTAAATAAAATGCTAGCTTGAATACTCGTCCCAGAAACAGTTCATAATAATAAGATATGCTTAAAACCTTTTATAAGTGCAAGAAACCACACCGCCAAAGAAGTGAAAGCAG
Source organism: Sepiola atlantica (assembly GCA_963556195.1). Taxonomy (NCBI): domain Eukaryota; kingdom Metazoa; phylum Mollusca; class Cephalopoda; order Sepiida; family Sepiolidae; genus Sepiola; species Sepiola atlantica. Next base: position 114,557,565 of record OY744523.1, on the reverse strand, counting down.
TTCAAAAAATGTTGTAACAAGTGTGTGAAGAAAGAGAATACATATCATAGACTTATAAAGATTCATTAGCCTTTTCCTTTCCTTAATCACACAGCGTAGTCGTAAGAAGTGACGTCAGAACAGGAAGAGCGTAGAAAACGCTTCCGCTTCCTGTCCTTGTCCTTTTTGCCAGAGGTAGATGCATCTCGACGGTCGGTGTCACAACAGTTAGAAGGCATAACCACTTATAGTCTTATCGGGAAGAGGGAGTCGGGATTCTTTAAATAACCACGGTTCACTACTTTCGTTTTAAGGATATATGAATAAACCAGTTATCCATAAAAAAGGTGTCACTATTTCTTTGAAAGTTGTTTCAAGACAAGTGTGCGCTCCTAATCTATGATGGGTGACTCGAAGTATAAAAAAAACTACTGAATGAATCAGATGAAAGTCGACTTAAAAATGGAGCCCCTCGCGTTGGCTATCATCGACTATCCCATTAAAATCTGTTGTAAACAAAAGTTAATTGAGATATTTCATGATACATTTATTTAATGTATGAATAGATGTCAATGGATATGGGAAGATTTCTACCAAATTTCAAGTTCGTAGCTTTAATTAATTAAAAGAAATAAACGAACACACAGGCAATATCCGTATTTCTATTTACATAAAATCAGGTTTGTGTGTATGTTTAGGTATTTTCGTATACAGGGTTCGCTTCTAAACTAATAAAACGATTATTATAAATTTTGAAACACATTCTCTAGACGTAAAGGGGTCGAATTGTAGGCTGTATTTAGTTTAATTTGGTTTCATACAAAGTGACTAAAGCCTTCATGAAAATTCAGATACCTCCGATTTTTCTGACATTTTTACAATAAGTACTAGATATCAATTAATAAATATTCCCCACATTTCAGTTTCTATTTAGTATTTTAAATAGTTTTAGGAGGCATAATATAGGCATAAACACCTATTTGAAAATTATGTTATGTAAGAATTGCATTGAATTTGAACCATAATCATTCGACACCAACTAAACAATATTCCCCAAATTTCAGTTTCTATTGAGTATTTTAAATAGTTTTAGGAGGCATAATATAGGCATAAACTCCTATTTGAAAATTATGATATATAAGATTTGCATTGAATTTGAACCATAATCATTAGACACTAATTAAGATAGATTGTTTGAATTTCAATTTCTTCTTAAGATTTTTTAAAGCTTAACCCTTACATTTTAGACACTTTCTAGAATAAAAATCATGTAATGGATTTTAATCAACAGTAGAATAAGTATTCTACACATAAGATTGAATATCAATTTATCTTGATTTAATCTTCGCAAGGGACATAAAAGTGGTACAAAACTGTTCGTAAACAAAAACAAAAATCACTATCGACGTCATAATTCCGCTCCTCTCTCTCTCTCTCTCTCTCTCTCTCTCTGATTTAGTTACGTTCATGATAACAAACTAAAGGGGGAACAAGCAGAATTATTTGATAGAAAGTAGAAGTAAGTAACCGGGAAACTTGTACGAAGTCGCGTTAGTAATTATAATTTTAGTTAGATAATAAAGAAGAAAAATAGACACATCTGATGGAGAAATAGACAGGTAAACCAATTAACACACACACACTCACATACACTCACACCCGCTCACACTCACGCACACTAAAACATACACACTCACACAAACTCAAACACACTAAAACATACACACTCACACATACTCAAACATATACACTCACACACACTCAAATACACACATGTATGCTCGTCTTTCATGTATGACACAGCGATCGAGGCCGGCGGAGATCGGTTACCCTAAGGGGCGCACTAGTATGCATCTTGGTGATCATGCTAGACCCTACGTAGAAACAAGATAGAGATCTAAGACTAGTACATATAATCAGTGCGAGGCGATTATCTAAACAGGGAAAGGAAAAGGCGTCGGGCTGTCTAGAAAAGTCACCTAGGTTGTCGACTATAATTATCGCCACACAATGAGAGACATTTACCATACGCTGCCCCAAGGTTTGGGCAAAATCTTTTTATCACCAACGAAGAACATACGGTCCGACGTGTCAGTACTAGCCGGGTGGTCAAGCTGATGGTTGGAAATAGTCATCTAAAAGCTGTCACCTTTAATTATGGCAGATACCTCCTCCCCAGCGAGAGGCGGAATAAATTTTTTTTTATAGAAATAGCGTCTAAGAGAGAAATCCCATTTATCTGTTTCAATAGGCGCGCCCCTCCCAAACCACCAGGAGGGGAAGAAGGACACGCAAAAATGGATGGGAGAGGGAGAGAGCATAGTAAAATCTAAAAAGGGAAATGCCATATTATCTGTATCAGTGAAAAGACCCCCCGCCCCCGAATCCCTGAGAGAGGAAGAAAGATAGAGAGAGATATGTTTGGAAAAGAAAGGGTGTGACAATATACCCTTTCGGTGAGAACAACAAAACGCCCAGAACAACAGAAATAACTTAGATATCGACCCGAGCGGTCGCGATCCTCCCTCGCGGTTCGTGTTAGTGAGAGCCCCCGGACTCAGCCATCGTTTTCCAAACATAGATTAATGACTTAATTAAGAACTTGCAATTGTAAATGAATTCATGCACAGAGAGACGACGAAATAGTCGAATGCAAAATACATTTTATCAAAAGATAGATTTCAAATCCAATGTAAAATCAATTCTTTCCTTTAATTGTTAATAATTATTTTCATCCAAAAAGACATCGCCGATGTTGTTGAATTATTCCTATTATCGGTTTGTTCTGCTTGAATAACCTTGCCTTCACAGACTCAACGAAGCTATCATCGTCATCATACGACCGAAGGAAATTCGACAATTCTTTTTTTATTGCCACTACGACGATCATCGGCCAAAGAGTGTTCACGGTCTGGCAATATCTCTGTGCAGAGAACCATAGGCGTGAACACAGAGATAGAGACACGAGTGGAGTACCATGTTTATAACAGGTTCTGTGACACGGAAACGAGAGGGGTATCTGTTATACTTGGCACCGCGACCAGGATATCAAACACCTGTGCGTGAGTGGCCGAAAAGATACCCACGGGGGCGAAGAGAGTGGGGTACCTGTTACACATGTACATTGAAGATTAGATATTTACAATAAACACGAGAAAATCGCAGAGATTCAAACTAACGGTTTCAGTCGTGTAGACATGGTATCGCTATTTAAAATGAGCTTTATTGAAAGTGAAATTTTTTTAGTTTTTCATATAAGTTTCATATTCAACAATTTCTTTGATCAAACATGCATCTCTCGCTCTCTCTCTCTATCTCTCTCTATCTCTCTCTCTCTATATATATTTATATCTATATCTATATATATATATATATATATATATATATATATATATAAAACTCAATGTCTGGGTCTATGTGTGTATGATGTTTGCGTGTTCCCTATAGAAAACACGATTAGGGAATCCACATGAAACATAAAAGTGTATTTTCATGTAATATCAACCGGGGAAAACAATAAAAATGTACCTGAATCTTTAAGTGCAACCGTAAGAGAACTATGATGGCGAGCCATCTTACAAGTAAGATATATCTTATTTTATGAAATTTAAGTCATATGTATACATTTTTATGAGGAAGGCAATGGAAGTGGTCTCGAATCTTTAAGTGAACTGCTTACCTAAAGGAGCTATGAGGACCGGACCTTCTTTAAAACTTCAAATATATTCTATTATGATGAAATTGATGTTATATGTATAAAATTCTCCGGGTAGAAAATAGAAGTGTTATTGAATCTCTACGTTACCGTCTATGTGCCGAATATCTGCGTGCCCTATTACGAAGTGACCCATCGGTACAGAAAACCTCTAAAACTTTAAATGTATGGATATCCCATTTTAATTTGTTGACACACCTATTCGGTGCTAACGGACAGATTGCAAGTCTTCGTGATATTTTCCTGACAACATGTCCTGAAATGTGCTCATCCATTGTCTTGTCTCCGCTGGGATCTTTCGATCATTCAGTTGTCTCAATTAATATCAAAACAAAGTGCAAGAAGACCTCTGAAGTCCCTCGCACAGTATATCGATACTCGATGACTGACTGGGGCAGCATCAGATCTTTCTTATCAGAAATTGCCTTGCATTTCATGTATGACAAGAAGGTGTTCTGTATCGTATCCGAATTAACTAATTGGTGAACCATTGGTATTGAGAGCTTCATACCCCAAGAAATTTCACCAGAAACCATTACTAATAGATTATTTACATTACTTTCACCGAAATAGATGTTCTGAAATCAAACCCGCCTTGAGGACTGCCAAAAACCACTGCAGAAAAGTTTTAGAAAACGCGATAGACGCATATGGTCAATCTAAATCCATAGTGGTTTAGTTCCCACGAGTTTTGGAGAATAAAAAAGCAAGATCCTAAACAGTGCGTGCCCTCTATTCCCACCATCATAAATGGAACAGTAGTGATTTCTTCAGCATCCGATGAATCCAATTTGTAAGCAAAGAACTTTGCATTAAATTCTATCCTTTGCCATCGGGTCCACCTACCACCCGAATGTATACCTATGACTGAAAACATTCTGAGTTACACCCATATATCTGTCCTGGATGTTGCTAAACATATCAATAACCTTGATACCAGTAAGACAACTGGTCCTGACAATATTCCAATAATAGTACTTAAAAAACTTCAACCGGAACTAGCTCCTATTCTTACAAAGCTGTTGAATCGTCGCTTGAAAGAGAAATGCTTCTTATTACCTTGCAAAACTGCCGAGTATTAGAAAATATTTTAGATCGGTCTTCTACGTCTCAGTACAGCCCAATCAGTCTCCTGTGCGTCATGAGTAAGTTGTTTGAATCTGTGATAAATTAAAGTTTTCAAACACCTCAGCAAAAACAGCCTACTCAGTGACAAGCAATGTAGATTTGGTCCTGCAAAATCAACAGCTGATGTGCTGA
>OY744523.1:114480111-114547611 GCA_963556195.1 Sepiola atlantica | reverse complement strand
TGACTGATGCACGATGTTTTTCTAGGAATGCCCAACAGTCTTGTTTTATCGCTGTTTAATGATATGCCGCCCAAATACCAGTTTAAATCTCATTAAAATCAGTGGCAACCAAAAGTTAATTGAACGATTTAATTTAGTGTACAAATAAATGTTCCTGAATGGACTTCACACTCACCAGACTTAAACTCCCTCAGAATGTTATTTGATGGTTTGTTTCAAAGATTATATCTATTACGACAATTCTCATACACTTACTGAGCTGAAGAGAGCATTTACAGCCCCAATCAGGGCAGTGCCAAGTGAAGAGTTTATAAGTGTGAGTGGAAATTTTGCAGATTGTGTCAAGGTGTGCTTATGATTTAACGGCGATTGTTCAACATTATTGATGAAACTTGGTGGAAAGGTCAAGCAGAAGTTTATTTGTAGCAAATATGGTTGGATTGCAGGACGGATTGTACATTTTATTAATGATTTTTTCAAATAATACCCTTTGAAAAAGATATGAATAGCCATTTCCTCCCACCTTAATTAATAATAGCAGTAGGCATTGGATGATAATTTACAATAGTCACTCGGCTTCAGTATTAAATAACCCATAAAAGTTGATATGTCACAAAGCAGACGAATCACACTATTCCAAACAGAATTTGGGTAACTCCCGCTAAGATTCGAAGGTAGCTTGTCCGATCTGCAACGTAGATATTTAGAATCTAACGTTTGGGTCTAAGTGAATATTCTGTAAGTTTAATAGATTCGTCAATTATGGACACTATGAGCTCGTCATGGAAACTAGAAGATTATTATTAAAAGAAACGTTCCTTTTTACTAATGAGCAACCGCTTATTAAGGTCCAGGATCCACGTGGGAATAAGTGTTCAAGAGGTTGTCAGTTGGACGATCATCGTCACCACGAGAGAATTAGAAATAATGGGTGGAATGGGCAGAATATTACTTAATAGGAATTGATTATCCAAGATGGCGGCTCAACGAATATTTGTTTACATTAGACTTCAAGACAACCATGTTGCAGTCGTTTGGGAATTTGTGGTATTTTGTTGTACAGTTGCTATATTCTAGGAAAGAAACTTTGTTCTTGGAAGTTCCGTTTTCTTTTTAGTACAGATAGAGAGAGAGAGAGAGAGAGAGAGAGAGAGAGGGAGAGAGAAAGAGAGAGAGATAGCAAGAAACTATTTGTTGTGGTTGTAGCTAAGCAAGTTAGCGGGAGGATAGAGAGAAAGTTCTAACGGATTCCGAAGTGTATAAGCAATTTTACTTAGTGATTCTAAAAAATTGTTATTGCAACACTTTTGAACCGAGAATGCTGAGTCGATATTAAACAATTTTGAATATCAAATATTTTTCCGTGGAAAAGTTTATAATTTTTCTAATAAGTACTTCCACTAAAACCTAGATTTCAAACTTGCGCAAATTTTTGTAGCAATTAGCGTCTAATAAGAAACAATAAAGAAGCAGTGACAGGTGTTTGTTTTTCTTTAAACGTCAACATGTTTGGTTATTTTTACATAATTTTGAAGCACATTGTTAGATATTGGGCGAGTAGATCCACTCGCATATAACATGTTTAGTTGAGAATAACAAGAAATAAAAGGTCAGCAAGGGTCAACCTGACGAATTCGAGGTGAGGAATGCTAGACTGTGGAAATTAATAAAAACGGATATGACGTCACATGACCCAAAGGTAGAGTGTGAAAGAGAAGGAGTTTGTTTGTAGCACGCAGCGCATGGGCGTGACAAATAATATGGGCCGACTATATATAATTTAAAGTAATTATCTCTCTCTCTCTGTCTCCTCCACCTACTGATCCGTAATTTTAAACGAAGATCAAGTTGAATAAACCTCATCTCTCTTCCATCAGTTTTGTCTTCACTTATTTTGAAAGTACAAAGTAGGAGATTTGATTTCAGCACATCAATCACTCAATCTGGAAGGATCACACAGGAGTGCGTACAAAAAGAGAGTGCAGTTACTAATGTGTGAATAGAATTTGTGAACTTTAATCTTTCTGTAGCGATTACGGCAACAACATATATGAAGTAAGAGTAGCAGTTGATACACCAATTTTCGAAGGTTTCGTATTTGTAGTTCTGAAGATATGTATACAAATTATGCAAAATAAAAACAAAGCGGGTAAATAATGATCGGTCTTTTCAAATAACCTGAACATTTTGCGATATTATATTTTTTGATACGCATTTCGAGCCATATATCCAAGACTAGTGTCACAATTGACACATTAATTCTTAGAAGATCAGTCCTTCTTGTTACGAAGATATTTACACTTATATAAAATATAAAAAAAAAGAAAAAATTTACACTTATATAAAATATAAAAAACGATGATTTTCCGTACTTCTTATTATACGAACTTTAAAAGTAATTCCTAAAAAATGGTACAAGTTAGAATTGTAGTTTCTGTTTTTCAGTACTCATTGTACTAATTAATACCCAATATTCTTCAATTTGTTTTATGTCTAAACATTAAAAATTAGCCAAATAAATATCAGTATCTGATGAAGTTTTTTCTTATTGTCATATGAATCAGCATGTAAAGTTTGTTTTTAAGCTGCTCGATTTTGTTGTTAACAGTGGTTGCCCCAATTCTTTTTTTAAAAAATCAAGTACTCACATTAGAGACCACTTTAAGGTTGCCAACATTTATAGTGAAAGCCGTGCTATAGATATGACAGGATTCGAACACAGCACATGGTATCCACTTCGCCAACACCGCCTCTCAATATCATGAAATAACATCGTTCTATTCGAAAAGACAATACGGTGAAATCACTTGTGACAGCGATGTCTTGAAACGTTAATGCGCATTTCTTTTAATCGTACTTCTCATTCAGATAGAAAAAAGTTTTGTTTTCTATAGATTCTAAGTTGCTTAGTGTTCGAAGCCTCTTTTCCCATATCTGCTTCAAGTATTCTTTAGTGTTCTATATATTCAGTGTGACGTTTCGCGTTATTTGTCAAAATGACTCAACTTACCTGACCAACCAATGCCGTTGTTGTTTAGACCAGTTTTCCTCAAATATTGAAATTTCAAATATAAAGGCGGACCAGCTTTTATGTAAACTATTCAGATTATTAGATATTATTACTCGGATTTCGTTCTCATGGCTTTGTGAATTCTGTTTGCGTCTCAATTCTGAATTGCATTCTTCTCAGATGGAATTCTTCCTGGAATCTCATAATACCATCATTACATCTATTTCATATGAAACCCAAAAAATAACTTTCCTACGACAGATTAAAATTAATTCCTTGAACAGAAAAGTTTTGCATTACTTTCATATCCCCTTCCGAAAATTAAATAAAAAACAAGATATAATGATAGTAAACCTTCTCTCTAGAATCCTTATTCCAGTTTTGATCAAAATCAATTACATGATTGTGGTTCTAGAAAATGTCTAACATTTAAGGCTCAAGCTTAAGACGTCTTAAGAAAATATTAAATTCAAGGAATCTTGCTTAATTAGTGTCTCATAATTATAGATCAAATTAAAGGCAAATCTGAAATATTTGAAATTTCAAAAAGTAGGTTGTGCCTATATTTTTCCCCTTAACACTTTAAAATACTTAAAAAAAACAGACAGTTGGAGTATATTTATTAATTGAAGTTTCATACCTATTGTTAAAATTTCACAAAAATCGGAGGTATCTGAATTTTCACGAACGGTTTCCACTTCCTTTAATCTCTTTTGTATGGAACTTAATCAAACAAAACATAACCTACATTACAACCTCTTACTCGTAGAAGCCATGTTTTGAAATTCATTATAATTGATTAATGAGTTTAGGAGTGAATTATGTACATACTAATATATAAACATATACACATACCTAACTTTATTTAAATAAAGACTAGTTGTCTCTACACAGCAATGGCCGGTAGTGTAAATATTTTCAATTTGGTTTCTAATTATAATCTATGTCGTTTGAATAAATATCTTTCTGTTCCAATCACAGAGAAGTAATTATATATTGACGAATAGAGAGTCACGTTAGTATTTTAAGATGGCGGTCATACGAAAATAATTTCCACCCAAGCAACTATTTTCTGGAATCAATACATCGAAAAACATTTTATTCTTCTTTATATCTTGCAGCGATCCACAAGTAAAACTGACCCCAAACAGCTATTGTTGACACCGAAACAATGCATGGAGTATTGTTGCCACATCTGGGCTGTGCATCATTTACTAGTCTCTCCCTCCTTGGCAAGGTCCAAAAAAAGAGTCGCCAAACTAATAGGTCCCTCACTGTCAACCAAGCTTCAGTCCCTGTCCCATCGCCGCAATGAAGCATCCTTGTGCTTGTTTTACAAATACTTCAATGGATTATGCTCCGATCAACTGGCTACTCTGGTGCCCCCTCGACGTAAATTCACTAGACCAACTCGACAGTTAGCTAAATCCCATCCATTCACTGTGGAGGTCCCCAGATGCCGGAGAGTTTTATACTCCAATAGCTTCTTTCCTCGTGCTGCTGGCCTCTGGAACTCCCTTTCTGCCTACTGTTTTCCCGACGGTACTGACATGCAGAAATTTAAAACTAAGGTAAACAAACATCTCGCTGCGCAGCTCACAATATAGGTTGACCCCCCAAACATTCTCCTATTTACCCAGTATCCCCTTGCGTATACAGTGGCGTCCTGCCTTGTTTTGGGTGAACTATGTTAAAAAAAGAAATAAAGAGTGCTTTTCCATTAAAAAATGCCGTTTTTGGTATTTATTCGCTTGTTCCAATGTAAGGGAAATAACAATATACGGACGAATATAGAGTTACGTCTGTTTTTAAGATAGTGGCCATTAAAAATAATTACGACACTGAGAAATTAGTTTCTGGGGTAAAATTAAATCGAAATACATTTTATTATTCTCAACAACATGTTTCACCGATTAACAAGAAAAACTGACAAAGCAAAATCAAATATTAGTTTTGTACGTGGAAAGCTCTCGCTGACGTAAAAAGAGATAAATAGACTGACTATACATTATATATTAAAAGAAAGATTTTATGGTCGTGGACTTTTTAATTGTTCGCTTACCTTCGTCTTGTAGTTACGGGTCTTAGATTTCCACTGAGACATATCTCTATGTTAACATTTTAAAACAATTGTACACACATGGGTTGCTTCTTTTGGAAAATATTCTATTATAACGTTCTATTCAAGCTCCGAAGGGTTGGAATTTTAGAGAGTTACGGATGGAGACGAGAAATACCCAGCTATAATTGGCCGTAGAAATAAGGTTATAGGTTAGAGAAAATGATTTATAAATAGTCACGTTGGCGAGTCACGAAGCAAAGTAATGGGTTCTCTTTTATCCATGACCGTAAGAAAAAGACAATGGCGATTAAAGAGTCTTAGAACGAGTGAAGCAATCTGGTTGATGTTTGTTGATTTTGGTGAATAGACTAATAACCTTAATCTGTTTGTCATCAGTAGTTAGTCATCATTTTATACATATTCCATGCAGATTCTAGCCAGGAAGACGACGACGTGGTTAACACGTGAAAGTCAAATAATATCGCTAAACAATAAAAAAAATATCCGACTGACACACAAGCTGAACAAAACAAGTATAGCATATGTAACCTCCTCCTCATCACCGTGATCAACACTATTTGAATACTGTCAACACAGAGATCACAACTTTTCGTAGATTTTACTTTTATCATTTATTAATGTTTCCATACCCCGTCCGTCCATTTGGACATAACCTTGTTCTTTTGTAATTATCGCTAATTAAATCATGTAAATACGATATTTCCATGAAGAGAGTTTCTTTCCAAGAACTTCCCTTTGCTTCTAGTTAGAAAATTGAATGAAAAATCTGATTTAAAAATATTCACTGGAAAGCTTAATGAAAACATCTCACCTTGTTTTCGATCATATTTTGTAAAAGCCATTGTTTATCTTAAATATTATTTTTATTCCTGAAATAAAATAATCAACTTAACTGTCGACTTCTATTAATTTTATTAGTATTAAGCATTTTATTTTATTCATCATTTTTTTAATATGACGAAATTGTCCACTCTGTGGAACATATTGCCACAAGATTGCTTCTTTGAGGGATACTTCCGAGCCATCTAATGTTAATAAAAACTTGTCATAAACAGTTCTCATGAGTAATCAACTTTTATTTATTACGTTCATTATTTTCAATCCTCTCATAATATTAATTATCATTCAATTGTAAATATGTCTATCTCATTGACCCTTATCGTTGAGTGTCGATTTAGCCTTGATAAGTGTGGATTCTTTGATAAGAAACATATTGAGAACAATTGTCGGTAAATTAAGTTCACCTGAAAGAATGCAGGTGTTTATCCCCTACACCGAGAACAGCAAGGTTCAGTGCTTGCATGCGAAGTTTGGGAAGGTTTAGCATAGAACATACACACGAATGGCACAGAAACACTGTTGTGATGAGCTGTGTAGTTCTAACACTTCCACGTTGTCACTCCCCTTACTACGGTGAGGAAAAGTTGCAATATAGGGTGGTTTTGATTGTGATCGAGTTGAGCCTAGATGCAGCGTCGGACATGAATATGTCAATATCGTCTGCCTTTGTTCGAGGTCCTTCTCGTAGATTTGAAGCCCTTTATGTTTCTGAAAATGCTTAGGTTACCCCCGAAACAAGATAACAGAGGCAAGCGGTTGCTCCAAGTACGTTGAGGAAGGCTGTCATCTGTAGGTATTGACTGGCGGGTTTACATGTGCCAACACAACGTTATTATCTTCACTCTGCTTTGCGATTGAGGACCTAACTTCCTTGCAGAGACACTTATGGAGAAAACCGTCATCGGATCCTGATGAAGATTACTTTGAATTTCAGGAGACCACCTTTAGCCGGCTATGACTTTAATAGTGATGGGCGTCAGACCAATCCGCTTTTGATGACCATGTCAGCAACTGAAGTTCCCGAGGGCATAACTCTGACACTACTCGTTGTGGTTGTGGCGGCGGCTATTGTCGTTGTTGCTGTTGCTTCTGTTGTTCATCATCATCATCATCATCACCATCACCACCACCACCACCACCACCGTTAGATACTGTTTGTGATTTTTTAATTATACGTACACGCATCACTAATTACTAGTTAACCATCAATTATATATGTTCCATCGCTAATTAATAACAATAGACTCATGTACATATACATTTTATGAGGGGAATCTATTTTGTGCTTGTCACCTAAGGCACCCTAACTCCTGAGGGGCCCCGACTGGGCTATACAGGTATTCACGTTCTATCAAGTGCTTCTTTTTCAGGCTGGATTTCCGTACATAAAATACCGACCTACCCCCAAACCCCGTGGTTGACTTTTAAATAGTAACAATATCCTGTATTACATGACTGTCCTAAGTGAGGTGAATTTATTGCCTATCAGCCGGCCGACGATAGAACAAATACTACACTTTGATTCTAACGAACAGTCAGTACCGAAGATTATTTTAATAACGACATATTACTTTTTATCACATGGTATTCTATATTGAAACACTTCATTTGAAAATTGGTAATGTCTAAGTTTGGGACACATAGCGACACCAGCTATAACATTTCAAGTTTGGGTCTTATCTCATTTTTGGAAAAAAATATTGAAGGTGATAACGTACGTACAAACGAAAGGATACCGATGTAAATTAACTTCTATTTTAAGATCAACTGGAGATAATGGTTTTGGCCTTATAATCGTTTCATTTCTTTTCTGAAATTCTTTTAATAAAATGCGTTCTTTGTCGTTGAAATTTTGACGTTGAATTTAAGGTTTTATATGTTTACAAAAGTCATGTGCATATTTCTTGTCCTTGGTTACTTTTACGTTATTGGATATACGAATTTAAAAACTAGTAGGAATAACATTACATATACAGATTGTTGTAAAAACGGGCCGCAATTATTTTTTCGTATAAAGGATCTCCGAGAGAACAAGGAATATTTCAATAAAAATAATTTTATCTCACATTTGAATACGATTTAAATAACAGTTATAATTTCCTCAAATTTAAGAAAATGTTTATATTTTTTTTAATAGGTGTGGAAGGTGATAATGAAGTCTTAATACAATTGGAACATTTATATGCGAAACACTTAAATGACATGTGTTCTATTTAAAACAGTTTCAAATATAGCAGTATGTTTTGGAGGTATTTAAGGGTCTGACCTCTTGAACTATTTAATAGGATGAATGAAAAAAGAAGAAAGTAATATACTACAGTAATCCCCAAAAAGAAGGAGCTAATACCTGGGAGGATGGTACGATTACGAACATACCTATATTATTATGCCTCTAAAGGAGAAGATAATGTCTGGTAAGATTGTCTTCTAACAAAACAGATAATAAACTACCTCCAATAGAAGGAGATAATGCCTGGGAGAATGGTCGTATGGCAACAGAATAGATAATACGCTACATTCCCCCCACATAAAGGCGGAAGTAATTCCCAGGCGGATGGTATCATGACAACATAACATACACTGTACTAAATCCTCCCTGAATTGAGCATTGGAAAATAGTACATTAGTCTGAAATAGTATTGTAAGCTGAATTGGGCATTAGAATATAGTACACTTAATAGAAGTCATAGTATTGTTTCGGCTTCAGACAGACAGATACCAAATCTTTATTAGGAATAGATACAAGAGAAGACGGAATATTTCATCAATTTAAAAAAAAAATGAGCCACATTGCGTTCATTCATCTGCGCTAAATTCGACATAATTAAAACCTTTCGAAACCCATAACTTCAACGGTGTAATCTCTATTTCTACACATCATGTTGATAAAATCCGTTTTGACCGCTTTGAAATATTTTGGAATTATTACAGTTTCCACGTGTGTGTCGTTATTAGGAGCCTTACCTGAAATAAGAATTCCAACAATTATTTTATATCAGGTTCTTCGAAAAATGATGTCTGATTTCCAAAATAAAAATCATTTATTCGTGAACCGATTTATCAAGATCTTTTACCTTTCTACCACAGATCGTCTGACACCATTGAAATACTAACACCTAATTTGTTTAGCATTTTTCTGACACGTTGAAGTAAGTTTTGTTTAACATTCATTATCGATAGGGTTTCGCCGTCCTCTATTAGCTTCATACCAATTTTTGAAACCACTTTTATACTTTCCAATTACTTTGTTGATATTGCCTGTTGGTTAGGAAACATTATCAACAAGTTTTAAATCATTAAAAATATATATATGTATTTCGTTTTTTCTTCACTTTCGTTATTAAGGCCATATATGCTTCAAAATTGTATTCTGAAATAAATTATTAAATACTATACACAAATGTAAAATGTTGCGTAAAAGAATACAAAAATGTCAAGATAAATTATAGTCGAAAAATCGGGGATTATTTTCTGAACAACCAACTAACTAAAGCTCCAACCTCTATGGTATATAATCACTGTTTGTTTCTATTTACTTGGCTTTCAGAATCTCAAAGTTAGCAACCAAGTTGATTCTTTAATATGGGAAAAAATGAGCTCCCAGAAAATGGGCACTCTAGATGGGAAGCAAACACCCGTATAGTTCCGTCGACACTTTCTGGCGAATGAGCGCGAGTCAGAAAACATGTAATACACTGATACATTTTTTTTAATGTAATCGACAGCGGAATCACGATTGGCTTACCATCTCTTTCGACGACCCTCGGACCGGTCGTACATGGGGCGCCATCTATCGAGACGTGGTGCAAATCAAGGAAAAAGTCGGCTCGATCTAACTCGACTGCGATCATTGAAAATGGGTTACAAACTATTCTGATAGATTCCTGCGTCCAAATAAAAATATGTAGAGAATAGTTAATCATATTTTTTGCATTTTCCCACGTGAATGTTGACAAAACAGACTCAAAGAAGTTATGAACATAGAAACTATATTTGCTTTTTTCCTTTATTCTGGCATAACTAATCAATAACAAATAATTTTTTTTTCTTGCGTGCTTTTCGGAACCACATATAAAATCATGAAAGTCATTTGGTGGAAATGTTTTTCGTATTTTTTTAAACACATCTAAAGAGAAAATCATAATTTTAAGTTCTCTCCACTATTTTACATTGCTTTTATTCCCAATATATTTAGATGCGTCATTACATCTTAATGTAAGGCTATGTCCGTCGGACCGTCGGTCTGTCCATCACACTTCAGTTGTAAATAGCATTTTCATTTTCAAACCGACAAACCGACAAACCGAATAGACGCAGCTTATTTTGGATATGTCAAAGCATTGCAATAAAAAGCTTTGCCCATCGATGTTTGATATAGCATTTTCGTCAGTTTGCCACGCTTGAGATTGACATAACTTTTTTGTTGAGTTGCCTCGTTTAAATTCAAAACACCATTTCTGATTGTCGGCCAACCTTAACTTTAAAATAAGAGTTTCGTTGGTCTGTCATGATTAAATTTGAAATAGAATCTTCATTAGTCTGTCACGTTTAAGTTTTAAATAGAATTCTCATCCCTAAACGCTTAAATTGAATAAAAAGACACGTATGAATTTAAGGTATCTATGCAGGTCTGTGACAAGAGAGAATATATGCGGTTCTATGCAAACACTTCGGAACCTCCTCCTGTCTCTTATTCAATAATTTGTCCTTGGTAATATTCAAGAGTGCAGAGGTTGCATATCTGTTAGGTTTGTACTTAAGTAAAGCAGGGAAGTACAAAGTTAACAAATCTAAGATATGCGTCCCCTACACTTTTGAATCTTACCATATAGTTATGTCTGAGGACAAATTATTGAATAGGAGACAGAGGTGGTTCAGAATTGTTTGCATAAAACCGCATATATTCTCTCTCGTCACATACCTGTATAGATACCACGGTATAAATTCCCCATCAACGTAAATTAGAGACTTATTAACAGTATAGGGAAAATTTAAGATAAAGTAGGTAAAATAAACTGAAAACCTAAGAGTAGAGAAATAACCAGAATATCGGGAACTGTGAGATACTAAATATGAATGAGATCATATACAGCATCGATAGGGACATCTGCATAAGTTAAATTACTCCTATATATCAGCAATGGAGAGAAAGGTAAATCATAAGTAAGCTAGCCGGGGGACATCCAAAGGTTGGTCCCTAGTAGAAGTGAAATATGGTATAGTCGGCAATTAAGATAACAAATAGATGGTTTGAGAACCAAGAAACATCTAACGTCTAATATGAACGCTACTTGAATGTTGAATGTGGATAAGGATGTATAAGGCTATAAATATAATACACTCTAATATAGATATATACATGCACTTGCCTTATTAGGGTAGGGGTAAGATTAGAAAACCTTACTCGAGATATCTCTTAATCACGGCTGTAAACATCAATGGAATAAAACTAATTTTGTGAATTTTAAACGTAGAAAAATATATTTTGGGGGGTCACTGTTCTAACAGTGAGGAGAGAAGTACTCTTTATCAGATTTTAATTTCTAGGATTGAAACATATAGCGAGATAAAACATTAACCAATGTAATAGTATCTATTAATACACTAATAATAGTGTTTTAGAGTGGTTGAGGTCCGGTAGTGTAGGTAGGGATGGGCGGATATTTAATCCAAACTATTTTTACAACTTATGAATCACCTAGATATTTTCACGAAAATAGCTCAAATTGTTTCCATTAATAGTGATACATGCAACAATTGCTGACCTCACATTGATGGGCAGTGTAAGTTTTATTTAGATCATCTACCATAAAATTGAAAATAAGACTACAACATAAAGAAACATTATTGTGAGGCGATAATTATGAATACAGAAGATATAAACTAATCTACATCTAATATTGATTATAGTATAATTGAAAAGGGTGCTAAGATATTCAGAATTACTTTGGGAGCCAAAATGTAATGATTTGTATACTTTTTAAAAGTAATTAAATAGATTTAGTGACTAACGGCATCCGACAGGGTAAATATCTAAAATATATTGGTTTTGTTAATAATATTATGAAGAAGGATCACTCTGGCCTATTAAACATTGCTTGGGTAACCCTGTCGGCATTTCCGGGTCGGGGAGCCTCAGGTAGTTAGCAATAAATAAACCCCACTCCAAAGAGTGGAGGCAAGGCCTGGAAGAGTTAACCTCCTAGGACTACTCAGGACTAATACCACAGCCCGACTAATAAAAAGCCATTGATATGACCCAGTTCCCGTCGGACTGATTGTTGAGAATGGATCCTCGACTAGTAAGTCCTGGTTAGAAGTCTAAGTAACTGAAGCTGCAGAGAGACTGCTTCAAGCTTGAAGTCGGAGATATCTGAATTTTCACCAAGGTTTCCATCCTCTCTTTGACCCGTTCGCATTAAACTAAATTAAACTGAATATATTCCGCATTATCCACCATTATGCCTAGCAGCTCTGCTCCAAAATCCATAATGATCGGTCAATTAATGTAATTTGTATATAAAAATATATAAACATATGCTAGGTACGCGCAAAAATGGCAGTGTCTTGTCTGGAGCATGATCATTAAAAGCGCTTATCATTATTGTTTTAATTAGTTTTCGAATAAACTTTGATTGTGTTTGAAAGATTAGACCCTAAACTTAATCCCTTAAAAGGAAAAAATGTATATTTACGTGTATTTTTTTTTTTAATCAAATATATTATCACAAAAATTTAAGTGAATTTTGAACTTTGAAGAAATTAATTGAAAGATAAATATAAGTTTTTGGGAACTATTTCAAAGATAATTATTAAATTAAAGTCATAACCTACTTAATTAAAAAGATTTACTAATTAGCAAAATTATCCCCCACAAAAATCATAGTTTAGTAAAATCTGACATTCAGTAAATCGGTAAACGACTTTGTTTACCGATTGACTATCGCTTGCAGAATATATGGACGACAAAAAGTTTTAACTTTATATATACAAATGGATTTATAATAGTTCATAGAAATTGAAAAACTATTATCCATTAATTTATTTATTCTTTTTAAGATTATGAAGAAATTTAATTCATTTAAGTACCCTTATTTTATTGTTATAAAAAAGGAAATGCCTATTCAATTAAAATATTTGTGAATGTACGCAATTAAGATTTTATTTATTTTTACTTAAAAAGAGTCATATTTAACTAATACAGTTTTTAATTCAGTAATACTCTGAAATGATTGATGACGTCTGTTTACCAATGTTTTTCCTTAGAATGTGAAATAAAACTTTAAAAAAATGTTGTTAAAAATTATTTTTACGTTACGAACTGCGTAATTTTATCAATTTGTTTTACATAATGATTAGAAACTTGAGTTATTCGATTTATTCTTAATGTGTCGTAACGATAAATTACATTAATTCTTTTTAAAATAAAGCTAAAAGTGTATTTGTTTATTTTAAGTGTAAAAAAGTAACTTAAAGTCAATGACTACACTGAAAATTTATTACTTGAAAAAAAATGTAAAACAATTATTTATTAATAGAATTCAATTTTGAAGGAAAATTTCATATTTGAATTCTATTTATTTATTAATAAATGATTTTTGAAACTTTTTAAATAATATTTATTAATGAAAAAATTACAAAAATACAAACTTAAGTTTTATCTTTCCAAATAACTGACGATGAATTGTGAAATCAACGAAATTGTTGAATCTCTAAAAATAAAAATTTATAGACGGTGTGGAAGGAGTGAGTGGTTGTTGGTGAGCTAATAGCGCCTGTTTATTACAGAACAGGCCTACCATACCTCTCCAAGGCAATCGTTAGTAGCAATTATCCAATTTTTGTAAAACCTTTTTTTCGTTATAATCCTGATTCTCAAATTTTTTTAATTTTTTGTTTATTTTCCAGATTATAAAAAATTCTTACGCTGATGATGACACGTTCATGTATGAAAGTGAAATATAATTACATATCATTTTATATTTTCCCCAAAACTCTTATCATAAAAATCACATTAAATATTTTTTGCAATTATATTATTTTTTTACAAAATATTGATTAAACAATGATTTATTCAATGATAACATTGCCAATTCTAGAAATTATTTTTTCTTCGAGTTATAGTCATTTTATTAACACGGAATTCAGAGGCCTTTTTGTAATATATACGAAATAATTAAAACATTTTTAAAATTTTAAACATCTACAGTGCTTTATTTTCATATTTGTTTTAAATTCATACATTTTTTTATTAATACATAAAAATATAACTTTAATAAATGTGCATTTTGTTTTAAATAAATAACACATTTTCGCTAAGATTTAAAACAAAATAATGATTGGATAATATTGCACCCTGTTGTTTAATACATACTGAAGATTTCATTAAAATTGATTAATTTCCTGAATTCTGGTGAATTTTAAATTGAAGAGAGGGTTAAAATGTTTTTATTTACATTTTGGGAATCGGCTATTGATTTTGCACGTACCTAACATGCACATACCTCACTTTATATATACAGGGATTTCACTGAGTATGGTAGATATTTTTCTGTTTATTAGATCTGTTTTTTTTTTCTTCAAAATATTAACGAATCTTCGCATGCCATAGTGTAAGGTAAAATATTTTTCGAGATTTACCTTTTCCTGTTGTGGTAGGAGGTCCAAGGCGACAAAATGTTATGTACTTTTTCATCTGCGAAATATGCTTGAAAGAGAATATGCTGCTTAATAGCACCCTATTTAGCACATTCTAACTCTCTCTCTTCCCCTATCTATCCTCCCTCTATCTATTTATGTATATAGTCATCCAAGGACAACTGTTTCGACATATCACAGCTCTTTTAGTGTGGCAAGATGTGCCGGATATTTCCACGCTGAGATTTGAAACCAAATCGTTTGATCAGCTATGTGGTACCTACAGTCGAGCACTATTACGCTAACCACAAAAGTAAGGGAAATTATAATGATTTATATAGTTTTACATTCACATTACCGACTGCCTAGAGTGTTCAATCTCATTTTTTCCAAGAGCTATATCTTACGCTAAGTGGAAACCTTTTATTCTCTTAGTAGAGAGTTCATCCCACGTGCTTTGAGAACTTGTAGTCATCCACTGAACAGCTGTTTCGCCGTCTGTTAATGTGTGCACGCGTGTGTGTGTGCGGGTTTCACAAATGCAGGAATGGCATTATTTTCCTTCTCTTTTCAGCATTCAGTAAAGAAAGAAAATAAATTCAGAAATTAACAAATGTGTGTCAGGCCATGAATTCATTTTTTTTCTGTTTGTGCAGATTAATACGAAATAATATTTATGAAACGACGGGACTTGGACTGACTTGTCATCTGATTACTATTTAGTACATACAGGAGAGGAAGGACATGCAGACACACATACACACACGCATATATTCACACATGCAATATGCGATGTAGACTAAAAAAGTATGTGAGCAAAGGTCACAATTGATATTTGGAATCTTTTGTTCAATGGAAGACGAACTCTAATACCGAAAAGAGATCTAAAAATAAGCTGTTAGATCACGCAAACAATCGATGATATTGATCAATCTGCAGTTATAATGGATATATAATTGTTGATATCTATGCATATACGCTTATACTTATCTGTCTATCCATCAGTACGTATCCATTATTCATATACGTCATTCTACGGACCTATATATATATATATATATATATATATATATATATATATATATATATATATATATATATATATATATATATATAATCCCAGGATCCGAACCTGAGCACCCGAAATACCGATCGTCTAACGTGGGTGTCGTTTTTAAGAGCTTGATTAACAGAACACACGATTAGAGAAAGATGAACACATATTATTTACCTCTATGCGAGGAGGTTAGACACAAGGTCAGCTGTGGTTTTAAGAAGCCAGAACACTAGGATAAGCGAACTCTGGCTTACAAAAAATGCCCAAGCAGTCACGTTAGCATTCCTTGCTAGGGGCGCCTTGGGCGATTAGCAATAAACTAACCTCTATCAGAGATACCGTAAAGCCTGGGGGGGTTCTACTCTCTTAGGACGCAACAGAACCATACATCAGCACGACAGCACAAAAGCAACCAGTGGAGTGATTTGAATCATAATTTTATTATACAAAAAAAAACAAAAAAAAACTGAGAACATATTGTTAGCAATAAATTCAAATATCAATATCAATGTTGATGATGATGATGACTATCATGTGAAGAAAAACAAAATAAATAATAATAAATCTTTATCTACAAAATTCAAAGTACAAAGAATAACGCGATTGAACAAAAGAGTGTGGCTATAGAAGCTTTAATTCAGCTAATTCTGTCGTACAGTTCACACATAATACATAGCAGACACCGAGTTAATGTGAATTATAGTTATGATAAAGGGGAGATCACTAGGTCAGTCTTAAATTCTTAATTTTACAAATTCCAACAACGTTTTCTGCTTCTTTTTTTATACATATATGTGCCGTCTTAATCGATCAAAGTTGAATAATGAAGCATGCGTGACATTTGAAAATATTGATTACTTTAATATGACCAAGATAAAACGTTCGATCAGGAATTAGCCGGAAACTTTATCAAAGAGGAAACACGCGTAAAATTACTGATGGGACGTATCCTGGAAAAATTACACCTTGGGGGTCCCGTGTTGACGCTTCTTTTTACACGTGCAATATACTAAGTGCTATATATTTAGAGGCTGAGAGATATTAAGCCCTAGTAATCCGATCTGATGTTATTCTTTAGTGTACCAAGCTGCTGAAATAGTGGGTTAATAAAGTTTTTAAAAATCTATGAGACAAAACGAAAGTAACTGATTAACCATTTAAGACACGTTTACTCATGGCCACCGGAAAAAAGAAAATTATAATTATAGGTCTAAAGAATTTACGTCGGGCGGTGATATTGTGGAATGAAGTTAGTAACTTTATATGTTAAATATCCTGCATCGTTCGTAGTAATCGCTTCATCACCAAACAGATTCCAGCTAAGAAGAAGACAAACACAAAATGGCGTCACGATATTATCCTCAGGTTTCAAGCTAATTACAACTCTTATACAAATTATGGAAAGAGTGTCCAACTGAAAGACGCGTAGAACCACGTCACTCCGATCAGAGGAATTATGTAATATTAACATTTTGGATGCATGGGTCGAGATTTATTTTGTTTATTTTTTAATTTATTATTTACAGGTTGAAACCATTCAATATATGTATATATACGTGCAACCATTTATTATATATACGCGCTTGTTGTTCAAATAAGAACTAACATTATACATGCGTCTTCCACAGAATACACTTCTAATAATATTTAACGTGAGATAAGTAGGTTACGCAAACTATAAGTTAGCGGATGGAAGTTATGTGACCGAGGAACGTGTAGTTACGTAGCAAACAGGAAGTCGCTTTCTGGAAGTGACGAAGAATAGGGGAACGTGACAAAAGTGAAAGACTAGAATCTCACTCTGCACATCCCAGTCTCTACCAGTCTCTACCAGTCTCTTTGTCTCTTTTTTCTCTCTCTTTTATTCTGTCTGTAAGATGAAGCAATACGTGTTTCGAAGGCCATTTTCCCCATCTCTACCGGGTGGGTTAGGGGAAGACTTTTAATGTCTAATGCTCTAGGGGCAATTTAAAGAAAAATGATACTAAAATATATTTAACTCGATAGGTCGACGTGTTGTTATTACACATTGCTTATTACTGCTAGAGAGACGCTATTCTACAGCTGCTACTACGAACAACACTATACATCACGCACAATATCTATATGACACACGTCGGTTATATCTGCTTACGTAGCGAAAATTCGTCCGCAGTGTTTCAGATGATTATTTTTAAAGCCATGATCCCTTTGACGAAGTTATGAGGATATGGTTCACACTGACCCCAATGCCACTTATAATCAGTATTTCTGACCTTTTGCCTGTCAAATGGCCTTTCAAATGATGATGATGATAATAACTAGTTTCAAACGAAGCTCAACTTGCTGTAATTTACTATGTGCCATGCTACAATCTTAGGCTCTGTAGTAACAAAGATAATTGATGCCTGTCTCCCCCTTAGAGTAATAATGGAATGTTCTACATTCGTGTATATTAAGAGTGAATGTTAAACACTATTTGTCTAGGTACGCAACAAAGCTCTCTGTGATTTTTTCTCTGCCAGTAAGTCCGTTATTATTGTTATTATTGTTATTTATTGTTACTACCGTTAATTGTTAAATTTGTTGCTTCCTTTTTGTTACTCCTTATATTTTTATTTATTTGGAGTTTGTTAATTTTTGTTTACCGTTCTCCGGCCATGGCGACTGCCAGCTGTGCGCCTTCGGAGACCTCTGAAGTGGTTGAGAAGCCATCTCAGCCTACGGATAAAACGGACTGGATTAAGGCACCCGCCCTTAAAATAGACGTTGACGATTTTGTCGCCAAGGCAAAAGACTGCACGGATTTCGTGACCGAAACTGGAGTAATTATACAGTTACCAAGGTTGGAGGAATTCCAGAAAAAGACTATTTTGATGTTCGTAGTGGACAGAAAGTCCAAAAAACTGATTAGGTCCTCGAAAGAAACTGTCGCAAAATTAATTGCAACGACCGGAGTACGTGCTGAACGTATCGTGAAATGTAAAGGTTATAACACCTGGAATAGTCTCTTTAAGACCGAGGAAGTCTGCATCGAACTCTCGAAGCAAGAAATAATCACTAAAGAATACATTCTGCGAATGGAATACATGGGTCGAAGGAGAACGACCATCTCAGTTTTTGAAGTTCCGGCTGTGGTTCCTGGGGAATACTTAGGCGCCTTTTTACTTAAGTTCGGAGAAATAACGGCTATTACGGTCGACAAGTTCAACGGAACATGGTCTTTTGACGTGTGGCTTAACGAGTCGGCTTTTAAAAAAGTTCCGTACTACATAGAAGCAAATGGAGAAAAATTACCTGTGGTGGTGGCTGGAAGACGTCCAGCTTGTTGGATATGCAATGAGGTTGGGCATTTAACTTTCACTTGCCCAACAAGGATCAAACCGGCCCAGCCTAACCCCAAGAACAGAGTGCTAGAACACTTGACCCCGAAAGTTGCAGCAGATAAAAAGACTCCCTCCTCAAAACCAACAGCTGAAACTGTAACCCCGGAGGAATTCGAGGACTTATGCAACACAGAAAATGAATCGCCCAAAAAAAAAGTCGTATGGAACATTGTGACTGGAAAAAAATCACCGAAGTCATACGCTCAAGTGATGACCGAAGAGGAACAACTAGAGATAGAAACCAGTAACGATCCAGGTGGAGAAAAGTACAAAGAATTATTAAATCTTAAAAAGTCTCTCGACGAGGAGCGCAAATCTGAAGAAAAAAAAGGGAAAAAAAACGAAGGAAAAAAAATAGTTTCCGAAACCACAAGTAATTCGGAAAAAAAACAAACTCCCCCGGCCAAAGAACGTCGCTCTCCAGCCAAAGGTGCACCCCCACCATTAAAGTCATCCCCACCAGTAAAGGAAACGAATTTGACCCCCTTATCAAAAGATAAGCCCGTTACCCCCAATCCATCTCCTTTCTGGTCCCCTGTGCAACACCCCTAAAAGTACACCGCCCCCCTCTCCAATGAAGACCGATATGCCGCCTCCTGCCTCACCCACCGCCCCCTCCACATCCCAGAAACGCCATCGAAGTCCCTCGCTAGAGGCCCGGAAAAAGAAGACCCCTTTCTACACAGGCAAGGATGTCTGTAAAGTTACTCCCGAAACTGAAAATCTTATGATAAACCATCATAAGAAGAACTACCGAAACCTAGCTACACTGAAGATGGTCAACAAAAAAGACATCACCAACCCGGAAAATTTCTTAGATGCAAAAAGACTTTTATCCGTGGTTAGATCAAGAGACAAAGCTAAAGGTGTTTGGAATATGATGGAGGAAGCGAATAACGCCTTTAATATATCGCCTCCTCTCGCTTTCTTTAACGATGAAGAATTAATATTACTCCAAAAATCTTGTACTGGGAGGGTCCCTATACGTATCCATCCTACACTCTACAGGGCAATAAAACTAACTTTCCCCTTAGACATTGGCGGTGTGGCCCCGGACGGTCTCGTCTCAAATGAATTGGGACAAGGTTCTCTGGGGTCATCTGTCGGTGTCTTAAATGCATCAATGTTCGTTTCGGGTTCCCAACTCTAAGAGCACTAGAATGGCACTCAGATTAGCAAGCCTAAATGGCCGAGGGTTGAGGGACACAGCTCGTAAACTTCGAGTAGTACGTGACCTTCAGCGACTCGGCGTGGATGTATGTTGTTTGCAGGAGACCCACTTTATTCCCAGTGATTATCAGGGTGCGCTGACTGGAGACTTTCAGCTCTATTCAGCGTACTTTGATACTCACTCAAGAGGGGTTTCCTGGCTAGTTAAGCGCACACTGAATGCGACGTGTGACCCAATCTATGCAGATCCTGAGGGAAGGCTGTGCGTTCTTGATGTTACCGTAAAGGATGTGGCTTTTCGGCTTATTGGGGTTTATGCGCCCAACGCCAGTTCTGAGCGGGTTCCTTTTTTTCGGCGGATCGAGCCCTTTATGGATACGTCGCGTCGGATAATTCTAGCGGGAGACTGGAACGCGGTCTTGGATCCCGATTTAGATCGCTTGGGAAAACGTAGGGGAACTAACAGCAACGGGGATGTTAAGGCATTTCGGGACTTTATCGATAAGTTCGATCTTGTCGATAAATTCCGAAATGAGAAACCCCGTGAAGTAGTATGGACTTGGACTGCTAGTCGCGGCTCCGATTTAGGGCAACTTTCGAGTTACCTTGATCGGTTCTTAATTAGGAGAGTCGATTTAGGGCTTTTAGATTGTCCAAGTTTTCATAATATAGTTTACTCGGATCATAGGCTTGTCCGGGTGCGGGTAAACTTAGATAGTCCTAAGCCTAGATTGGCTGGTTACTGGAAGTTCAACACATCGTTGTTCGATTTGGAGGACTTCCGGGAACAGCTTTTACTAACATTACAGAGGGAATTGACGGGTGCTATCATTGGGAATAAGTGGTGGGGCCACCTTAAGAACGTTATTAGGTCCTTCGTTGCCGATTATAGTCGTCGACTCAACCTTAGATCTAGGGCAACGAGAGTGGCACTAGAAACTAGTTTAAGTCGGGCGGTTGAGGCGGGGGATAGCGTTACCTTTACTGTAGCTAAAACGGAACTGAACTCCTTGGATAACAAGGCAGATCAGGGATTGATAGTTAGGGCTAGGTTAAAAAGAGTGCCGCACGAGGCGACAAACATGGCCGCGTCACTGCGTGCGGAGGAACGTCGACGGTCTACTGATCGACACATCGCCAGTGTCACATTATCGGATGGGCGTCTCGTGACTACAAACGACGGGATTTTGGAGGGTTTTCGCTCTCACTTTCAGGATCTTTTTACCAAGGAGCCCGGTCTGACAATGGCTCAGTTCGACGCCTATTTAGCTGACTTTTCTCGTCTCGAGGCGACCGAAGCAGCTAGGTGCGAAGGGTGTATAAATGAGGATGAAGTCCTGGGGGCCCTAAGGCAGGTTGGCCTTGATAGGTCTCCGGGTATCGATGGTCTGCCTTACGAACTGTATTTGAGGTTGTCGCCCATTTTTGTCCCCCTGCTGGCTGTGTTGTTTAACTCCTGGTTTAGGAACGGGTCTATCCCCCAGTACTTTACCAGGGGTATCATCAAATTGCTCCGCAAGGACAAGAGTGGTGGGGATGGTATAGGTAATTTCCGGCCCTTAACAATGTTAAATACAGAGTTAAAGATTTTGGCCAAGATCTTGGCTAATCGTCTGCAGGTTGTCTTGTTTCGTCTAATAAGTCCCGAACAGACTTGTTCTGTTAAGGGCCGGACTATTCAAGATAATTTGCACATGATACGCTTGATCATAGAGAAAGTCGACACTGAGGCCGCGCTGATCAATTTAGATCAGTCCAAAGCATTCGGTAGGGTCGATCATCGTTACTTGGAGGCTGTCTTGTCTTCGGCTGGATTTGGTCCCCATTTCCGCTCCTGGATTCGCCTCTTTTATGCAAACCCCGGTGCGTTGGTTGAAGTGAATGGAATGAGGTCAAAGCCTTTCGATTTGTCCAGATCTATTCGTCAGGGATGTCCGCTTTCACCGATGCTTTATGTGCTTGCGTTGGAGCCTTTCCTTCGCAGGCTTAGGGTGAATCCGGTCCTTCGTGGGATTACTTTGTCTGGTGCTTGCCCCATGATTAAGTACTCCGCCTATGCCGACGACGTCACTGTGCTTGTAACGAGCAGTGCTGAGATTAGGGTCGTCGACATGGAAATAAGACGGTATGAACAAGTGACAGGGGCCAAAATCAACTGCGATAAGTCTGTTGGCTTACGCATTGGTGCTTGGAGAGGTGTTCCCCTTCAGGGGCCCTTTGGCTGGACGGATGGGCCTTGCAAGATACTCGGCGTCTGGTTTGGTCCTGATCTCCAGTTGGAGAAAAATTGGTCGGAAGTGTTGAAAGCGGTTAAGGCTGCAGCCCGTCTGTGGTCTTTGAGAAATCTTACTTTAAAAGGAAGAGCGGAGGTGTGTAATTCTCACATTTATCCTCTCATCCTCTACCGTCTTTCTGTGCTCCCTCTGCCGGCGATCACACTAGTTGAACTAGTGAAGGCTCTTTTCGCGTTTTTGTGGCGCGGAAAGCAGCCCATGGTTCGCCGGGAGATCTGCTACTTGCATCCGTCTGAAGGCGGTCTGGGTATGCCAAGCGTTGAGATTCGTCAATATACGCTTCGCTTACACTACCTAGACCGAATGTGTACACCTTGTGAGGGAAACGGTGAATTCTGGAAGGAAGACACCAAGAAAGCCTTTCCGGCTTTGAAAAGTGTGCACTTGCATGGGG
Source organism: Sepiola atlantica (assembly GCA_963556195.1). NCBI lineage: Eukaryota > Metazoa > Mollusca > Cephalopoda > Sepiida > Sepiolidae > Sepiola > Sepiola atlantica. The sequence goes on along the minus strand of OY744523.1, from coordinate 114,524,761 downwards.
GTGAGGCATTTCGTTTACCTCGACGCGAGTGCTCCTTTTATCGCGAGTGTCGACAGTCCTTGAAGTACCTTCTAAGGGTGTCAGAAAGCCTCTCTGACACCCGAGTGTTGTCTCGTAAAGCACTATATCGGGTTATGGTGAGGGGATCTGTTCGTGACGATATTACTGAGGAGCTCGGTCTTACGAAGGGAGAACTTCGCTTGATCTGGCCTTGGGCGCCTGGGTTGAAATGCTTCGATAATTACGAGGCATCACTCACCTGGCTGATAATACGAAATGCACTCTGGGTCGGCAAAAAGCTTTACGCAGCGGGATTATTAGAGACACCAAGTTGTGTTCGATGCGGCGACTGGGAGGAAACGACCAGTCATGTTTTCTTTCATTGCCCCATCGTTCGCCCGCTGTGTGAGTTAGTTGAAGGCTACACGGTTCGCATGTTGAACGGACAGTTCTTCGTTTTGGAGTCTTTTTCGACATGCTGCAATTGGGCACCAATCATGAAGTGGGAGGAGCATTATGTGTTTCTTTGCTTACTAGCAGTCATGAGAGGAGTGATTTGGTCGACACGACAGAAGGAAGTCTACGGGGAAGAGACCTTCACTGCTCCCCAGCTTGTCCTCATTTTCCAGTCTCGCTTGAAAATGCGTGTCAGGCTGGAGAAGGTGAAACTCCCCCCGGCAGATTTCAACAAAAGGTGGGTGAAAGTTGCGCGTTTGTGTCGTTTGAATGGAGCTAATTTTGAGTGGTACTTGGACGTGCCTTAGACAGAATATTGGGTGGCCAAACCGAACACTGACCCTTTTATTTGACCCGGTTAGGCAAGATTAGGTTATGTTTTGTTTTTCTTCCCCTTTTTTAGCTTAGCTAGCGGTATGTAAGTTGTCATAGGCCCCCCTTTTTTTTCGTCCTCTCCCCCCCCCCTTTTTTTTTTTTTTTTTTTTTTTTACCCCGACTTTTATTTTCTAATTCCCATTCCCGACCCCTATTAGGTGACTGATCTGTTGTTTTGTCAGAGATGCAGGTCTCCTTTCGTAATTTTCGAAGGAGGTGTGAGAATAAAACTTTCGTGACCTGCATCGCCTTTTTTCGACTGGCAAAACTACTTATCGGCCACATTTCTTTAGTGGGAGGTTCTTATACTAACACTTAATTTTATTTATTTTTTCATTGTATATATATATCATTCTTGTTACCCCACTCCCAATTCCATGTATATATTGTCATTTTTGGGTTTTAAGTAGGTATATCATGGAGTAAATTTGTTTTGGTGATTGTGACTAGTTAAGTTAAGAATGTCAGTTAGGTCAACATTTTCCCCACCCCCTTGTAGGCCTTGTGCCAAATTTTGTATTTTTTTACAAATAAATATTCTAGGTAAGCAACAAAGCTCTCTGTGATTTTTTCTCTGCCAGTAAGTCCGTTATTATTGTTATTATTGTTATTTATTGTTACTACCGTTATTTGTTAAATTTGTTGCTTGCTTTTGTTACTCCTTATATTTTTATTTATTTGGAGTTTGTTAATTTTTTTTTTACCGTTCTCCGGCCATGGCGACTGCCAGCTGTGCGCCTTCGGAGACCTCTGAAGTGGTTGAGAAGCCATCTCAGCCTACGGATAAAACGGACTGGATTAAGGCACCCGCCCTTAAAATAGACGTTGACGATTTTGTCGCCAAGGCAAAAGACTGCACGGATTTCGTGACTGAAACTGGAGTAATCATACAGTTACCAAGGTTGGAGGAATTCCAGAAAAAAACTATTTTAATGTTCGTAGTGGACAGAAAGTCCAAAAAACTGATTAGGTCCTCGAAAGAAACTGTCGCAAAATTAATTGCAACGACCGGAGTACGTGCTGAACGTATCGTGAAATGTAAAGGTTATAACACCTGGAATAGTCTCTTTAAGACCGAGGAAGTCTGCATCGAACTCTCGAAGAAAGAAATAATGACGAAAGACTACATTCTGCGAATGGAATACATGGGTCGAAGGAGAACGACCATCTCAGTTTTTGAAGTTCCGGCTGTGGTTCCTGGGGAATACTTAGGCGCCTTTTTACTTAAGTTCGGAGAAATAACGGCTATTACGGTCGACAAGTTCAACGGAACATGGTCTTTTGACGTGTGGCTTAACGAGTCGGCTTTTAAAAAAGTTCCGTACTACATAGAAGCAAATGGAGAAAAATTACCTGTGGTGGTGGCTGGAAGACGTCCAGCTTGTTGGATATGCAATGAGGTTGGGCATTTAACTTTCACTTGCCCAACAAGGATAAAACCGGCCCAGCCTAACCCCAAGAACAGAGTGCTAGAACACTTGACCCCGAAAGTTGCAGCAGATAAAAAGACTCCCTCCTCAAAACCAACAGCTGAAACTGTAACCCCGGAGGAATTCGAGGACTTATGCAACACAGAAAATGAATCTCCCAAAAAAAAAGTCGTATGGAACATTGTGACTGGAAAAAAATCACCGAAGTCATACGCTCAAGTGATGACCGAAGAGGAACAACTAGAAATAGAAACCAGTAACGATCCAGGTGGAGAAAAGTACAAAGAATTATTAAATCTTAAAAAGTCTCTCGACGAGGAGCGCAAATCTGAAGAAAAAAAAGGGAAAAAAAACGAAGGAAAAAAAATGGTTTCCGAAACCACAAGTAATTCGGAAAAAAAACAAACTCCCCCGGCCAAAGAACGTCGCTCTCCAGCCAAAGGTGCACCCCCACTATTAAAGTCATCCCCACCAGTAAGGGAATCGAATTTGACCCCCTTATCAAAAGATAAGCCCGTTACCCCCAATCCATCTCCTTTCTGTTCCCCGTGCAACACCCCTAAAAGTACACCGCCCCCCTCTCCAATGAAGACCGATATGCCGCCTCCTGCCTCACCCACCGCCCCCTCCACATCCCAGAAACGCCATCGAAGTCCCTCGCTAGAGGCCCGGAAAAAGAAGACCCCTTTCTACACAGGCAAGGATGTCTGTAAAGTTACTCCCGAAACTGAAAATCTTATAATAAACCATCATAAGAAGAACTACCGAAACCTAGCTACACTGAAGATGGTCAACAAAAAAGACATCACCAACCCGGAAAATTTCTTAGATGCAAAAAGACTTTTATCCGTGGTTAGATCAAGAGACAAAGCTAAAGGTGTTTGGAATATGATGGAGGAAGCGAATAACGCCTTTAATATATCGCCTCCTCTCGCTTTCTTTAACGATGAAGAATTAATATTACTCCAAAAATCTTGTACTGGGAGGGTCCCTATACGTATCCATCCTACACTCTACAGGACAATAAAACTAACTTTCCCCTTAGACATTGGCGGTGTGGCCTCGGACGGTCTAGTCTCAAATGAATTGGGACAAGGTTCTCTGGGGTCATCTGTCGGTGTCTTAAATGCATCAATGTTCGTTTCGGGTTCCCAACTCTAAGAGCACTAGAATGGCACTCAGATTAGCAAGCCTAAATGGCCGAGGGTTGAGGGACACCGCTCGTAAACTTCGAGTAGTACGTGACCTTCAGCGACTCGGCGTGGATGTATGTTGTTTGCAGGAGACCCACTTTATTCCCAGTGATTATCAGGGTGCGCTGACTAGAGACTTTCAGCTCTATTCAGCGTACTTTGATACTCACTCAAGAGGGGTTTCCTGGCTAGTTAAGCGCACACTGAATGCGACGTGTGACCCAATCTATGCAGATCCTGAGGGAAGGCTGTGCGTTCTTGATGTTACCGTAAAGGATGTGGCTTTTCGGCTTATTGGGGTTTATGCGCCCAACGCCAGTTCTGAGCGGGTTCCTTTTTTTCGGCGGATCGAGCCCTTTATGGATACGTCGCGTCGGATAATTCTAGCGGGAGACTGGAACGCGGTCTTGGATCCCGATTTAGATCGCTTGGGAAAACGTAGGGGAACTAACAGCAACGGGGATGTTAAGGCATTTCGGGACTTTATCGATAAGTTCGATCTTGTCGATAAATTCCGAAATGAGAAACCCCGTGAAGTAGTATGGACTTGGACTGCTAGTCGCGGCTCCGATTTAGGGCAACTTTCGAGTTACCTTGATCGGTTCTTAATTAGGAGAGTCGATTTAGGGCTTTTAGATTGTCCAAGTTTTCATAATATAGTTTACTCGGATCATAGGCTTGTCCGGGTGCGGGTAAACTTAGATAGTCCTAAGCCTAGATTGGCTGGTTACTGGAAGTTCAACACATCGTTGTTCGATTTGGAGGACTTCCGGGAACAGCTTTTACTAACATTACAGAGGGAATTGACGGGTGCTATCATTGGGAATAAGTGGTGGGGCCACCTTAAGAACGTTATTAGGTCCTTCGTTGCCGATTATAGTCGTCGACTCAACCTTAGATCTAGGGCAACGAAAGTGGCACTAGAAACTAGTTTAAGTCGGGCGGTTGAGGCGGGGGATAGCGTTACCTTTACTGTAGCTAAAACGGAACTGAACTCCTTGGATAACAAGGCAGATCAGGGATTGATAGTTAGGGCTAGGTTAAAAAGAGTGCCGCACGAGGCGACAAACATGGCCGCGTCACTGCGTGCGGAGGAACGTCGACGGTCTACTGATCGACACATCGCCAGTGTCACATTATCGGATGGGCGTCTCGTGACTACAAACGACGGGATTTTGGAGGGTTTTCGCTCTCATTTTCAGGATCTCTTTACCAAGGAGCCCGGTCTGACAATGGCTCAGTTCGACGCCTATTTAGCTGACTTTTCTCGTCTCGAGGCGACCGAAGCGGCTAGGTGCGAAGGGTGTATAAATGAGGATGAAGTCCTGGGGGCCCTAAGGCAGGTTGGCCTTGATAAGTCTCCGGGTATCGATGGTCTGCCTTACGAACTGTATTTGAGGTTGTCGCCCATTTTTGTCCCCCTGCTGGCTGTGTTGTTTAACTCCTGGTTTAGGAACGGGTCTATCCCCCAGTACTTTACCAGGGGTATCATCAAATTGCTCCGCAAGGACAAGAGTGGTGGGGATGGTATAGGTAATTTCCGGCCCTTAACAATGTTAAATACAGAGTTAAAGATTTTGGCCAAGATCTTGGCTAATCGTCTGCAGGTTGTCTTGTTTCGTCTAATAAGTCCCGAACAGACTTGTTCTGTTAAGGGCCGGACTATTCAAGATAATTTGCACATGATACGCTTGATCATAGAGAAAGTCGACACTGAGGCCGCGCTGATCAATTTAGATCAGTCCAAAGCATTCGATAGGGTCGATCATCGTTACCTGGAGGCTGTCTTGTCTTCGGATGGATTTGGTCCCCATTTCCGCTCCTGGATTCGCCTCTTTTATGCAAACCCCGGTGCGTTGGTTGAAGTGAATGGAATGAGGTCAAAGCCTTTCGATTTGTCCAGATCTATTCGTCAGGGATGTCCGCTTTCACCGATGCTTTATGTGCTTGCGTTGGAGCCTTTCCTTCGCAGGCTTAGGGTGAATCCGGTCCTTCGTGGGATTACTTTGTCTGGTGCTTGCCCCATAATTAAGTACTCCGCCTATGCCGACGACGTCACTGTGCTTGTAACGAGCAGTGCTGAGATTAGGGTCGTCGACATGGAAATAAGACGGTATGAACAAGTGACAGGGGCCAAAATCAACTGCGATAAGTCTGTTGGCTTACGCATTGGTGCCTGGAGGGGTGTTCCCCTTCAGGGGCCCTTTGGCTGGACGGATGGGCCTTGCAAGATACTCGGGGTCTGGTTTGGTCCTGATCTTCAGTTGGAGAAAAATTGGTCGGAAGTGTTGAAAGCGGTTAAGGCTGCAGCCCGTCTGTGGTCTTTGAGAAATCTTACTTTAAAAGGAAGAGCGGAGGTGTGTAATTCTCACATTTATCCTCTCATCCTCTACCGTCTTTCTGTGCTCCCTCTGCCGGCGATCACACTAGTTGAACTAGTGAAGGCTCTTTTCGCGTTTTTGTGGCGCGGAAAGCAGCCCATGGTTCGCCGGGAGATCTGCTACTTGCATCCGTCTGAAGGCGGTCTAGGTATGCCAAGCGTTGAGATTCGTCAATATACGCTTCGCTTACACTACCTAGACCGAATGTGTACACCTTGTGAGGGAAACGGTGAATTCTGGAAGGAAGACACCACGAAAGCCTTTCCGGCTTTGAAAAGTGTGCACTTGCATGGGGGTGAGGCATTTCGTTTACCTCGACGCGAGTGCTCCTTTTATCGCGAGTGTCGACAGTCCTTGAAGTACCTTCTAAGGGTGTCAGAAAGCCTCTCTGACACCCGAGTGTTGTCTCGTAAAGCACTATATCGGGTTATGGTGAGGGGATCTGTTCGTGACGATATTACTGAGGAGCTCGGTCTTACGAAGGGAGAACTTCGCTTGATCTGGCCTTGGGCGCCTGGGTTTAAATGCTTCGATAATTACGAGGCATCACTCACCTGGCTGATAATACGAAATGCACTCTGGGTCGGCAAAAAGCTTTACGCAGCGGGATTATTAGAGACACCAAGTTGTGTTCGATGCGGCGACTGGGAGGAAACGACCAGTCATGTTTTCTTTCATTGCCCCATCGTTCGCCCGCTGTGTGAGTTAGTTGAAGGCTACACGGTTCGCATATTGAACGGACAGTTCTTCGTTTTGGAGTCTTTTTCGACATGCTGCAATTGGGCACCAATCATGAAGTGGAAAGAGCATTATGTGTTTCTTTGCTTACTAGCAGTCATGAGAGGAGTGATTTGGTCGACACGACAGAAGGAAGTCTACGGGGAAGAGACCTTCACTGCTCCCCAGCTTGTCCTCATTTTCCAGTCTCGCCTGAAAATGCGTGTCAGGCTGGAGAAGGTGAAACTCCCTCCGGCAGATTTCAACGAAAGGTGGGTGAAAGTTGCGCGTTTGTGTCGTTTGAATGGAGCTAATTTTGAGTGGTACTTGGACGTGCCTTAGACAGAATATTGGGTGGCTGAACCGAACACTGACCCTTTTATTTGACCCGGTTAGGCAAGATTAGGTTATGTTTTGTTTTTCTTCCTCTTTTTTAGCTTAGCTAGATGGATTGTAAGTTGTCATAGGTCCCCCTTTTTTTTCGTCCTCTCCCCCCCCCCTTTTTTTTTTTTTTTTTTTTACCCCGACTTTTATTTTCTAATTCCCATTCCCGACCCCTATTAGGTGACTGATCTGTTATTTTGTCAGAGATGCAGGTCTCCTTTCGTAATTTTCGAAGGAGGTGTGAGAATAAAACTTTCGTGACCTGCATCGCCTTTTTTCGACTGGCAAAACTACTTATCGGCCACATTTCTTTAGTGGGAGGTTCTTATACTAACACTTAATTTTATTTATTTTTTCATTGTATATATATATATCATTCTTGTTCCCCCACTCCCAATTCCATGTATATATTGTCATTTTTGGGTTTTAAGTAGGTATATCATGGAGTAAATTTGTTTTGGTGATTGTGACTAGTTAAGTTAAGAATGTTAGTTAGGTCAACATTTTCCCCACCCCCTTGTAGGCCTTGTGCCAAATTTTGTATTTTTTACAAATAAATATTCTAGGTAAGCAACAAAGCTCTCTGTTATTTTTTCTCTGCCAGTAAGTCCCTTATTATTGTTATTATTGTTATTTATTGTTACTACCGTTAATTGTTAAATTTGTTGCTTGCTTTTTGTTACTCCTTATATTTTTATTTATTTGGAGTTTGTTAATTCTTTTTTTTTTTTACCGTTCTCCGGCCATGGCGACTGCCAGCTGTGCGCCTTCGGAGACCTCTGAAGTGGTTGAGAAGCCATCTCAGCCTACGGATAAAACGGACTGGATTAAGGCACCCGCCCTTAAAATAGACGTTGACGATTTTGTCGCCAAGGCAAAAGACTGCACGGATTTCGTGACTGAAACTGGAGTAATCATACAGTTACCAAGGTTGGAGGAATTCCAGAAAAAAACTATTTTAATGTTCGTAGTGGACAGAAAGTCCAAAAAACTGATTAGGTCCTCGAAAGAAACTGTCGCAAAATTAATTGCAACGACCGGAGTACGTGCTGAACGTATCGTGAAATGTAAAGGTTATAACACCTGGAATAGTCTCTTTAAGACCGAGGAAGTTTGCATCGAACTCTCGAAGAAAGAAATAATGACGAAAGACTACATTCTGCGAATGGAATACATGGGTCGAAGGAGAACGACCATCTCAGTTTTTGAAGTTCCGGCTGTGGTTCCTGGGGAATACTTAGGCGCCTTTTTACTTAAGTTCGGAGAAATAACGGCTATTACGGTCGACAAGTTCAACGGAACATGGTCTTTTGACGTGTGGCTTAACGAGTCGGCTTTTAAGAAAGTTCCGTACTACATAGAAGCAAATGGAGAAAAATTACCTGTGGTGGTGGCTGGAAGACGTCCAGCTTGTTGGATATGCAATGAGGTTGGGCATTTAACTTTCACTTGCCCAACAAGGATAAAACCGGCCCAGCCTAACCCCAAGAACAGAGTGCTAGAACACTTGACCCCGAAAGTTGCAGCAGATAAAAAGACTCCCTCCTCAAAACCAACAGCTGAAACTGTAACCCCGGAGGAATTCGAGGACTTATGCAACACAGAAAATGAATCTCCCCCAAAAAAAGTCGTATGGAACATTGTGACTGGAAAAAAATCACCGAAGTCATACGCTCAAGTGATGACCGAAGAGGAACAACTAGAAATAGAAACCAGTAACGATCCAGGTGGAGAAAAAAACAAAGAAATACTAAATTTGAAAAAGTCTCTCGACGAGGAGCGCAAATCTGAAGAAAAAAAAGGGAAAAAAAACGAAGGAAAAAAAATGGTTTCCGAAACCACAAGTAATTCGGAAAAAAAACAAACTCCCCCGGCCAAAGAACGTCGCTCTCCAGCCAAAGGTGCACCCCCACTATTAAAGTCATCCCCACCAGTAAGGGAATCGAATTTGACCCCCTTATCAAAAGATAAGCCCGTTACCCCCAATCCATCTCCTTTCTGTTCCCCGTGCAACACCCCTAAAAGTACACCGCCCCCCTCTCCAATGAAGACCGATATGCCGCCTCCTGCCTCACCCACCGCCCCCTCCACATCCCAGAAACGCCATCGAAGTCCCTCGCTAGAGGCCCGGAAAAAGGAGACCCCTTTCTACACAGGCAAGGATGTCTGTAAAGTTACTCCTGAAACTGAAAATCTTATGACAAACCATCATAAGAAGAACTATCGCAACCTAGCTATACTGAAGATGGTCAACAAAAAGGACATTACCAACCCGGAAAATTTCTTGGGTGCAAAAAGACTTTTATCCGTGGTTAGATCAAGAGACAAAGCTAAAGGTGTTTGGAATATGATGGAGGAAGCGAATAACGCCTTTAATATATCGCCTCCTCTCGCTTTCTTTAACGATGAAGAACTAATATTACTCCAAAAATCTTGTACTGGGAGGGTCCCTATACGTATCCATCCTACACTCTACAGGGCAATAAAACTAACTTTCCCCTTAGACATTGGCGGTGTGGCCCCGGACGGTCTCGTCTCAAATGAATTGGGACAATGTTCTCTGGGGTCATCTGTCGGTGTCTTCGACTGGCAAAACTACTTATCGGCCACATTTCTTTAGTGGGAGGTTCTTATACTAACACTTAATTTTATTTATTTTTTCATTGTATATATATATATCATTCTTGTTCCCACACTCCCAATTCTATGTATATATTGTCATTTTTGGGTTTTAAGTAGGTATATCATGGAGTAAATTTGTTTTGGTGATTGTGACTAGTTAAGTTAAGAATGTTAGTTAGGTCAACATTTTCCCCACCCCCTTGTAGGCCTTGTGCCAAATTTTTTATTTTTTACAAATAAATATTCTAGGTAAGCAACAAATGGTTAAATAAAGCTTATCCTTAAGTTATATTCGGCGTCCAGTTTTTATTACAGGCTCCTAGAGATTTATTTTTTTCTTATGTTTGTTCTGATTTACTCCCAATAACTATTACGTACTAGTATGAAGTTAACACAAACACACGATTGAAAATGCTAAGGGTGTTACACAACAGCTAAAAAATAAAACAAAAAGAAGAAAATATCCAACTAAAAGTTAAACGCTTAAAAATGATCCGAAAAATGAGGAGGTTAGAAATATGAACATCTAAAACAATTCTCAAAAGTTTTTGAACTGAAAAAAAATAGTGGAATAAATTGTAACGTCTACAAAACCTTATACACGCCTTTTAAATAGCTCATAACTGTGCAAACATAATTAAAGTTTACGGAATTGGAGAACACACACATTTCATATAATTCTTAAGGGTCAAATTTAAATTATTTAATTCTAAGCCACAATGCCAATCCCGTAAGCTCTATTTAAACAGTTTTCACCAGATATTTATCTTTCTGATTGCTTTAAAGTATTATGGACCAAGGGTATTTTAGTATTATAAATCAGTTATTGTAGTTTTATAGTAAAACTGCCTGTGCTTGAAATCTACAGTGAAGCAAGAATAGTGCAATTCTAACCAGTCCAGCAGGACGACTCGAAACAATGACAGGAGAAACAGAGAAAGACTGGTCGTTTTCCAGAGTTTTTTTCTTCTAGACAAGTTGCACAACCAAGGCTTGGGAATCTCACCTACTTACTATATATATAGAAGAAATATATATGGATTAATACTTTTCCGAACGGAAATTAGTGAAATTCATCTAGACACCCCAACAGAACTCGAAACTGGACTGCTGAGTTAACGGTTCGCGCCTGTAACTATTACACAACACCATTATTATTTATATAAACATTAATTGTCTGTGCAGTAAATATATCCAAATAGGTTGCAAGGATAGATTATAGTTCTACACTTATTTCGTTTGTAGAGGCTTAAAGAGAATCTACAAGTTTGAATTTAAAAGCAATTATTCATATAAAAATAAATGCAAAGTGAATTAATCACTTTTAATACATAATAAACATATCTGCTCTTAATTTAAGAAGGAATAATACATTTAAGCAATTAATCAATGAATAAAACAATAATAATTAATAATATATAATATATAAACAATATATTAATAATATATAATATATTAATAATATATAATATATAAACAATATATAAACAATATATAATATATAAACAATGTCGAAAAGCAAAAAAATATGAAAATGAAAATATTTGTAATTTTATTTTATTTTAGTATGAAGTGCTGGTGATGGCTCGAATGAAAACTTGAGGAGGTGGGGGAAGAAGTTTTGCCGTTTTCCGTTAATAAGATATTTAATGTTCAATAGGACAGTTTCTTCTTTATCAAAGCATAAGCATACAATATAATGCTGTATGGTACCAACGCTATTGATTGCGTTCATTTCTGTTTGAAAGTTTTGATTCAAGGTAATTCGTGTTCTGATGTGTCACTGCAATATATGATTCTGTAGATATAGATGCTTTAATCAGCAAACACTATTTAGTTGTTTTTTTGCAACTCTGAGACAACTCAACTAGGAGAATTGAATTTTTATTTGAATTATTCATGATGAAAAATAATTAGGCCGATATACACTTCAGTCTTCATTAGCACATAACGTAGGATAGAACGTGTAATTATTTTTGGTGTTTCTAAATGGCTGCCATTTAAAAAACATTTTAGGACTTCTATCATATTTTAGGTTTTATTTTTCATGTATTGTAATCCCCTTGAAATTCATCTAGACACCCCAACATCATCCCGGACTTAGCATAAGTGTTGTGATTAATAAAAGACATGGTCTTTTTAAAGGTCCTGCCTTTTTCCTGTTGAAAAGTGCATGAGGATGCAACACAATAAATATTTTTTGGCAATATAAAAAACAACAAATCTAAAGTATACTTGCTGTTCTGAACAAACAATTATAAATTAAAAGTGAAGCCCATTTTGGAAATACAAAAAATAATTACTCGTTTTGCCCTACGCTATGTTTTCCCTAACTGGTTGATAATTTTACCTTAAATGTAAATAGTTTTTATATGGATGAGTTACTACTTATCAAGGCCAAAAACCACTAGAGAATATGGGTTTATGTAATCATCGGTTAGATGCTGAACTATACTACTATGACAGGGTTAAAAACGATGCACGGATATTAAATAAATTGATTACTTAAGAAGCCGGTTCATCAAGTATTTTTTGATATTGGACTTGACGGCAACCATATTTTAGTCTGCAGGGAAGCATTCTTGCGTAAATGTGTTCCACAGAAGAGGGAGTCTTAAAAATAAATTATTTTCATGGAAACTCCGTTTGGTTATAGGTACAGATAAGAAAAAAAGAAAAGTTATTTGCAGTATTCGTAAAGTGTCGAGTACTTTCTGTGAATCTTTTACGAGGAGGAACTAGAGATTGGAGCTCAATCGAGCATGTACTACAGTGATAGAGTAGAGGGAGACTAGCAACGGCTCATCTGTAAGAAAGTGGGCTGTATGTAAGAGAAGAGATAGTCTAAAATATGTTTCTGGTTTATTAATAAAATATTTTCCAGGGTTTTAATGTGTAATCACACGCAAAAAAAAACAAAAAAATTTAAAAAATGATAACGAAATAAAATAATACTACAATTTAGACGAAGGTATGAAACCATTTTAGGAACGAAGCTTCTTCGAGCGGTTAAGACGATTCGGTAACAGCGAAATAAAGAAAAATAGATGGTATCAAACTCCATTCTAGCTTAACTCCAACACCTGTCAACCACGCCCATATATATGTCTTTACTCTACTTATTCACCATTAAATTATCATCCTAATTAATTCTACGCCTCTCATCATCAGGGGGCGCATGTATAGCTATACACATAGACCATATAAATATCAGTAATTAGTTATGATATAACGGCGTTTATAAACTATTATATTTCGTTGAATATGTTAGAAAATCTCTCTATACATAATCTGTTTATCATCCTTTCCAACATTCTACCAAATTTTAGCAAGCCATACTGCTGGGTAAATAACACATTTCCGAGTTTAATCTTGCTGTCTGAGACTTTGTTTACTTATTGAACATAGGGCTATCTTTAATTTATCTTCTGAGACAAGTTTAAACAATTTGTAAGTTTTAGACGCCAAAACAACGCAGTCTTCTTCAGGACTAGAAACATTTTGTGTTTTTTTTCTTTTTCTTTTCTTGTGGCATGGTGTAACTAAAAAATCCGTATAGTTTTTTCAAGACGGATGTTTTAGTGATACTACACCACGGGGAAAGAAAAAAATGTTTCTAGTCCTGAAGAAGACGTTATACCGTGGCAACTAAGGTGATTTTAAATAAATAAATATTTATTCTAAAAAGATCAGCTTCTAAACTTCAAATTACCCAACTTGTACACGCTTACATGGTGAAAAAAATCTATAATTTAAAGTGTCAATAAGTTGGTGGGACAGGGCGCAGGTATACAGTTGGTAATGTAAAGACGATTTTTAATCATGCCACATGGAAAAAACAAATGATAATTAGAGGTACTAATAACGTCTGCCGCAACAAACCAGGAGGTTATGTTTGCTTGTGAGTCTTTAACGACATAGTAACCATTATAAAGTCATCCTAGATCAAACAATTTTCTTTTCTGAATAAGACAGTTTTTACAATGTTTTTGTTTTGTGAAGCTGTTTTTAGAGTTGGGATATTAAACAATTAATAATGTGTAAGCGATTTTTTATTGTTATATTTCAGTATGCTTGTTGCTTCTTTCAGGTTGTTCACGATATTCTTTTGAAGTTAGTTGTTTTCAAATTGTTTGCGATGTAATAAGATAAGTTAGATTTCTATGCATTATGTAGACAAATAAAGAATAGACTTTACATACAATTAAATCATTTTACAAGCAAAAGGTAGGCTCATTTTGCTAATTTTAGTTTAAAAATGTGTCCGATGTGGCAGACTAGTATTATCCTGTAGAACGCGATGAAACTAAGTTGAGTAAAAAATATGAGTGTAGTATTAGAATATTTTGACAGTGTGTGTGCACCCTGTCGCATTAACCCTATTGTCTAAAGGTTTCTCAATCTGACTACGGTCTGTTGATACCAATGCAACACTTTATGAAAGGTGGCCGATTTGAGTCATTCGATGCAGTTGAATAATCCCGTAAAGAAAATTTCGATTCAAAGCAAAAAGATTGGAAATTTGACTAAACCCGAAAGTTTGCAGGTCGTTGGCAGGTGTCCCCAACATTGACGGTATTTATTTTAAAAGACAGTTATTGCTTCTGATGAGATCTTTGCATAATAAATCAGTATTTTTACGCAGCGCACGCACTTTTTCCTCAACCGCTGGTAGTATCGATTTTGTACAAAATATTGAATTATGTTTTAAGGGCAAGCGAGGTCTCTCCTATTAACGGAGGTTGTACTTCTGGACATAGCAATTCCATTATCGGTCTTAAATAAATAAGTAGCTAGGAAATTGTGTTCCCTCTATTGCTGGGCAAAGGTACAAAGAAAAAAATAACTTAGGAGTGAATAGTATTTGAAATGACCAGCAAAAAGACGTAATAGTATTTGAAGAAGACGTGTTTTTGTAGTAGATGAAGTATTCGTAGGAGTATCTGTATGAAAAAAGGCACTTGAAAGAGGGAGCATTTTAAGATTGAAACGTACTTGAAGATGTCGTTATGTAAGAACCAGAGGAAGAAAGAAACAGTCAGGAAGAAGAAAAAGAAGAAGCAAGAAAAAGATGAAGAAAGAAAAAGAAGGAAAACAAGAAGCTTAAATATAAATTCGAATCAACCTTCCGTTTTAGCATCGTTTTCCCCAGTTCTTTCGGGAATAATGTATTTACAGGAGGCCCACATGAAGGTTGCCAACATCCATATTAAAACTTGTGCCATGGAACCGATAAGATTCGGACTTGACACGACCACCGCGCCAGTCTACGTCGATATCTACTTCACTACTCCCGAAAATAACAAGAAGAAATTTTATGTCATTTCCAGTTTCAAGTTTTTCTTACTAATTTCAAATATTTAAACTAATACATATATATATATATATATATATATATATATATATATATATATATAGGTGTGTGTGTAAAAGTATAACATTAATAATTATTAAATAAGAAATAAAAACATTAATATAAAATAAATATATTCGAATTAAACTAATTTAAAAAGATACAAATAATTCACACGGTATTACTTTTATCAAAAAAGATTATAAATAAAAAATAATAATTAAATTAATATAAAAAATGTGACATACAAAGGTATAAACTAGAAGCACAAATAAATAAATAATGCGATAAAACAAATAAATAAAATATTTTAATATCAGTTCTCGGCTGAATTTAATCTTATATGCGAACGAAGCATCCAATAATAACAGCCATATTTGGACGTTTCTTCTCTGAAAACGGAAAAAACGTTTTTTTTTATCTCCAAAATATTAAAATATTTTCCAACATCCAGGACTTTATTAAAAGAAAGGTAAATATTTACTGAAAGAGTAAGTGAAAGATTTAATAAAATATAAATAGATAAGTTTAGGAAGAAAAAATATTGTATATATTTGCTCCAATTATTTGTTTTTGTTTATGTCTTCTTTCAGCGTTCCGTTTTCCCGCATTGTAAACGACCTTATTAAATAACTATGAACTGAACAAAATATTTTGTACGTTTTAGTATCACCAAAATCATAAAACTGATATCTGAATATGGAATAGTGGATTATTTTCCAAGAAAGGAGGATAATGTTCGATGTTGATAAAATTTTATATGTGTAAATAGGAATGATATCAAAACATTTACCAACTTACATCTGTTAACGACGTTAATAAAATAAGTTCAAAGTGTTCATTTGGCGTAGACGCTTTAGTTCTACTGTTTGTATTTTCTGGGGGAAGTTAACTTAAAATTACTACTTTTTCAAAGTTAACATCTAGTCTAGAGTTACATGTTTGCCCTTCATATCAACCCATACGATTAGGCATCGTATCGACACTTCCTGGTCAGCCTTATATAGTCTGTAAGTTCGCTTTTGGCTACGTAGTAAAATCCAACTACAGGTTTACGATACGTCGACTGGCCCGCTTCAGACCACTGAACTGAATCTTTCATGTCGAAGTCTGACTTCGTTGTCACACAAACCTTGTTACTCCCTTCCCAGTTGCTTGCAACAAGGCGGATTCGTTGGCTAGGTCAATGTCTTCGATGGGAAGAAAGTGAACTTATACGCAGAACTGTGGCTCCGGAACCCATGTTCGGGTGGCGAAACATGGAGGCGGTCAACTGGAAACCTGACTCTCCACGGTCAAATTAGACACAGAAACTATATCTGGCTGTTGCATCTACAGGTTCCGACGTTGAACAAGAGATTGGCTCCGAATTATCATATCGAACTGGAGACGATAAAGCGCAGCGATTAGAGATGTACTGTACTTACCGGATGTCTATTGAACTAACTTCCGGTGAAACTGATTAAATTACAAGTACAAGTAAGTAGTACCGAATCATCAGCCATCTTCTTTATAGCTGTTGTGTAGCTTATTCTATCTATCAAATCCTTAACTGAGCACAATTCTGTTGTTGACAAACTTAATTCTTTCTAGAACCAGGTACTCACAGTTACCAATATTCATAAATGAATTTGGTGCTATAAAATCGACTGAATTCGAACTTGGCACTCCGACCCGGAGTTGACATCGCTATCCACTTCACCACAATCACATGGCAACGCATCCTATTAAGTAGTTGTCGTAAGGTTTTATCGTGCCCCCCCCTCAACTCAATGCGAGGTCCTCATGATCGTTCATATTTTTCATCGCCCCCCCTCATAAAGTAATGCATGCACGGACATACTTTGGCTAGTACTATAGCATTAACAGAATTCAGTTCCAAATCAAATAATTTATTTGAAAAACTCATTCAATTACCCAATATCTCCAATGAGAACTGGTATTCAATAACGCATGAATAAAAATAAAATATGACAATTACAGAAAGTTTACAATTAAAATAAGATTAGAAAATTTTTAAGACAAGTTGATTAAAACATTTTAATTTAAAGAACAGGTGTTTTTAAAAAAATGATTCATAGCCCAAAACTGACATTTTGAAAACTTTAGACGAGAAAATTACACTAGCAAAACAGGCTATTAGATTAAATTAATATTTAATTTAATAGTACATTTAATATTAAAAAATAAACATTATTAATTACAAAAAAAACACCATACTTATAAGCTGTGTGTCGTCACATTTCTGTAACCTATTGTCTTTACCCATTTTTTTAACTTTTACTTTTGAGCACTGAAAATAAACCATCAGCTCCACGGGGTCATATAGCATCCGTTGGGAGAGTCTGCGATAAAAATACGATTCAGTGTCCCATCACTTATACCTTTTTGTTAAATTGTTTATTAACATCTGAAATTAAAATTGAATACCAATAACTGAAAATTTCGTTTTAAATTGTGCATTGTAAAAAAATTAGTTGCTGAACAATTCTCTAGACACGCGTATACATATATTTACGTGCCATGTAAACACATGTACAATGTTTCTTACTGACACCTGAATCGTATATTTTATTTATATTTCTTTAACTTTTAAAATATATGTTCACAAACGTATTGGCTTAACCTACGGAAAATGGAAATCGCATGAACTACGGGATATATAATGAAATCGTCATTTAGAGATGCATTTTGGCAACTGTTTGAAAACCATAGATCACGGTCAACCCAAGCGAGTGGAATTGGATACGGCGAAATTGGTGACAAAACATCGAAGTGGATAGCCTCGAAAGGGATTGGACGCTGTCATGCTATATGACGGTATCCACCATTCAGCGCTCCTACACTTTGAAAAAGGGTGTTATTGGACGTTTATATTTACGTTAAGGTACCTGGGTATATACGGTAGTTTACGTACGTCTACATGAGGACACCGCTAAAAATATTTGTTAAAATAAAAGAAAAATCTGATGATGTAAATGTTTGAACGAAAAACCATAAAGTGAAACACGGATATACTATTTAGATGAAATAAATGTTTGACATTTTTTCGTATTCTGATTGTTGTTTAAAAGTCAGGTTTGCAGGCAAAGGTTAAGATATTGTGTTTCCCGGTGCATTTAATATCAAAGTTCAGTTTATTCTTCTGATTGAAGACGCATGGATATCATTCGACTAACAAGCGACCAAAAAAGTAAACAAATGATGATGATATATATATATATATATATATATATATATATATATATATATATATATATATATATATATTTATATAAGATTTTCTTTATAGAAATTAGAAACCACAAACAATTAAAAAGCATTAATTGTTGTGATTTTTAATTTGTATTAAAAAAAAGTACACTTTACGAAAAAATGTAAAAAAATGTGATCAACTATCGTTTCTTAATACTGGTGCCACCACGCGTGTACACATTAAAAAAAAGACTTTATTTAAAACCTCGTGTCAGCAACATCGGACATATATTTTTCTGTTATCACTGGTGGGTCACCCCTCCTGGGGCTAATACCAGCGAAATGAAAAGAAAAAAAGAAGTCTAGCTCTGTTGAAGGCAAGTTTCGTTGCCGAAAGTTACAGCTTCTAAATAAATGAATTTTATTTATTTAGAATACCTTTATAATTTGTGGTTTTTAATTTCTATAAATATAATAAAATCTTACACTTTACAAAATAATTTTCAAAAATGTGATCAACTATCGCTTTAATATATATATATATATATATATATATATATATATATATATATATATATATATATATATATATATATATACGGTAAGTTGAGATAAATAAAATGAAAACATTATTTGTATCAGTTCCAAGAATTCAAACAACGAATATTTGGCGTACGATCGTTTCTTAAACAATTTAACTTGTTTTATTATATTTTATATGATCTCAAACAGTCTTTTCATCAGCACCCCTTATAATATAATCTCATACGGAAGTCAAGAGAGAACGACATCATATTTTGGCATTACTTGAAAAAATAAATATCTCGTTAATGTGAGAAAACCATATATATATATATATATATATATATATATATATATATATATATATATATATTTATTAGAAAAGTTTAGTTCAATAACTAAAATGTAGCTGTATGCAAATAAGATTATAAAATATCGATGTTTTATAGTAAAAATGTTACGGATCCCCAGGATATAAAAAAAACTACTGCGGCTAAAATTGAGCTCAATGGTAAACCTCTGAAGTCAAACAGAGCTGCTATATTAAAATTTAGTAGCATAACAAAATCAGGACATATGTAATATTTGGTGATGTTCATGCTCCCAAAGATTCGACACCAACAATATTTACCCTTACGTACATATGTTTCCGAATGTAAATTCATTATCACATCCATAGCAGGGTAGAAAATTGAAAATTATAGGAATCTATCACAATATTTCCTTATCAATATGATACAGACAATATATGATTTAATTTTTTAATAATTATACACACGAAACGAAACAAACCAAAGCTCAGAACCTCTTTTTTTTACTATGACAGTTTTTAAATATATTTTTTCTTCTCTAGGATTGATTCTGTTTTTTGAAATAATATGGACCAAGAGAATATTTCAAATGTTGTATATGAGAATTAACTAATATAAAACGAAGAAAAATGATCAACTTGAATTTTAAATTGTTCTCGTAATTAACACACTTATGAATACAGAAATAATAAAAGAAACCCTGATTGATAGCTTAAACAATGATTACTTATCTCAAAAACTCCTGTAAATAAATCTTGGTAAATGCTGATAACAACGTATACTTATATGTTGTTGACAACATTTTCAAACGGACTTAGTTTTGTTTTATTTTGTATTCATAATTATTAATCAATTCTATTAAATAGTGTATGTATCGTATTGATAAATAAATATTGTATGTATCGTATTGATAAATAAATATTGTATGTATCGTATTGATAAATAAATATTGTATGTATCGTATTGATAAATAAATAAAATATGTATCGTATTGATAAATAAATATTGTATGTATCGTATTGATAAATAAATATTGTATGTATCGTATTGATAAATAAATATTGTATGTATCGTATTGATAAATAAATATTGTATGTATCGTATTGATAAATAAATATTGTATGTATCGTATTGATAAATAAATATTGTATGTATCGTATTGATAAATAGATATTGTTCTGATGGAAGGATTCATACACTTGTCAATATTCTATCTTGCGGTGGATGATAATAAAAGATAAAGTTCAGAAACAGATGTTAGCAAGGAAAAATATTGTTTGTGGTTAATGTATCAGAGCATGATCATTGCGAAATAATTAATATGTCGTAGGTTTGCATTCTATATAGCTACAATATATATATATATATATATATATATATATATATATATATATATATATTTCATTTTATATATATATATATTTCATTACCATCGCCATCACGGTTTTTGATCACACGTGGAGGAGGAACCCATCTATGGTTCCGACCACCTTATTGGTGACTGGCATTCAGGTTTTTTTGTTGCCATAGTTGCCACGCTAGTTACTGCGGGTTGGCGACGCTATTTGCCCATAGTTAGATGTCCACAGACAGCGCTAGGTATTCGCAACTGGTAACCCATCTAGTACTGACCAGGCTCAACGTCGTTTAACTTCGGTGATCTAACAGAAACTAGTGTGTCAACGTAACTATGCCGTATCTATCTATCTATCTATCTATCTATCTATCTATCTATCTATCTATCTATCTATCTATCTATCTATCTATCTATCTATCTATCCATCTATCTATGTTATGAAAATATATTATGGCAATTAAGCTACAATTAAGCTATAGTGTGTCAAGTTATACTGAAAAGAAATCATAAAGTGCTCGATCGCAGAAAAGTGAGAGCTATTACAAATAATTTATTTGGAAACTATATGTTACATATATCAGAATTGCACCGTGGTTTCATCAAGATGGGTTGACCGTTTACATTTTAAAAAGTCTATACCACAGGGGTTCGTCAGCGTACTGAAATGAGGTCAAAACACAATGTGGAATGGCGTTCGTCGATAAAAAACTAGTGCATTCCTGAAATGTCTGTTTGGAAAAAATATATCGAATTAATGAAGTTTTATTTTATTTATTATTTATAGTTTTGTGTTTTAAGATGGTTTTTATTTTATTCTAGTGAGTGATTTATTTAATTATTTATTTGTAGTTTTGTATTGTTATTTAAAGGGTTGTATTGAGAAGATCGTTTATGGATCTTAGTAGATTTTCGATGTTTTGAAAAATGTAAAAAACAGAGCGGACGTTTGAATTCATCGTTTAAATAGTTTTAATACTGAAGCTCCCTTTTGAAGGGGATATCGGGGTTAATTTTATGTATCGGATTCATCATTTATTTTATTTATAGTTTTGTGTTTGAACTGATTTATCTTGTTTAGGGTTTTATTTACTTATTTCTTTCTAGTTTCGTATTTTAAAGGTCATCCTGAAAACAACGAAAACAAAGGCGGGTGGCGTCTCAATTCATCGTTTAAAACGGTGCATTGTTGACATGTCCCGTTTTGAAGGAAGTACTAGGTCAGGGTTAACTATAATATATGGGACTTAAACATAATTAAGCTTTATTAAAATTAATTAAATTATTTATGATGGGCGTTGTGGGTTTTACTGCTTCAAAGGTGTGTTTATTTTTAGGGATAACTGAGTAGCATAATTTATTGATTATGTTTCATTATGTATTCGGTTCTTAACTGACATCAGTAAACTATTTCAATTGAAATCGAAAGCAAACAAGACCTTGACCCACACATCCAAGTTGTACATGTTACAGAAGCGTTTACTTTTTACGCAGTTATGTTTAATATTCTAACTAGTAGCTTTGATTAGATTCCTTGTATTGTTGTCACTATTTAGCTGCAATTAATATGGATATCCATGAACGTAAGCAATAAGGGAGTTTATCATAAGTAGTTACATGAGTGAATTACAGATCAACATGTAACGGATTAATTTATTAGTACGAACGACATATTGTAATATATTTATTTACTAACTACATTTCATGAAAATCACCGACCGGTCTATTGAGTCAGACGTCCCACACGGGAGATCGTCAGACATGGTTACCGTTATACTTATGCAAGCCATAATGATGGTTTTACTTATATAAGCTTATCAAATTCTTTAACTTAATTGAGTCACTATTTCAAAATCTCTGTAAACTAAACTATCACATCTGATCGACCAAACACGTGTTAATATCTCGCAGTACACCTTGACATTCTAACACAATTACAAAGAATGGTAAAAACGGCATTTGTATGATGACTATGCAAACGAGGAAAATAAGTTTATGATGAAGTTAATCATGTACAAGGCCGCCATTTTGTGATACTTTTAGTGATCGACTTCTTTAATTTAACAATAGGTTTAGGAAACACATTTTTGCTCTGTTCTAAATGAATCGACTAAAATTGATAAAAACAGCGGAGAAATCATACAAAACGCGATTTGTCTTTCACGTTTAATTTATTGCAATTTGAATCAATTTTCGCTTTGCCAAGTAATTTTAATAGATAGTATTTATCATTATGGAGATTCATTTTTCTTAAAATACCACAAATTTTACATTATCACATTCTCTACGTCATTAACTTAATTCTCTACGTCATTAGCTTATGAAATTCAAATAAAATTATATACTAGAATGAGTTCGTATATTTAGAAAGTTCTTTTTATCTTGGTGACTGACCAATTTGTGAACAGCTTTATTTAATCTATTTCAATTCTTCTTTTTTCTTCTTTCTCTTCTCCTTTTTCTGTAATTTCTTTGTCTTACCATTCTGTTTCTTCTTGTAAAATAGTGAATGTTGTTTAATGAATCATTTACAGTAGGTACTGTGGTTCGGGAAGTAAATAACCAAACTTGTTGATATGCCGTAAAACTAAGAAAGTAAGGTATAAAATGAATTTAATATTTACGACTAAATTAAACTAACGAATTATGTAATGATTTGATTAGCGGTACTATTTCTTTTATATAGTTAATGAACCAAAAAAGGTAGCTACACTCGAAAAGCGTATATGTCATGCTGTAATCGAAATAACAAAGGACGATTAACAACGAACGCCGCTTCTAGCAATCAAAACACAGACACCAAGTGGATATGTGTCGTGAACTGGTTTTAACTCAGCCACCTGCAGATTCCCCCGTTACACAGTTTAAATTGCGCACAAAGCGATGGTAAATGCTGAGGTGGAAAATTTTCAGCATTAGCGGTTTAATTGTAGGGGACTCTCTACAGTTTAAAAATGCTAACCTATCATCTAATACAGGATAACAGAGAAAACCATACATAGTAGTAGATGATAAAACGAAAATAATTCGGTGAAATTGTCGATCTCACAAAACCCAGCGGACCAAATGTTTGGAAACTGTAAGAAAACGAAGAGAAAAAAAACACAAGAATCTGGAAAGAAAAGTCAAGATATATATTTACATTCACACGTATTGTCACCATTTTTTTCTGAAAATTGATGTTTTTTTTCTTTTTTGTTGATTTGAACTAATTTTATTTTCAAAGGTCTCGGAAATTACTTAAAAAATGGAAAAGTCATAGTTTATTTTTTAGGCTGTGAGCGATTAGTTTTGATTTACATTTAGTGTAAATATCTCCTTCAGATCCCACTCACTCAATGATAAATGATCGTTGGTTTAATGCTTTTTATTATGTTTGCTTTTTATGCAGTATTTTACTTTCATCTGTAGAATATAATTTTAAATGCGTGATAATTGATTTCGTTTGAAAGAATCTGTTGAGATGAGGATAAGGATGAGGCGGAGTAGGGGTAAAGATGCAGATAGAAATAGGTAAATGGAGGATTAATAGATAACTAACTTTGAGTAATCCTAAAAATAATTGTTATTGGATTATCCGTTATTGGGGATAAGTTTAAGTTACATATAAATTGCAAAACGAAAAAATCAATTAAGTAGTTATCCACTAAAATAAATGAAAGGAAACATGTAAATTGACGGTAAAACTAATTAAAATCACTAACACCTCAAAATAGGTGAATCATAAATGTATCAGGGAAATGGTATTATATGCTGCCCTGTTTCTTGATGCGCCTATGATGCATCATACACACTTGCATCTATGACTCACGTGTTGTCTTGTCTCGGTCTTCCATCAATTAACGGGACACAGAGACTCTTTTAGATGGAGGAGTTATTCGTTTTAAGGCAGTTCCATAAATCTGGTATATATATATATATATATATATATATATATAAATATATATATATATATATATAAATATATATATATATATGTGTACATATATATGCATATATATCGGATGATAAGTTTCTTTAATTTAACACAAAGGATTATGTTGTAGCTCAATAGTGTACGACTAGAGCTCTTAATTTCACATCATGTAAACCTTAGTTATTCAGAGAAACATTCAGTATTTCCTTAAAAATACTGATACTGACAATTGCTTCTGCCTATTTTAAGAACATATATTTTAATGATATACACATGATTGATGATTAATTATATCTTAACGTTCATATGTGTTTTGTCATCAATTGAAGCAGAAAACTTTTAAGAAGAGAGAAAAACGGATATCATAGACATAATACAACATGAACCTTTATATAAAAACAGAGTTAAAAGAGATTTCCGCTTGAATTTCAAGTGAAAAGCTAATATGTATAGAATTAAATGAATGCTGGATGCATTTGTATTTTTCAGCCTGCCTGTGCGATTTTATACACCGATAAAGCCTTCTCATGAATATCAGTGATATTTGTATATCATGAAAATATTGTTCTTGAAATGTGCAGAAACAATTGTCTGTAAATAAAGTGTTTTTGAAGAAAATATTCAATGCTTCTCTGTATAACAAATTTAATAGAAATATATAACACCGAAAAATAATTTGTTATAAACTGTTTAACACTAATTATGCAAATTAGGCACACATAAACATATGTTTGGATCTTTACTCTCTAGTATATATATATATATATATATATATATATATATATATATATATATATATATATGAGGAAAAAAAACATTGTTTCGGACAAAATGTAAAAATAAAAATTGAATAAAGGAAAAGCAACTAACATATATTTGTATATATATATATATTTGTATGTATATATACTTATATTTGTATATATATATATATATTTGTATGTATATATACTTATATTTGTATATATATATATATATTAATATATATATACATATATTTGTATGTATATATACTTATATTTGTATATATATATATATATATATATATATATATATATATATATATATATATTAATCTATATATATACATATATTTGTATATATAAAAAAACGGGCCCCGTGTACACTTTATGTGATATCTCCTTATTTATTCACCGATTGCCCTCATTTTACAGGACATGGCAGAATCAACGACAGTGAGTACACCAAGACCTCAGTGGGAGCTGGGACAAAGAATACACTGTGTTAAATTTTACTACAAGACAAGCTCGTTTAAGAAAACCCAGGACAGTTTCATGCATTAGTTCGGATGTGAAAAGGCTCCATCCAAAAGCAGAATTCAGAACTGGGTGGACCACTTCGAGAAGTATGGGACCGTGGAGAACTTCAACGTTGCCAGTGAGAACCGTCCAAGCCACTTGGCACGTCCCAAGAAGCGGACAGCCGAGCTGGTCGAAAGTGTGAGAGAGTCTCTCCAGGAGAGTCCGAAACGCTCTGTGCGTAAGCGAAGTCAGTCCCTCGGTATCTCCCGTGAGACTTGCAGGAGAGTGCTGGTGGACAATATCAGGGCTTACCCATACAGAATACAGACGCTGCAGACCATTACAGCCTCAGACAAGAAGCAGAGGAGCGCTATCGCAGTCAAGATGCTCGATAAGATCGAGGAGACACCAGGTTTCCTTAACCTCCTTTGGACCTCAGATGAAGCCCACTTCCATCTTGACGGAAAGGCTAACTCCAAGACAAATGTCTTCTGGGGATCCTCCAGACCCAATGAAGTAGCCACCAAGCCCATGCACTCTCCTAATTGCACGGTGTGGGCTGCAATCTCGGTCAGAGGCATAATCGGACCAATCTTCATCGAAGAATCTGGCGCAGCAGTGACAGTCACCAAGGAGCGGTATGTGGAGGTCCTCAAAACTTTCAAGAGTGAGCTCCAGACCCTTTACCCGTCGCTCATAAACAAGGTTCTGGTTCCAGCAAGACGGAGCAAGTACTCACACCTCAAACCTGTCCTGATACTGGCTGAAAGAGAACTTCGGAGGCCGAGTAATCAGTCTGAAGACTAATTTTGAGTGGCCACCCCATAGCCCAGTCCTAAGCCCCCCAGATTATTTCCTTTGGGTCTATCTTAGGGACAGAATGTACGCAAGGAAACCCAGAACCATCACGGAACTCATGGAAGCCATCAGGGAGGAGATGAGAGCCATTCCCAATTCAGTCTGTAAGAACGTCATGGACAACTTCGTTCTGCGCCTCAAGAAATGCACGGAGCTAAAAGGAGTCCATCTAGAACACATGCTGTAGAACGGAGAAAAAAAAGCCAAATACCCTAGTGTTTTGATAAGATGTTGTGAATATAATAAACTAGTTATGCCCCAAAATTCATTTCATTCTGTCGAAATACTAAGAAACGGGGCCTAATTAGATTTGGGGCCCGTTTTTGGGGTCACCCTGTATATACATATATACATATATATATATATATATATATATATATATATATATATATATATATATATATATATATAATCGTGCTGGTCAAAAAAATAGAACATATGTATAAAACTGTAAAAATCATTCCGTTTGAGATAATTTTCGGCTTTTAAATTGTGTAGGCGAAATATTCTATATGTAAATAACAATTACAACTATTTTTAATCATTTGTCATATTAGCATATGTCAGACTTTATTGTCACAGAGTAGTTTATTGTCATATTAGGAAATTCAACGTTTCAATTTAATAGAACATTATTCGTTGAGTAATCTTAAACTCAGAAAATGTCTGTGTTTTAAAAGATTTTGCAAGTAATTTAATCATAATCTCTCATTATGGGTCGCTCTAAAGACATATCTTTGCCTGAGAAGCAGCGAATCTTCGATTTGCGGGAAGTAGGAAAGACGCACATGGAAATCGCAACCTAGGTCGGATGTTCAAGATCGGTAGTGACCAAAGTCCCCCAGAAAGATGTTAAGGGTGTTTCCAACAGCAATCGCAAGAAATGCGGACGAAAGAAAAGCAGCACTGAAAGACAAGACCGGGCACTGGACAAGGTGGCAAAGAAAAGTCGATTCCACTCAACAAGCCACATTACTAAAGGGTGGAAACAGGCTTCTGGTGCCGACGTTACACGAAGCACTACCTACCAAAGGCTCCGGCAACTGGGATACCAAAATCGTATAGCTACCACCAAACCGCTCCTTAACAAAAACAGATGTTGAAGAGGCTACGATGGGCAACTGCTCATCAAACCTGGACTACAGACGAATGGCGGCGTGTGATCTTTTCAGATGAATCTCGATATTGTATCTCCTTCGGCGACGAAGGGCTACGTATTTGACGAAGATCCACGGAACGGTATAACCAAGAATGCGTCAATAAGTCTGTGAAGTTCCCGCAGTCTTGCATGGTTTGAGGCTGTATGAGTGCTTAGGGTGTTGGTAATTTTTGCTTCATCAAAGGAAATGTAAACGCAACAGTGTACCAAGATATCCTGGAAGCTAATTTACTGCAAGTGCTGGATAATCAGTTTGACAGTGACGCCACAGACATCATTTTTCAACATGACTTGGAACCGGCACACTCTGCCAAGTCCACAACTTCCTGGCTCCGAGAACAATCGATCCCTGTTCTTGAATGGCCGGCGAACTCGCCAGACTTGAACGTTATTGAAGCCTTGTGGGATCAGATGAAGAGGAAGCTTCGCAAAGAAAAACCTACTACCCTTGCAGCCATGAAGATTGCAATACAGAATAAATGGGATTCGGTGTCTACACAGGATTGCGAGAAGCTTGTTGATTCCATGCCCCGGCGAATTGATGCTGTTATCAAGGAAAAACGTCGTGCTACGAAATATTGATTAATTTTTATTTGTATTTAAGTTAATAAAAAACTATTTTGTTTTCTTAGCTGTCTTGTTCTATTATTTTGAAACGCGAAATATTGAAAAACTGACATTGAAATTGATATAAAAAAAACGTTTCTATCGTAAAACAACTATTTCAGTTAGTTTAGCATGATAGGAATATTTTAACACCAATTACATCTCACAGATTGTCCGCAATAAGAATGTAGCGTAAAAACACATGATGTTCTATTTTTTTGACCAGCACGAGTATATATATACTAGGGGCGTTCAATAAGTAATGTCCCTGACCCATTTTCCATAGGAGTAGATTAATGAAACTTGGCACAGTTATTAGTATTTCTCTACATAGGAACCACTCAGAGTTATGCATTTCTCGCGTCGTTTTATACAGTTCTAGACACCGCTTTTGTAGAACCCTTTAGGTAGGTCCTACAACTACGTCGTAAATTGTGAAAGCAAGGCTGCACCATCTGGGAAACGCTTTCCTTTCAAAAACAACGTAATGGATGGAAAGAGGTGAAAGTCTGAGGATGCAAGGTCAGGAGAGTAAGGAGGATGGGGGGGATTTTATAGCCACACGCCCGTGCTTCTGAAATGTAATAGTTGGTATTATCATAACTATCATAAGTAGCATCATCATCGTTGTCGTCAACAACAACAACAACAACAACAACAACAACAACAAATTTATCTTTAAAAATAAAGTATATGTTTAATTATTAAAAAATAAACCGTTCCGTTCGATAAGCATGAGGTGATTTTATGTAAATATTGTCCGGATAAATGGAAAAAGCATTCGCATTTATTCATTTAGAAGACAGGAACAAAAACTATGAATCTATTTTTTTTTAATTTCAAAAGATGAGGTCGGGGACTATTTTCCTTATCAAATCTAATGGTTTTTATCATCATAATGTATTTATAATGGTCCTCGCAGACAACAACAACAACAACTTTATTTATACATATAACGTACATATTTAATAAAAAAACTCTGTTAGTTAATTCTAAAAAAATATTCCAAGGTAAGCTAAATTGTTGGTTCGTGTAAACATACACATGCCTAAACGTGACCGAAAGTTATTATTCAAATGTCAAAATTATAATTTTGAATGCTAAATAAATCGTAATATTATTATTACTACAAATGATGACATTAATACTTACAAAACTATTGCATATATATATATATAAGAAAATTGTGGATCGAAAATAGAAGTAAATTATGAAGTATATTAATTTAATAGACCGTGTTTATGAAATTATTATGCGAATGAAGCAGCTGGATGTGTGTGTTTTGGCTGTGTTCCGTTGGGTATATATAATGTATTCGAAAACACTTCAATTCATAATTCAGTAACATAAGCGTATAGTGTTTTGATATGAATAGATTTAGGATAGATAGAAGGAAATCACATTTATTAATTTAGATATTGTATCATAGAGATTAGAATGCTTCATTTATTATATTTACACAATTGAATTGACGTGTTTGTCTCTTTATGACACAACTATACTTATAATTTAAAAACATGCCTTTCTTTAACATAATTTTTGCTCCTTTCAGTTGAGTGTGTTTAGCATACATTGCAGAACGTTCCGAAAATAATGTATTTCTTCGTCAACGAAAAACGCTCCTATTCCAAATTGTGTACAAAAGGTTTTTTATAATAAGTATTAATACTTTTTCAAGTACATAAGCATAAAAAATGTCAGACTAACAAAGAAACATCTCAAATTACGTATAAACTTCAGAAGCCGAAAGGAATGCAACTAAGTGCTATGGATTAAACTCTATAAAGAATCCTTTACAAAACCATGCATTGAATAATTTCAAAGTATAACATTATTAAATTTAAAAAACATATAAGTAAAAAAAATTCAAAAAGTATTAAACAAAACCTGTCAAAGTTATGAAAACATTTTCTAGAATCATCAATAATAAGGATCCACTTTTTCCAGCTGATATAACAAAAAATCTATAAGATGATCTACAAACAAATATAACAAGTAACTTTCCAAACATAACAAGACATCACAAGCAGGCAGCATCCACATATTTAATTCATAGGCTAAAGCATTGTAATCGAAACTGAAAAAATGATAAATACACTGAAAGTATAATTCCTGGAATAGCAAGATTTACATTACAAGACCACAAAGAAAACTTAAATAATAACTGCTCTATTAGATTAATAGGTTCATCTACAACGACATAAATTTTATTAGTAAAACTATATTAATTATCCCTTAAATTAGAAAGAACATTTAATATTCACTTTTGACATCTTCAAATCAAGTCATGAAATGTTTCAAAAATATAAACTTTAAGCATTAGGTTAAAATCCTGGCCGTTGACATTTAATTATATTACAACTACATTACACATATGGTATTAAATAAAGCACATCAGCAGGGATACATTTGATATTGCTAGCTAGGAAGTCCATGGTACACTTTGATAAGTATTCGACCAGGAAAAAGATACTAAACCATTTTAATATGTTAATAGGTTCGACAGAGTCTGTTATAATCGACTTGATTGGATGATTCTTACCAAATGACACTTACAGACATTGCTTGTTGCTTGAGGAATACCAACATAGAGTTGTTGCACTATTTACAATAAGAGCTACTAATAGAATATATGAATACACTAGAGTAAAAATTGTAATCTTTTTAAGCACTATGGACTAGAAATAACAATAGATATTAACTAGAAGGTGATTTACCCCTTCGATTCATGCCGTAACTTATCTGGCAATATTTCTTAACCTTTCCAAACAAAATCTTGTATTACGTTCATAAAAACTCAAACCTTCCTAGGTCAAATATAAACACTATTGTACGTACCATTTCTAACAGAATCACTAGAATTTCCTCTAATATGCAAATATTTGATCAGAACTCTGCATTGTACAATACTGCATTGAAACATTCAGGTTACAATGAAATAGTTAGCTTCTACAATAATATAGACTACTGACGAGTAGTAACAACAATAATATGAGATTAAACCGAATATAATAACCAATAAGATAGCGATGGCAAAAAACTATAATATAAATAGTGCGAATAATAGAAGCAATGAACAGAATACCCCCAAAGAGAAATAATGATAAACAAATAAACTCAGAGAATAAAACTAGAACAAATAGAAGATGTAAGACTATTTACCCCAATATACAATTTACGGAAAATCTGCAGACTGACATCGTTAGATGCTTCTTTAAACCTATTGAAGAAAGCTTCAAGACACCATATAAATATAGTAGACTTTTTAACAAAGATACAATTAGACTTTCATTATCTACAGTACCACACCTCGAACAACATACTACAGGATCTAATACAGATAAAATTGATAAAGCCATACAAATTAAAGACATAACTACCGTTAACACTAGATGCATTTGTTGAGACAAACTCTCCTGTACGTTAGAACATTTTCGCGTTCAAGATAATGTTGTATATAAATGTATAATTTAGCGAATTATGAACTCAAATGATAAGAATAACGATGCCTCAAACAATAATAATAATGTAACGAATAATATTTATATGGACAATAATACAAACTTCTCTCGTAGAAAAACATTTTCACGTCAGCTCACAAAGAGACAAGAATTTCGGAACATAAGCGTACATTCTATAATCAGGATCTCTCAAATTTTACTTATCTGTCAACTCAAATCAACATATTCCATATAACGTAAACTGGATCATAATTTTCAAAATAGCTTATTAGCTTTAGAACGATTATATAGGTTGTGCTTGGAAGAATCATTATCCATAATTAAACATGTTGTAAAATATTAAACAATAAATACAAAAGTCTCTCTAATTGTATACATAGAAAATGGTTCACATACAACTATTATAACACCACATAGGTCCATATTTCTATTTTGTCTCATACTGTATTAAACAATATAAACATTAAGTAATTAATAATAATTTATTATCTTGAATGTAATCATACCTTTAAATATAGTGTTTGATATATCTCCAATACTTAAGTAGTTTCAATGACAGTAATTTATGCCTTAATCGATACTATTGGAAATTAATTTTTATATAATGATAACGGACTAGAAATTGGTACCGACATGTAATTGTATGTAGTACATTATGTATATATATATATAATATATATATATATATATATATATTATATATATATTATATATATATATATAATATATATATACATACACGTATGTATTCATGTGTATATGTTGTATATGTGTTTATGTATATATATATTATATATATATAATATATATATATATATATATATATATATATATATATACATACACGTATGTATTCATGTGTATATGTTGTATATGTGTTTATGTATATACATATATATATATATATATATATATATATATATATATATATATATATGCATATATATATTTATATGTGGGCGTGTATCTGTATGTATACCTGTAGGTATTGTCTATGTGTCTCTGTGTGTTTGAATGTATATATATATATATATATATATATATATATATATATATATATATATATATATAATTAACTTGTTACAAATATCCAAGAGGTATAAATCCGAAGGAAGTTGTAACCGGGTTTATGAGAGTGCTCAATGAAAATTCAGACCAAATATATTTTTGTTTATGTTTTATTCCATTTTCCTACACGATATATTGTGTTTCATTAACGTTTAAAATAAACGTTAACTCGTCAGGTATTTTGGAATCCACTGTTCAAATTTCAATAATTCAACAACAACAACAGGAAATTGGGGATGGATAAGAGGGAGAGGAATGAAGACGAGGTTCGCATATAGCAAGGAAAGGAAAGGAAGAGGGGGAGATTCTAACGGGTGATATTTTAAGAAATTGGGTGGGGTGGTAGTTAATGAAACACAATATATTATGTAGCAAAATGGAATAAAACCATATATATATATATATATATATATATATATATATATATATATGTATGTATACATTTATATGTGTGTATATATGTGTACATATGCACACATACTTTTTTAATATATATACTTAAATATAGATTTTGGGAAGACTAAATATATGTATGTTTGTGTATAGACTTTTAATATATGATATCGTACTTTATTTGACAGGTGAATAATTTTTATGTCGTATTATGGTGAGATAATCTAGGATCTACTTTACATAGCTTAGAGTAATGAAAATTAAAATATTATTTCATAAAATCTACTTATATGGATGTTAATTACGTATTTCTAAAATAGGTGTAATACATTTTATTTGCCTAGAGTTACTGAACTAATTGGTCTTGCATAGGTAAAATATCTCACCATTTGAAACTATTAGATTCGTAATAGTATATGATAATATTGACTTTAGTGTAACCTTTAAAATAAAGACATAATAAATTGGTGAAATGATTTTGTTTAAAATACTCGAACAATAACAACATCATTTATACTAGCTTAGATTCTTTCGTCTGCCTTGGGCAGAGTTATTATAAAATATATCATATATTAAATAATAATACGCTAGACGTAGGTACTTTAGTAAGTAATGCTTTTAGGGGGGGGTTGTGTTCTAAAGGATGAACTTTAAGTTAAATTATAGTTATTACCTCTTATCTGATAGGTTCGGTTTATAAGAGAATTGGATTAGATTAGTGAATCTCGGCAAGCGATGTAGGATGAATTATCTCCCTTATGTTTTAAGAGTTTTAGAGTAAATTCTGCTATATGACTTGTTATTCCTCGAAAATCATTGGATGAATATTTATCTTCTGGAATATGAAAATATTTTTTCTTTCTTATTTCTGTACTCGTAGGTATTTTAAAGTTGAAAATTATTTACTGTTTATATTACTAAGTTTTGTCAGAAGAAATTAAGCATCATTTATTAAAGTATGTTATTTAATTGAACTTTTTATAACCTTGAAGTATATACCTACGTTGCAGTATGAATCTATCTTTTTGAAAAATGTATACATCGGACTTTTGAATCCAATTATTATAGCTTGTCATGAAAATAGAAAAAATGACAAACGAAGTAAATAGGGTTTCTAAATTTGGTTGGTTATTTTTGTTTTATGTGTTTTTGATCATTTAAAAATTCCATTGTGGTTGCTTGACCTATAAATAAGTGATAATTTATTTTTGTGCTGAAGATTCATTATTAAAAAAATTCTGAAACATTTGTACACAATAATATTTGTTGATGTTTAATTTTTGGAGCATGATTATAAAATAATGATTATGTTATAAAACTGGCATTCTATTCTTATGATATATATATATATATATATATATATATATATATATATATATATATATATATATGTAAACTCATGAGTTAAGGAAGTTAAAGTACTTTGCCTGAACATTGAACTGAAATAAAATTTGATTCGCACCATATTTTATTCTTTCACTTTATCTATTGCTATATATATATGTATATATTAAGTATTTACTTGACCGATGGAGAGAGAGAAAGAGAGAGAGAGAGAGAAGAGAGACACGTATTGCCCGATCTTATGCTTAGGCTATCACATTGTTCGCTTGCCTCACCAACTATCAGAGGTTTGGGGCGAGCACCGATTTCTGTGTCCACTGGCTTCGAGATATGTTAGGGAAGAGACGACAATATTCTTGTTGGTAAAATATTTCCAATTCTTATCTTCCCTTTATTCGCCGGGTCACCGATTGCTATTCCCTTCAGTGCCGAAGGAGGGGCATGTATTACATAATAATTGGGAATGGCTGTAGTAGTGAAATATTTACCAAAGATAGGAAACCTAAAATAAACAGTGAGAATGATAATTATCAGAAAATCACGAACAATCCCGAAGAACTTTTTAACTATACTAAAGGAGATGTAAATACGAGTAGATATTAGAGTCATGTAGATGACAACACTTCTGTGGTTTAACGATGCATGTAACGAGACGATTTCTTATGTAATAAAGAGTCTTGCTGCCACTCATACTATACTTTAAATCACAAACTATTGCTCCTATATAAAGTCTGAAATTATAAGTAAAAATTGCCACTTCAGACATGCCATAAAAACAAATAAACAAGGAACCTGTAAGGAAAATAAACACGAGCAACAAATAAATAAACAAAATATGCAAAAGCAATAAAAAAAAACAAAAAAAAACATGTCATTGGCGCTAATTAGTGATTGCAGCCATGGGAAAATATCAAAGATATAAGTGACAAGAAGAGAAATCCAGCTAAGAATTGGGATATAACAAGATGGAGACCATACATAAGCAGCGAACAGAATCGCATGTTTATCAGCAATATCATTTTTTTAATTAAAACTCTACTTAACCAATTCACATTCAACAACGCAACAATGAAAATTGAAACTGAAGGAAGGAATTGGTGACTATCTAGAGAGATCAATATGCGAATTGAATAACAATATAGAATGAGATTTTAGAAATAAGCTACTGATAAATTTGTTTTACTGAAGCATTTCTTTACAAATATAATAAACTAGTCGAATCTATGTAGGATCGAAACGTGGGGAAATTGAAGAACCCCATAAACTCGTGCTCCAACCCCTCAACACCATATACATATTATATTTCGGAATCTTTTTAGATAAGGATTGATAGTTTGTATTATTTGAATTATTCGGACTACTGTCATCATCTTGAATGTTATTCCCAAAGCGTTTTGGCCAATGTTAGCTCCGAGCTTCTTCAGGTGCATATTGTGGAACTCGAAGAATCTTTAGGTTGGACTCGGGTAGCTGTACGGAATTTTGAACGGAACCCTTTCTTTAGTCCACGGGCTAGCTTGATCTGACATAAGTCTTAAGTAATTTTTAATTTCATTTTTGAGTACTGAAGATTAGACCTTCATTATCTGGAAGACTGTTACTTAGACCTGATTATTACTCAATACTTTTCTCTGTTTCGCTCCGGGTCTCTGCGACCAATTTTCGTATGCATTTTAAAAGCCTTAAACCTATTCTTGTTTAAGATGTGTAGTATTACTAATTATTACTAGTTATTACTATATATTAGCACTTATTATTTTATACATACACATATTTATTTCTCTTACATATCAGTAATCCATAGACATAGTGTTTCGCTATATCAGAGCTCTTCAGTGTGTCTAGACATGCGATTGCTTCAGGCTGAGATTGAAACCTAATCGTATTTTTTATTCAAGAATTCGAGCTTTTATGCACTGTGCGATCGGCACAAGTAAACAAAATGAACATCTTGCTGTATATATAAACCATGAAAGCAGCCAAAGAGTGCTCTATTAGTTTTTCACTACATCGTTAATAATAGTTGGCGAGTTCACTTTCCACAGCGCTCAACCGACGAAGAGGTGAGGAGGGATAGAAAATTATCCATACATTATATAAATATACTAGACCACTCGTGACCCGTTGGGTCAGTTTGTTATATTAGCTATGGAATTCATGTATGAGCGTGACACTTGTGGCATAAAGAAAATAGTTTTTTTTTACATAACAGAAGCATTTCTATGAAAGTATATTAAAATGAAAAAAGAATATAGATAGATTTCTATGCGTCGTTCTGTTTATTATAATTGTTTTTTTTTAAATTACAGTTACTGAATTATAAGTGGTTGGCCATACTTATAGGTAAATATGCACTGAACAGGTACCATAATACTTATTATAGTTAAATTCAAATTTTGATATATCATCTTTTAAATGAAATTGTTAGTTGAAAGTACAGAATAATAAAAGGGCGATTTGAGAAAGAAAGGGGGTACAGCCGTGGCCACCGAGAGACAGCAGGCTTTCTCGCGTACGTAACGAAAACAGAGGGAGTAGGAGTGGTGAAATCTATGAGAGGGAAAGTGGGAGGTGGTTTCGTTCACCGACCGCTATTATGGCTGATATTAATAATGATTGTTGTTTCTTTGTTTGTTTGTTTTTGTTTTTTTAAAAGGGAGGAGTTTTTTTTAAACTGCGACAGACTTTACGTTGAATGTTTTTAGCCGTGGAGAAAACAAAAAAACTATTTGATGAAATTAAATGAAATTGTTTTATATTAAAAGCGATATTAAAATTTCCAGAATTAAAAATTTCATGCGTTCGTTAATCATAATAGAGAATAACGGAATTGGAATAACAGATTGAAGACGATGCTATATACGCATGGGCAACCGGATGTTGAAAACCGGAAAGCTGAAAGCTGATTGCAAACAGACACTATCAATAGAGTTTTAGTATTATATAGATATATACATATATATGAATGTGTATGTATCTCTTCCTCGCCGACTGACACACATATATTCCTACTTACATAAAGAAAGGTATAAATATATATATATATATATATATATATATATATATATATATATATATATATATATATATATTTGTAAGTTCAGAATATACTCCTGAAATAATTGAAGGATCATTTTGAATTTTGGAACACAACTGAAAGCCGTAAATGCTTGTAATGTGGGCTGAGTTTAGTTTGATTTAGTTTCATGCAAAGCGGGTAGAAAGGGGGTTTATAGCCCTTCTAAGACAATTCAGATAACTCCGATTATTGTGAAATCTTTACAGTATTAGAACAAACAAATATATTCCTACAAATTTCAGTTTACTTGGAGTATTTTAAAGGGGTTTTAAGGGCATAATATAGACATAACTCACATATAAAATTTCAAATATTTCAGATCTGCATTAAATTTGACTAATAGCCATTAGACTCTAATAAAACAGGATTTCTTTAATTTCAGCTTCTTTTTGAGTCCCCTTAAATTCAAGCTCTTTATTTTAGACATGCATTTAAATCAGAATAATGCAATGGATTTTGATTAAAATTGGAATTTGGTATTATAATATAATAGTATAATGATATAATCATTTTAATCTTCGTAAAGAGTAAAACGTGTTCAGTTTGGCGAATTAATGTTATTCTTCTTGTATATATATATATATATATATATATATATATATATATATATATATATATATAAATATTAATTATTTAATACCTACAGACATCGATGTTTCATACTAACGTAATCTTAAGGGCAGGAAGCTAATTCTCAACGGTCGGCGGGCGCGAACCCCGATCACAAATCGCCACAGTCAAGAGTCTTTACCCCTCGGTCATAGAGAACTAGTTAATAATTAGAGAGGAATTTCACTTTCTAAATAGCGAATCGGCGGCTATACAAGCTGACTTCGCCCGCTAGCTCTCGCTTCACATATATATATATATATATATATATATATATATATATATATATATATATATATAAAAATATATTATGTAAATCATCCTTATTTAATATGTATTAAATAATATATATATTTCATTGAAATTGGACTTATTTTAATTTTCGTTTGACCTATGGTTTACATTTTAGTGTGTTTGTGTGTGTGTGGGGGGGCCTCTTAAAATTATCAAAATTTGCTGAAATGTTGGGAATATACATCATTTTCGGTCATTTACCTATGGTTTAAATTTCATTTGAATCTAAGGGAAAACAGTTTTCAGTATGGGGCGCCCAGGACACCAAGCGTTTAAGTGATATATTGCTTATATAGCCTATTACCTTCACTGAGAGGTCAGTAGTCCACATGCTAATTTTCAAGCTATTCTGCGCAGCGGTTTGGGTGAACATAAGACAAAAAAATCAGAAGAAACATATATATAGTTACTACTATATATATATATATATATATATATATATATATATATATATATATATATATATATATATATATATATGCGTGTTGCTGTGTGTGTATGTATGTGTGTGTTCATACGTGTGTATATGTATATTTATTCGTTCATATACATGCAATAATTAATAATAGTAATGTAATCCCCTTAAATTTAATCGGATAACGCTATGAACGGCACAGTGCCATTTTCTTATAGCGTCTTGTGTTTCAACTAAACACTTGTAAAACTCTTGTACTTTAAAAATGTGCCTAAACTATTCCCGCGTCTTTGGTCGTTATCAGAACAAGTGTTGAAGTGTTACTTAACAAATTTTACGAATGTTTACGAAAGTCGAAACATTCTGCACTTGAAATTCTCACACATAGACAGACTGAAAAGATTAAAAAGAGACAAACCCAACAAAAAAAAATAACTTCATTTCTTCGAAAAGAAGACATAAGTGTAAATACTTCTCACGTGAAAGAAAACATGGCGGAACTTTCAAGCGTTTCGATAATCTGACTAAGTTTCGCTATCAGCAATTGAGGCGTAAAAATGAAGAATTTTTCGAAATTTAAATGATTTCGAAATTTAAATGATTTCGAAATTTAAATGATTTCGATACTTATATTCAACTAGCCGGTACCTCAGCGTTGCCTGGAATCCCATATTATCATTTTCAGTTAATCTTTTTAAATTTGATAATGTAAAAATTATTAATCATATAAAATAAAAACATCGTATCTGTTACTTATAAATGTCTGGCGCGAACGCAGACATCACGAGATTATTGCAAAAAAAAAAACATCATACAAAATTAGAATGACCGTTGGATCACTCATGAAATATTACTCTAGAAATGTAGAGTTTGATCTTGCATATACGGCTTTCTTTTCAATTACGTATACAGAGACAGACACAGCACAAATATGGCAGGACTGATAAACTGATAACACAAATAAAATAAAAAACTTAGGCAGAATTTAATTTTCTTAGATGCGACCAGGCATCTTCATAAATAGTTTTGTCCATCGGTAGTCTATCTTTTAGTCTGTCAGCTTTCAGTTTTAAATCGGATGTTGATCGCTTAATGCGAAGATCAGGTGTACTATGTATCCATTTTATTTGAGACGTATCTATGCATTTCTGTAAGAGTCTTGGTCCGTCAGTCGGTCTGTCACGTTTAAATAGGAGTTTCAGCGATCTGTCAGGCTTAAGTTTTAATAGCATTGCATCACAAAACGTACAAATTCATTGTACGTATCTTTCCTGTTTCTTGGGTATATTCTTATTTCGAATAATCTTGATATTGTTCAGTTAGCTGTTTTACTTTATAGTAAACTAAATACCTGCATTAAAACTGATGTCAAAATTTATAAGATAGCCTTCGTCCGATCATAACTAGGCGTGTTCTCCCAGTATGTCACATTTGGCTGGTCAGACGTGTCTTTGTTCACGTCACTTATCGGACTCGTTTTCATGACACAACTCGTGATTAGACCTCTTCGCAATCAGGAAACATACACCTTGATAGTTCAAAATAAGATTACTCTAATTTTAAACGTCTCAAATAAAACAAGACAGAGATAGATAGCGATAGATTGGGAGAGAGAGGATAATAAATAGAGAGAATGAAAATGGCTATAGTAATTTTCGCATCCGACTCCTTTTCCAATTTTAAATTCTTCTTCTTTCACTTGTTACCCTACCAATGCGGAGGTGACAGCTAGATATTGTT
The DNA here is from genome assembly GCA_963556195.1 of Sepiola atlantica. Lineage (NCBI taxonomy): Eukaryota > Metazoa > Mollusca > Cephalopoda > Sepiida > Sepiolidae > Sepiola > Sepiola atlantica. Next base: position 114,484,264 of record OY744523.1, on the reverse strand, counting down.
TATCAAAGAAAAGATATAGAGTTGTTTTCAGGCACCAGTATATGTTTCGTTATATTCCTAACAAGATTTTGACCTTCACCAAGGAGGTTATGGTTTCGGTTCAGTTTGTCGGTTTGTCGCTATGTTTGGTTTGTGTACATCATTGTCTCTACATCAATTGATCAATCGCCACCAAACTTGGTCAAAATATCAGTCATGATCTAACTTAGAACTAATCAAATTTTGTGATACTTAGGTCAATGGTCAAAATCAAAGTCACGAAAATAACAGGAGTCACACTTTTTGCGATAGCGCCTCTTCTATTAATCGTAAAGACTTTCGACTTGGCCCATATTATTGCCAATTACGTCTCATATCTTATGAGATATTTGGCCTTGACCTTGAAATGTTCAGTCATGGTCGAAAGTTTGATGTTATTTCAACTTCCGCGTTTTCCAATTTGATGTATGTATCTGATGCTCTTTGATACCACTAAGCACCATGCAAAAAATTCAGCCTGATCAAATAAATAGTTTATGCGCTATCACAGTTTCTATGGAATAACTGCGGTAATACGTTATACAATATAGAAAAGTAAAGCTTAGATAAGACTTTAGTCCATCCTTACATTGTTACTCTCAGGGCTAACATGTGTTCTAGTTTTGTCATGCAATCAGCACACAATTTCCTTTGCACTTTATCTTCCCTCTTCCGCTATCCAATTACTTGGCCTTATAGTTGACAATGCGAATGCAGCGTTTATACACACACTATACATATGCCATTTAATTCTGGTAGAGAATAGACGTCTACCTAAATGTAATAACGTGCGAAAGATATTTACCATATACACACTCATTTTATTTCAATAAGACAGATTAATTGGCGAAGCAGAATGTAATTTGATTATATTTATTTTTTTGATAATATATAAATGCAATATTATAGTAACTTGTATGGCGAAGTATCCATTAATAATTAATCGAATTAAGTGGAATTTCAAGACACTTGGATTAAACTAATGACGGATTTAATGTATCTCTTAAAATCAACTCAAAGTCAAGTGGGTGTCGAGGTTAACTGATAACTCGTTGTGTCATGTTCGACCCCCTATTTACTTGCCTCCCCATGCGGGCAGAGTTTGACACAAGGTCTAGCTCCCCACAAGAGGAGTCTGTTGATCAGAAAAAATAAAGATAGCCTCAGTCTATAAGTATTTCTCTTTCACTGATCGAGGATAGAAAATATAAAGTGTAGTATCAGAACAGATACTACACTTTGCTCCCAGACAAACGACGCCATAACACTATTTCCACTAGTTAGCAATTGTAACCTTGTCCGTCTTGCGAGGCGTGTGTTTAGTTTCTGATTCTAATAATCGTCGAAACCAATAGTATCAAAACAATCGAGTTGGTCCGCAGGTTCAAACAGGCTGTTCATATTAATTGCGTGTTTTACGACACAAATTGTGGACGCGTAATTGAAAATAGCATTCGATCTAAATTATAAATATGTATCTTTTCGTTTTTATATACTTAGTTATAAAAGGTAAAAGTTCTGTTAGTGTTGAGGAAAAAATGTTTACGATGAATATAGTAGCACAATATGATAAAATACAATACAATGCAATACAATACAATACAATGCAATGAAATACAATGCAATACAATGCAATACAATGCAATACCATACAATTACAATTGTACAAGCCGAAGTAGAACGTAATGTTACATAGTAGTTGTCATGTTAAAAGAAAAGTTTGAGTTCGAGGGTTGGGAGTGATGGTCACCGAACGGAAGTTACGCAAACCACATGATTTCTGATCGGAGCCTTCTTCCTCGCCTTTGGCCCACGAGACTTGAATGAGAAAATATGTGTTTTTGCGTGCTGCCCCCAAAACGGGGACGAAACGCGTGGGGCGACTGATGTAGTGAAATCGCTCTCTCTCTCTCTCTCTTTCTCTCTTTCTCTTTCTTAGCATGCACAGTTTATACTCTGTCCTTTGAATAAACCTTGTCATAAACTAACCGACTAGTGTCAACGTGTTGTTGTGTCTAACTTTAATTCTACTGAAAATTCACGTCTGGAGACTATCGTAGAATGATTACGTCATTCACAGAGGATTACTGTAGTTCAGCGTGGGAGACACGAGTTATGTTTTTTAACGTCCATGCATTTTATTTGGTTGTGACCAGTTTTACATGAAACTTCCCTTGAGAGGGAGTTCATGTAACGGAAAGTACAAAAACAGAAAATAAAAAATTGTTTCAATTTTAATATTAAACATTGAATATTTGTTGAATAAAATAAGAAATTGGACACTTTTGTAAACAAGCCCCGGAATTTTAGTGGTTATACGTGTGTCTGGGATAGAAAAGGCGTAAAAACAGATAGACATACAGTGTTTTAATCATTTATATATATATATATATTATTATTATTATTATTATTATTATTATTATTATTATTATTATTATTATTATTATTATTATTTAGCTTTCTTTATTTATATATCTATATCGGATTCCTGAGCATACTTTACACAGCCAGCAGTATTCATGAATAGCAACTAAATGTAGACGAATGGAAAACGAGTTTCACTTCAATAATCATTTATAATGTTTCATCTAATCAGGTTCAAGTGAATATTATTGTTTGCTTACTAAAGACCGTAAAATGACGGTCTGGAAAATTTAGAAAGTGAAAATCAAATTAAGATGAACTTAGTTGATTAATCAAAGCCATATATGGCTCAGTTTCGCTATTAGTAATTGGAGCATGAAAACGAAGAATATTTCAAAAGTTACAGGATTTTGAGAGATATTCCCGACCGGGAATAAATAAGGTCTGTTCTGTGTTCCTGCCGCCTACCTTGAGCCCTATATTATCATTTTTATTTAAATTCTATATTTTATAATATTATCTGTTCAATAACATAAGATGGAAATGAAATAAAATGTCGCTTCTGTTGCTTATAGATGTCCGGCGCGAATGCAGACCCCACAATAGCATTGAATAAAAACCTCTCATTTAATTGCAAGATATTTATTTCAAGAAGGATTAAAGATAATAGCAATATTTTCCTACAGTAAAGGTTAAAATATGTGAATAGAAAGAAACAGCTAATGTCGCATAGCCCTTTAATAATTCATACCTTCGTTTTTTCTTGCTCTGTCGTCTAGTGGTTGAGTTCTTTCTTCGCCTATGTAGTGGTCATCTCTGTGAGTTGTCTGTAACAAAAGACCTTTCTCGCTTCATAAGATAACACTCTTTTCATTTCAATTACTTTTTATTCGGCGTCAGTTTCTATTGCCCGTGGAGATTTTTTGCTCATCGTTGAGAGAGAGAGAGATTTATTAATATCGTGGTAAATTCTTAGCTAGCTTATTGTCTAATCAGTCCTTTGTTATTTGAGGAGACAGGGGGCAGAAAGACATCTCGTACGCCCGTATTCTTGTTTTAGGGAAAAACATTTCCCGTTCTGACTTGGCTACATCGTAATTCCTTCGTCCGACTTCTGCGCCTCCTAAGTCAAAACTGGTTTAAAACTGCGACGTCACAATCTCGTGATCACCACACAGGTGCAGGATGACTTTTTGAACTAGGGGTCATCCACTGTCTCGTCACTTGTCATGTTTCGATCCCCAGGAAACAACATCGCACTTTATGCACCCGGCTGTCCGCACTAAATCGCACAATCCAAACCAACGACCACACACCCGTTCTCCACCACACACGTCCGTTATCATATAACATTCTCATAAAGGTTTTTATAATCTCACAAGTTACGTCCATCATAACAGTAACACAAAAATAAATAGAGCGCATATTTTTAAGATCCATGGTGAGCCTCTCTGCTCATTGAATGTAAGAGTGAAACCCAGCCTACATATAATATCCATGCAATCGGTAATAACATTCAAAATCTTTTCTGCAATATTACATTTAGTCTATGTTAAACATGTTCTTCAGGTTTCAATAACGAATGTCGGGCAGTCTTTGTTTTACAGCCGTTAAAGTATTTGTAAAAAAAAACCCAGAGGAATGCAACATTGTGGCGATGCGATAGAGTCTGAAGCTTGGTAGACAGTGTAGAACCTACTGGATTAGAGACTTCTTGGGGCGCTGTCTAAGAGGGAGAGACTAGTGGTTTATAAAAAAAGTCGCTCAATAA